>OX465260.1:2444894-3044894 GCA_949987775.1 Aproaerema taeniolella | reverse complement strand
GCTTTCCACCCGCGGCTCCGCCCGCGTGGACTACAGGTTATACCGTGCCCAATTGTGGGATGAAATGTAGCCTATGTCCTTTCCCAGGCTCTAATCTATCTCTGTACCAAATTTCATCACAATCGGTTCATTAGTTTAGGCGTGAAAGACGGACAGGCAGATAGACAGACAGACAGAGTTTATTTATTTATTTTACTCATTTATTTGATAAAACAGAACATAACAAATTTACAAAATAATTCTTACAGATAGGTACACAATGCTATAAATTATAGTCACAATAATTCTCTTTCACATTTATAATATTAGTATGGATTATATTCATAGTAAAGTTCAGCATTCTAGGTCCAAGGATTTGAGCTGGTCATTGATAAATCAGTGATTTAGCTAACTTATTTAAAGTCACCGTATATAAATAGATTTCACGAAATATTATGAAAGAATCATGGCCGCCCCAAATATCTTCTCGTATGTTTCCTTAAAGCGTGTGCATGTGAAAGGAATTCAGCAAAGTAAACTTGAGTCATACGCCTTTGTAGGAGAGCTTTGTATATGCGTGAAGGTTGTCACGAAATTTCTCGCCGCATTTATAATGTATGGGTTAAGTGGGCGCTGACTTGTTACTGTTCGTTATACACGAGTGGTTAAGAATATGACTTGAGAGGGAATTTTCTTTTATACAATTTAGAGGGTCTGTTGTGCGTTGGTGGAAAGGGAAAATGTGGTGAAAGTTAATTTTTCTCTTTGTAGAGAAAAAATATGAAGGACTTTTTATTTGTAAGTGAAATTTTAGGGGGTGCAAAAGCACCCCCTGAAATGTATACATTTTCAGTTTTCTGGATATTTATTCATTAAAAAATTTTTGAAACAATCTACACTAATATATTTTCGTATGTAACGAATAAACTTAAAAACTATTGAACCGATTTCAAAAATTATTTCACCATTAAAATGCTACATTATCCCTAAGTAACATAGGCTACATAATTTTCCCGAATTCCCACAGGAACGAAGTCCTGAGCGGAATGCTAGCATTTTATACATTTATTAGATAGCCTCGGAATTGTATACATTTCCTAGGAAATGTATCTAATACATAAATAATTTCACACATTTCCGTGCGATTTTATGAATTATATACATTTCCTATTAGGTAATAATATTTGTGCAGAAACAATGAATGTTGAAATTGTGGTTGATGAATATCGTCAACACTATTTATAGTAGATAGCTGCTTTTGAGGTACGAAGCAATTATTTTTTAAATTAAAAAACTGCTTATGTAAAAGTTAAAAAAAATTACAAATATGAAATCGTGCTTTATTCTTGAAAAACAATGCCCTGCAATTACATTTCAGATAAAACTTTTATACAACTTACAATGTCAAAGTTCAACCTCTTATTGAAAAGTTTTAAGACTCCGTTTCAAGCCTTATTATGAAAAGATTTATTCAGAATTTTTACGAAATCAGTTTTTACAATTAAAAATGCAGCTTGTTAGTCTGCTTTGTCATTGACAAAGGCTTTGTTAGTCTTTGATAGACTTAAAAATACCTTTTAGTCACTTTCTTTACAGGCTAAAGAAATACTCTCGTTATACGGGTTTTTCTTAAAGTCGCTTGGTTGCAGCAGTTTCCATTGTGTCATTAAAAAATTTAACATACATACTTACTTCAGCGATTAATGTTCAGGTGGTAATCGCCAAATCACAAATTAAATAAAGATTTCAAGAGTTTAAAGATAACTGGGTTTAATCATAGAATAAAAATATAATTTTACAAAACATTCGACTTGTTTCCACTTGGGATCTAAACTGGGGTAATTGGGTAAAAAAACCCATTAATTTAAAGGATAAACTTAACCAAAATAATCAGTTGCGTAGGCCTAGTAAGGTGTTCTTGGGGTTTAAAATTACAGGAATTAAATTGGTGCTAAATGTGTTTAGTAAAAGAGTTTTAAGGAGAAAAGCTAATTAGTTTTGAACAAAAGTAACCACACAATTATAGAATTTGGGGAATAATTAAATCTAGTCAGTATCTAAAACAAATAGAGGTGATTAATTCGTCGACGAATGTAATACCAAATTATTTGTTAGAACTTACAAAAAAATAATTCTTCATCATCAGCCCATATACGTCCCCACTGCTGGGGCACGGGCATCCCTCAATAATATGAGGGATAAATGCCATACTCACCACGATTGGCAGACGGGTTGGCGAGGGTTTTGATAAAATTGCAGAGTTTTCCTTCTCTGTGTGTAGATGAACTTGCTTGCATATTTACCTTAGTCGCCTTGTACGACACCTCGGTAAGAAAGAGGGTGGTCCTATTCTACTCTGCCGGGGACTCATACGGCTCAAAGATTTATTTAAAATAAATAAATCTTTGAAATGGGGGTCCTTTCCCCCAGGTGCTAAATTCTAATTAACTGAAGACAGTTATTATCCCTTTGAGCTCTTTAAAGACTGGATCTGTTTCAATGTGCGAAAATTAAAGAATTTAATCTTTTTTAAATCGGTCCACCAGGAAAATGAAAACGTTTTCTATGAGTCCATTAAACTCGTTGAGTACTTCTGGTGACTATTTTCTGTGGAGAACAAGGGTCGCGATAAGAAAAAAAAAACGTCTTTTAAATTTTTCATTTTATTTGTTGATCAGTGTACAATTATACAATTACGCGAACAGCTTACACTTTCCCAGTTACCAACGTATATCATAGGTGCGAGATTTTCAATAGCTATCTATAGCTTTTCTTTTATATTCTATCTTGTTCACAGTTTGTAAAAAGTGGACACTAGACACAAACTTACTTTCTACGCCAAACTTTTTTACGGTATTAAGTATGAACTTTCACCAAAAGACTTTTGCCAAACTCGGACAATAGTTCCCGGCACTAAGTGGATTGTGCCTTCCACTGCCTGTAGTGTATGAGTGGGCTGCCGTAGAAATTATACAAATTGAACAATGAACAATGCTTTGTGCAAAGTAAACTCTAAACAGGCAGGCCGGCCAGAGTTCTATGCTTTGTTGCCTAGTTTAATTCAAGTTTTCAGTAGTAGCTATGGTACATATTTTGCACTTGTTGGTTGGAGAAACTCTTGACGCAATGTTTTTCATTTTTAAATTAGTTAACGCGACTTTAAAAGGTGATTCTCCCTATTAAATATATTTTTTTTTAATCTTCTTTTTTTGAGAATTTCATATGCGGTCATGGAGAGTCCCCTGCTTAAGTTGCTCAAGTTAATTTAAATACACTCCATAATAAAGATTTTCAGCTCTAAAACCCTCGGATCATACTGACTTTCTACTGACTACGGTATGCCACGAAACAGTTGGCAGCTGGCACATTTTAAGTTTTTCTTCATTTTCCAATCCAGCGCGCAAAGTAAGTATGTTGTAAATGTAAAAGTAAGCATTTGTTTGTTGAATTTATACTTACTTGTACTTCGGAACTTAACGCTGTACATTTTCCCAGTCTCCATGTAAGTAGTTTCCCACTTCTTATTTTTCTTCCGACCAGCAGCAAAGTACAAAAGGAGCACTCTATTAACTTTAACTAATTCTTCCGCAACCTCAACAAAAGACGATCATTTACAAAGAGAAACAAAAGAAAACCGCACGATTGTTTGTTTAGTTCTGTACAATTTCACTTAAGTTGGAAATCAGATGTGAACGATAAATCTTAGAGAGAATGGAGCATTTGTTCTTAGATTTGCCATTGCCTGAGTAACTTAGCGAAGTTTATTTACACTCCCGGGCTTCTATTCAACTAATTAATGGCATTTCAATGGTGATCGAATAACAATGGTGACTATTTTATAGGTTCAGGTGGCAAAATTCAGAACTATCGAAACCTCAAAACTATCGAAGCCTGAAATGTATTGTATTGTATTGTAAAATCCTTTATTGCACATCAAACAAAATAAATACATTTAAAACAAAAGAGATAAATATTAAATAAATTTAAGGTACAAAGGCGGACTTATCCCACAAGGGGATCTCTTCCAGTCAACCTACGAGAGAGCGAGAGGATTCATGATACTTAGGCGTACAACAGGAAAATAGTAGAGACAGAAATAGGTATTGAATATTATCATGGAAATAGATAAATAAATATTTGATATGTAGTATCCAGAAATATTTAAATAAATACATAAATATAGTATAGATATATACACATAATATAAACATATACATATAATATTACGAGAGAGGAATAGTCTTAACTCAAAGCATCAGCGGTATAACCAAGGTGTTTTTTTAATCTGATTTTGAAGCAAGCTGGGGATGTCAAAGGTGTTTCATGGTTTCATGCAAATTCTTGTTTAAATGGTTAGACGTGTTACCACTTCTAACACGCCTAACCATTTAAAAAAGGGTTTGCATGAAACCATAGATAGATAGATAGATAGAAATTCTTTATTGCACACAGTCACAAAAAAAAAGTTTTACAAACTTAACTAAACAAAAGTGCGCAAAGGCGGCCTTATCGCTAAGAGCAATCTCTTCCAGGCAACCCTTGTTTAGGGACAACTTTACGAAGTCGAGAGTAGTGTAGAGTAATATTTATAGAAAATAATAGACTAATGGAATATAATAACTATGTATATAGGTTATAATATATAAATAGACAATGTGTACATAGATAAATAAATAACAGTTTTCAAGGCAGTGTTTATACAGTTTTGACTTAAATGTGGAAATAGATTTAGAGTGGCGAATATCATGGGGTAAGTTATTCCAAAGGCTTGCTGTTATTTTTGTGAAATAATTAAAAAAGTAGTTACGTTTTGCAAAGGGAGTATTTACTAGATTATAATTTTTTGATCTTAAATTACGGGTGAGTTCGGCGCCAACCATTTTACTTTCAAGTAAGTAGGACGCGAGAATTTTTTGTTTTGTGGGCGAAAGGTTGACTTTCTGTCATCGCTTTACTCATCTGTCTATCCATACCATCACACCTATACAAGGAGCATAACAACCAGCTATAATCTCTTTCGAGGCAAGCAGAACTTGTTGCCGCTGTTGACATTTATTCTGAAGATTATTCGTTGAAATGTGAGTTTATTTACACCTTGTCAACCTTTCGCTCCAGTACGGCTAAATCCTCGCGTCTCACTTACTGGTTTCTATAGTATACCTGGGAAGATTTGGCAGCTGGCACATTCTAAGTTTTTATGCCCCTCTGCCCCTTTTTATGTGAGAACTTGACTGATCTTGGTGTCAGAGTTTTCTATTCAGCTATTTTTTGAATTTTATTATTTATCTTGACATACAATAACCCTCAAACTGCAAACGTGGCATGAAGATCATATAAAAAAAAAAAACGCTACACACTCAAAGGCCCACACTAAGGTTTTCCCTTGTATCGTGGGTCCCTCGGAACACACAAGCACAAGCACCCATGACCCGAGAACAAACATCTGCTTTTCACACAAATGTTTGCCCCGACTGGGGATCGAACCCAGGACCCGCCGATCAAGAGGCAGCGTCACTACCACTCGACCAAACCGGCCGTGTAGGCATGAGTGTGTGCATCTTGTCATACATCTTGACTATGAAAGTGTTGTTTAGAATGTTTTCTAAATTCATTGGTGTATATTTAATAAGAGATAATCAGAACCTATGTATATTTAATGAGAGATAATTCAGAAGCATTGGGTACATCCACAAAAACACTACCTGTTATAAAAAACTCACACAACCGAAATATTCAACCATTAATCACTCTTCTTAAACGGCAGAACCAATTTTAATTAAATATATTTAAGAATCATCTCGCGGTTAAGCCAGCTTTCATAAAAAAATCATTAAAATCCATGTATTTAGGATGCCACAGACACAAAGATATACTTGTCAAACTTATAATACCGCTCTTTTTTGACGGGGTTTGGAAAAGCGCATTAAAAAACAACACCAATCACTTGTTTCAGAAACGATCCAATTCTTTTGTAGCTGGAACAGTTTGTAACAATTGACGTGTACTAAGTGATACCATTAAAGTCTTTCCTTTCTTTTCCTTTTTTCTTTCTTTTCTTGCGATCTCAATGCGCCTCAGTGCTTTAGTAGCCACTTCTAGTGTGCTTTTTACTGTCTCGAAACGGAGCGGCGCATTGAGCACTTTTGAGGAAAAATGTGTTATTTGTTTGTCTGTACAGAGAATACTTACAAAGTATTTCACTGGGAATGAAAATTTTGAATGTACTGACTACTAACTCTTCTCAGGCATGCTATAGAAGGCAGTAAGTGGAACGTGAGGGTTTGGCAGCTGGCACATTCTAAGTGTTTTTTTCACTCCCAGTCAGAGCTCTTAGAAGTTCTTATGCCCCTCTGCCCCTTTTTTTGTGGGGAACTTGACTGATCTTGGTGTCAGAGTTTTCTATTCAGCTATTTTTTGAATTTTATTAGGAAACTTTAGCTGTCAGCTGACAATTAAAGGGAATTTGCAGAGCTATCTTGAAGTTCAACTACCCCTTTTTTTGTTATTATAGTGGTTTTTATTGTTTATGGAGTGTTCACATCAATTATTTTACTAATAAATGGCTTTCCCGTCAGCGGAATAACTACAATGATAATTTTAAGGTCTAAATCGCAAATTAACGTTCAATTAGCGTCTCACTTATAGACCAAGATCCCAGGGCCGCCAGACCTTACTTATTTTCTCAGTAACCAAAAGTATGGGAAAGAGTAGTGCTAATATGTACATGTACTATTAACATATGAAAACCAGCTAGCCTGGGCCGACGGCCAATTTTCAGCTACCAGGTTTTGAAGGTACTTCCAAAAATTGCTGACTTGTCTTGAAGCTGTAAAAAGTATTGTTATAGTTTCCTGAACATCATATGGAAGAATCACGGCTCAGATTGTAGGTGTAATCGCATAATTTACTTGCGAACTGTAAACCGTCTGGCAGAAATTACAGCCGACGGAGAGTGTCTGGCGGTGTTGATCATTAATTTTTATATTTAATTTATTATATTCTATAAGATATCAGTAGCCAGACTTCAAAACAAGTGATTAATTTTTGGAAGTACCTTCAGAACCTGGTAGCTAAAAATTTTCCGTCGGCTCAGGTTATCTGGTATTCATACGTTACTAGTACGTACTAGCACTACTATTTCCCACACATTTGGTTAATGAGAAAATAAGTAAGGTCTGGCGGCCCTGGGATCGCCGTCTATTACTTCTTGTAAGAGTTGGCAGCTGGTATATATCATGTTAATCTGAACAATTTTCTCTTCTGTTCTGTAACGGTATTACAAAGAAAAAAATTTTTTCAAAAATAATAAGTTTGTAAAACTTTCTGTTTTTTATGCAAACAGTTTGTAGCTGTAGTAATCATCAGAGATGCTACGGTTTAGAGTATACCACCTGAATAGAGAACTTGATGGGTGACCGAAGTGGCAATTTATCACGAGCGTTTCCGTGCTTTGGAAGGCACGTTAAGCTGTCGGTTGTGTGTTGTCGATTGACTGCAGTCGTTTAAACCAAGTCAAAGGACAGTCTCAAAACTCTGACACCAGGGTTAGCCAAGTTAGCCACACACTTGACTATACCTACACGATAAGAAGAAGTTCTATATAATTTAGATATTCTTGAACGGAATCCCGAGGTACATTTCTGAAATATATTTCAAGAATTTCAGAGGTAAGACGACCGACAGACGGATCGACAAGCCTCCCGAAGCAATATTCGGAGAACTTGAACGATATAAATACACCCTGTAAAAGACAGATTAGCAAATATCTAAATGGTAGAATTTACCCATATCTATGATCGACTAGCTAGAAGTAACTATTTTTCCCGGAAAAGTAAAGATGAGGAATTTTAGTTATAATATTATATTTACCTACCTTCTTTGGCGCTACGCAGTGTACAGTGAAACCGCGCCCCACGCGCGGTCCTCCGCTCCGGTGGTGCCACGCGCTGCTGTCAAAATGCACATTGCTGGTTTTCGTGTTTTACGCTGTTATTATTGTTTTTTTTATTGCAAAATGGAGTGTATTTGAATAAATAATTTAATTTCAAAGAAAAAAAAAAGAAAATTTCCGGAAAAAAAATCCACTTGAAAATCGTTGGTCTACAGGGATTCAGGGTTTGAGTTTTTGCTAAGCTGTCTCTTACACCATGTATGGTATTTAAGCTTCAGCTTTATCTGGATTAAATATTCTATATTTTGGTATGAGTATTGAGTAGAATAGAGAGAAACGTTTTCTGTCTGTCTGTGTGGTTTATTCTTGTCTTCGAGTTTTATTCGTATGCGATAACTATGATAGCTTGTAGCCCAGTGGCGTTTGCTAATCTGAACCAGTTAGTGAGGCTAAGCTACGTACACAGGGGCAGGGAAACTTATGGGTAACCATAGTGGCAATTTAGTACAAGCGTTTCTGTGCTTCGGAGGGCACGTTAATCCCGGCTGTTGCCAATTGAATACAATTGTCAAACTAAGTCTGAGGCCATTTGGTAGTTTTAAATTTAAAAAAACAGCATTGAGAGCCGTCTTCCTCTTTTGAAGTCGGTTAATAAGATCTGGCATATTGTAAGTTAACATTTAGAAAACAGAAACTTTTTGAACTTTTTACACTCTGCTCTTTTTCCGTTGAATATTATTCATCGCAAAAAAAGTGTGCGTAATTTTTCCACGTGTCTATTCTGAGTGATAAATAAGATAACGCTATAATAACCGAGTTTGTATAGACAAAAACACTTAAAGATTGACAGGCAGTCTTATCCTAAAGATACAAGGTTGTTTTTGGCTTGGAGTAAGTTTTATGTGATCTTGAGTATACCTTAGACCAGGAGTTCTCAAAGTGTGCGCCGCAGCGCCCTGGTGTGCCGTAGAAAGTACAGAAGAGCGCCGCCGCGCCGTGAAGTGGTCCTCTCTAAACCTAACTTAAGGATTTTGTACCCGCCAGGTACAAAATAAATAATCCCACGCTTTGAAATACGTGTCGAGATCACCAAGCTCAATCCATCAAATTTACTAAGTAGTTTTTTTTTTGTTTTGGGTCTCTCTGAAAAGGTTTCTGTTTTCTAATGAAGAAATTTGAAATTCAGCTTCACACTGCTGTAAAACGTGCATCAATCCAAAGGAAACACCAGTCTTCTTTTAAACTTATATTTCCACTTCATGGTAATGTACAATTTAATTATATTTTAGATCTCACTATTTTAACGGACACTTCCGTAAACTACACTTTCTAAGGACACGACTACTCTCCTCAACTGCCAGGCAACGAATGTCCCCGTCAGCCAAACTCCCCTTCCCTTTTTGAATTTCGCATGAAGTTAGCCACTAAACTTTGCTACTGTTTTGTCTGTCAGTAGTTGTACCGGAAAAAGTCATTCATCGAACTATTTAATTTAAGTTAAACATTTAAAAATATTTTTAAAAGGTGCAAAAATTGCTAAAATATGTAACGAAACCTTACACTGCTAATGTTTTAATTTTATTGCTTACCTACTTAACTAGTATTATTGTACCTATTTATTTTTCAACTGTACCTATCTATTTCGAATGTTGGGTTAGGGCGCCTAGATAAAATTTTGAACTTGTAAGTGCGCCACGGACTGAAAAAGATTGGGAGCCCCTGCCTTAGACAATTCAGAAGATTGAATAACGTGTGTTATCATACAATATATTTTATGATGTATTTTGTATTCACGAGACGTGTCCCAGATGTTTTCACTTGTGACGTGGCTTTTGAAATTGGGAGTGAATTTAGGGTAGGTAAAGGAATATATACCTCATCACAGAATAAATAATAGTACTAACGTACAGAAGTCTCACTCTCTAACAAAAGTCAACTTTAGGCATAAAAATTTGCCTACTATTGCAAGCGGCACAGGCTTGCAACAGAAATTGAAACTTAAAGTCGGCCGCTAGCGTTTATATTATATTGCGCACCGCCGCAAGTTGTCAATGCTTATAAAATCAAGAGTAACTTTAATTAGGAAGTGTAGTAAATTAAAACACAAGTTAACATAACCAACCATGTTATTTGATACCTAGCCTACATACCTACTCACTACAGACACCTACAGACTATTGTGATGGCAAAACGTGTTTCTGTCTGGTTTTAATATTGTTAATAAGTAGGTACACTTATTTTTTTGTTCGACACGCGACCAACGCGGTCAGAGCGTGCGTGGCGAGTTTCAATCCGCGCTCGCTCCCACCGCGCGTACATGCCTAAACTGCGGAGTGACACTCCCCTGCCTTCATCTTGTAAATGAAGTGATAGTTGAAGCGAAAAACAGTACAGCATCGTCACGATTCGAATGATTACTCTAAAATTTAAAAAAAGTTTGATACCCGACATTCATTGCTTATACCTACAGGGTGTAAAAGACAACTTAGCAAATAATTAAATAGTGAAATCTATTTATAACTACGTTCGACTACAAGTAATTATTTTTCAGAATGAAGGGCTGAGTTCAGGAGGTTTACCATGATCGCTTAGCGCGATCCAATTTAGGACCTAAACAAGTCTGCAACGCTTATTCGTACCGTGACGGCTTATAAGCGATCCAATTTTGGCGCTGTTGCGATTCAAAGGCAGACCAGCGACAATTCATGTAAACATTTAAAATGGAGCATAGACAACCGAGCAGTTCAAAAGCAGCGCCATCATGGTACCATTTTAAAAAACATTCCAATTGCGAAGCAGTAAATAGAAATGCTTTTAAACGATCGTGGTTACAGTTTTTGCTAACCTGTCCCTTACACCCTGTATAACTCTTAAACGACTGTAACAATTTTAATCAAACATAGCTAAAAACTATCTCGATTACTTTAGTTTTTAAAAAGAAACCGCCACAGAGCCGCATTGAAATCGGTCCATTCTTTTAGGAGCTATGATGTCACAGACAGACAAATACACACAGATACACACGTTAAACTTATAATACTCCTCTTTTTGCCAGTGGTTAGAAACTAGTTAATGTAGTCTACACTTTAATCTCTCTGTTCAGAGAATATAAGGCAAGGATTGTTTCACAAGATGAATATTGAGGTAGAAACCAAAATTTAGGTGGAAATTGCTTTAGAAACTAGATTTCCCTAGGCGCATTATAGGAGAAGATCGACGCTTAGATATTTCTCATATAAATGGAAAACAAATCATAGCTTTTGTTTGAAAAATAAATTATGGAAAATGTAATGAGTCTTGTGAATAAATTTGGCGCGAATGTGATTTGAGCCCACGACGTCAGGGTTAGATATCCTGGTGCTCTTTATCGCTGGGTTATCACTGTAACTATCTATCTGCCAAATCCTGGATCTGGTCAAGGGTACCTACCCAAAATCTTAAACTAGGCAAAGCGCTAGGAAGAATCATAATAAACGCTACACACTCAAAGGCCCACACTAAGGTTTTCCCTTGTGTCGTGGGTCCCTTGGAAAACACATAAAGACAAACACAAACACCCATGACCCGAGCACAAATATCTGCTTTTTACACAAATGTTTGCCCAGACTGGGGATCGAACCCAGGACCCGCCGATCAAGAGGCAGCGTCACTACCACTCGACCAAACCGGCCGTCCAAAACCCGGCAGAAGAAAAATAAAATACATACTCGAAGACAGGTTATTTATTATCTTAGCATTTTTGAGTTGGAATAAACATACATACACACACTCACGCTTATATAATCTCTGACGGGGTAGTCAGACTGATATGTGGTTTATATGACGTCACGTTTGACGTATATTCTGAGGGTTATTAGATGACACATAAGTGTAATGAGGATAATTGTAGTCAGCCTTTTGCTCTCTATACATCAAAACCCTCACGTTCTTCTAACGGGCTAACACAATCCAGATAAAAAAGATATGATTATTGTAAACTAATTGAGTTTGAGCTAATTTTTGATTGGTCCAAGAGTTGGGGGTGGTTGGGGGCCTGGAGAGCTGTAATCCAGTTTTCTACCTAGGATAGACTCCAGTCTCACACAAAGGTACTTCCATGATGTTCTCATCATTTAATTTAGATATAAGAGTAATAACCTTTACTGTTTATGAGAATGTAAACATTATATTATATGTTTTTTTTTTTTTTTTTTTTTTATAAGATGGGTTAACTCTTGACCTCAATCTTGACCATAAAGGTCAAAGATGAGGTCGACGATCGAGCGAGTTAACCCAGGAAATGCCTATAAAGGCACGCACCACGCACCGACGGAACACAGTAAGTTGTTTGGCGTCGGACTTCGGTAGGAGGGTGGTCGCGAACCAGACGGCCCTTTACAGAGCCTACGACACCGCATGAGACCATAGGACGACACCTCAGATTCAGATAAAAATGAAGTGTCGTTGCCTGGGATGGATTACTAGGAGGCAAGTCTCATTTGTGTTTCCTTAGTCGCCTCTTACGACACCCACGGAAAGAAATGGGGTGGTGTTATTCTCAACCGATCACCACACGGTTAAAAAATGTGCATTTATTATGTCTGGAAATAATTGGTAGCTAGCACGTTTTAGTTTTTGTTTCTCTCCCAGTTCAGCATGGAAGGACAACTAAAATTTGAAGTAGGTAAGCAAATAAAACACAAAACTATATAATGAAATTTTATTTTCCAATAACTATTAATAATCTTCTTATCTTAATAACGAAACTACTATTTACACTATTTCTTATCACGTCGGTAATAGTACGATAAAATGATCCTGTAGTAGGCCAGGGGCCATTTGTGTGGTGGCCACGGCCACAAGTAAAATCACAGGAGAGAGTAGCAGTGACCGCTCCGCGAGTATGGTAACTGCTACTAGTAGTGATGTTACAGTGAGTATCGATGGAGGCTTCGATGTGGCACCAGCGTGCAGTTCTGCAAGACTTTCTTCTGGAACAAAGGTATTGGGTTAGTTTGCAGTAAGTAATGGTAAAATTGGAGAGGATATCGTAAGCGAGAGGAACCGAGTTCGACTCTCACTGCAGCCCCATGTAGTAGTGACTTTTTATGAGTTATATGTACAGATAGCAGCACGTCAGGTTACCTATTTTAAATTCAAATTTAAAATAGTTTTATTTCATAGAACATCCAGGGTTAACTTAAAATAAGTCAGTTACATTAAATACATGCAAACATATTTGTTCATTTACATTCCGAAAATAGGCGCTATTACGAGCAACATAAGGGCGACGTCAAGGTCAGAATGCATAGCCCGATATGCTTCCGTGTGTACATTAGTTGCACACTAACCGATGCTCTCACGCTGAAGGAAAATATCGCAATAAAACCTGCACAACATACTGTGATAAAACCTGCACAAAATATCGTGATAAAACCTGCACATTTAGACGACTGAATGCGTAACCATGATTCAATACGGTCAGGTTCCCCTGTCAGAAGAGTCACTGAGATTATAAGCTGATCTGCCAAATCTTGGATCATGGTCAAGCATACTCCGAACCTAAAAGAGACGGAGAGTTGGAAAGAAAAAGTTGAGAAGATGGTGGTGCTATGTTTACCAGGTGGGATTTGTAAGCGAGAGGAACAATGAGTTGATACTATGCAACTTATTATTCATGTCGATCTTATCAATAAATAATAACAAAATAACAATATTTCACAAAAATATATTAGGGAAAGAAAAATGTTCGGCGCAAATGGGACTTGAACCCACGACCTCAGGAATAGATTTTATGGTGCTCTAACCAACTGAGCTGCCAAGCCTTCAAGTTAACCAGCGAAATTTCTCATTCCCTTACTGAGCAAAGTCGTGCGTGTAGGTTAGCGCCATCTGTGTGTCGTCTGAAGAACTACAGACTTATATCACTTATTTGATTGACAATGGCGGAACCTGTTTACAATATTCCTCCACGCGGGTAAGCCTTTTACATATACTAAAATTAATTTTCTGGGCAAAATTTGTTGATTTTCCAAACTGTCAAAGTTCAATTAAAGTTGGAAATTCGTAAATGTTAAATCTGAATTACTTTGATAGAAATTAAATTCGGAAGTAAACCCTACTCAATAAGTTCAATATTTACAATTTTGAATTAAATATTAGCTGTCAGTTGAAATAATGTTTGTTTAATAAATTAATAATTGGTTGAATGTTGTCAAAAGATTTTGCTATTAAATTTGAAACTGGAAGCTTATTTTAGAGTTTCTAACTGTAATTACAATTATTTGCTTTTAATTCCATATAAGATTTAGTATAAGTTCTATTGAAACATTTTATGATAATTAAATGTTACATTCTACAATCTTAATATATATAAATCTCCTGTCACGATGTTTGTCCGCGATGGACTCCTAAACTACTTAACTGATTTTAATCAAATTTGTACACCGTGTGCAGTTTGATCCAACTTGAGAGATAGGATAGTTTTTATTTCGATTCATGGCCTTAATAATTTTGGCGCCACGGCAACGCGGGGCCGGGCTGCTAGTAATATTATAAAGAAGAAAGATTTCTATTTTTGTATGTTTGTAACGAATAAACTCAAAAACTACTGGACGAATTTCATAAATTCTTTTACCAATAGAAAGCTCCTTCATTAGCGGATGACATAGGCTAGATAATTTTTCCAAATTTCTACAGGAACGGAGTTCCGGGCGGAAGCTAGTTCGAAACAACGCATTGATTTGGCAGTAATTTACTAAAGTATTAATTACAAGCATTCCGCCCGAGACTTCGCTCCCGTGGGAAGAAAATTATGTAACCTATGTCCATTGAGGATAAAATAGCTTTCTAATGGTGAAATAATTTTTCAAATCGGTCCAGTAGTTTCGGAGCCTATTCAATGCAAACAAACAAACAAACAATCAAATATTTCCTCTTTATAAATAGTATATAGATACAAATATAGATTATATTGTAATTTTCTTTTTGATAGCTCCACTTTTGTATCCTTCTTCACTTTTTGTTAATGGAAACACTAGCCATCCTCACAGCACAGGGACCCTGGGGTTCCTATATTGTGAGTATTGGCAACAGTTACAACATAAATTGTATATGTTCTATGTTGAGCTATTTTTTACTGAATAAATTTATCTTCATCTTATCTTTACTATACAAATCTACTATTTCAATGTGAAAATATTTGAACCAACCTATTTTTACTTGATTATCGATGCCATTTTCACATTTTACAATATAATTTAAGGATCGGTTAAAATAAAACGATGTCTTGTTATGAATAGATCGGATTGGTAATAAATGAGACAGTACTAGGCACCTATCCAAAAACTTAAACGACGTTGGAAAACTTGGCAGGTCTTAACCAAAGATACCGCCATTTATAACAAAAACTTACAATTTTTTGCAGTTCTTTCAGCTCAAACAAAGTAAGTTTGGCCGTGTGGTGATCGGTTGAGAATAACATTACCCTATCTCTTTCCGTGGGTGTCGTAAGAGGCGACTAAGGAAACACAAATGAGACCTGCCTCCTAGTAATCCATCCCAGGCAACGACACTTCATTTTTTTCTGAATCTGAGGTGTCGTCCTATGGTCTCATGCGGTGTGGTAGGCTCTGTAAAGGGCCGTCTGGTTCGCGACCACCCTCCTACCGAAGTCCGACGCCAAACAGCTTGCTGTGTTCCGTCGGTGCGTGGGAGTACCAGTGCCTTTATAGGCATTTTCTGGGTTAACTCGCTCCATCGTCGACCTCATCTTTGACCTTATGGTCAAGAGTTAACCCATCTTATAATAATAATAAATAAAAAAGTTTTTTTTAGGATATAAAACTTGGCATCTTTTCAAATTAATTATGATGAGGTGAGGAAGAAATTATGGCTTTAATTTAAACTCACGTTGTTAAGAAGTTTTTATTGTTATGGACTTTATAGGCCTTCTGTACTTGAGTTTGATTATATAAATAAAGCTGTGTTTCCTTGTTTTCAATTTATTCTACTTATAGTTTTTGGTACTCATTACGAATATATAACTCAAAATTACGAAAAAAGAATATTTCATGTCACTCAAAAGACTCAGTTAAAAAAATGTACACACGACAGCAGTGGTGACCTTGATGTCGTCCTTATCTCGCTCGTAATAGCGCCGGCTTTTCGTAACCTGACTGGCTACTGTCTGTAATAATACTACTCCACGCCGTGTCCGGCTATGGCGACTCCAGCATGTTTAATTCGGATTGATGTTGTCGCGATGGTACGCTCTACTGTGACTTGCAAATCCAAATATAGTTTTAAAAGTTCTACTACATGGGATGCAGAAGAGCTGGTCAAAATTGTTATACGTGTAGGTGTACTTTAGCTTAGGGCGAGTCTTTCTTTCTGCGCGTTTAACATCTAGACTGTCTGTACAGAGGGCTGAGCATCAGGTTCCCACATGCGTGTAACGGAGTGCTCTACATATGAACCTACAAAATCAAAAGGCTCTGACTTATCACAACCCATAAAGAGTTTTTTACTGAATATTTTCGATTTCTTCATTCTCTATTATACCATCCATACACTAACGCGTATAATCCCTTTCGGGGTAGGCAGAACGTCATGTAGTTCAAGAACCACTTGATGCTAGATTTGACAATCATTCTGAGAGGGTTAGTACATGGAACATGAGTATAATGGCGATAGGTTGTCAACCTTTCGCCCACGATCCAGCAAAACCCGCGCATCCCACTTACTGGCTCATATAGTATGCCTGGGAAGAGTTGGCAACTGGCACATTCTAGCTTTTTCTTTTATTCCCAGTCCAGCATGGAAGTAATCCATACTAATATTATAAATGCGAAAGTAACTCTGTCTGTCTGTCCGTCTTTCACGCCTAAACTACTGAACCGATTTTGATGAAATTTGGTACAGAGATAGATTAGAGCCTGGGAACGGATATAGGCTACATTTTATCCCACAGTTGGGCACGATATAACCTGTAGTCCACGCGGGCGGAAAGCTAGTACTCAATAAAATACCCTGACGTTGGTAAAATCAATCGTGGACGACATTTTATCAAAAATTGAATTCCAGCATAAACAGTCTTCTGATTTACAGCATATTAGATAAGATTGGGTACAGAACCCTTAAAAACGTTGTTAACAAAAACTCGTCACAATAACTTTGTCAATGACAGCAAAACATGGCAAAGTAGCCAAATTGGAAACTTTTATTCGAGTAAATAATTAAAATTCGTGAAGCTGTTGAAAGCGGCAAAATAACGACGAAAGTTTATAATTAAATTATCTAAAGTGACTCTTCAACATCAGTTGTTGTAATTCTTTTCTCATCCATCATTGTGTGAAGAGATTTTTCAATTTCAATTTTAAAAAGTACATCTAAGGCAACTGTGAAACAGTTATTTATTTGACGGAGAAGAATTTAAAGGGCTAAAATAATTGAGTACAATTTTTTGAATAAGTATTATTCAAATATTTATTTGATATAAGATATGTATGTTTTTGATTCTGATATAAGGTCAAGAAATAGAAACAAAATCATCATATCATCATCATACTCAGCCCGTATCAACCCACTGCCCACTGGTCATGTCGCTTCCTGTGGCCGCACCATTCTGTGACTGCCTTCTTCCATCGTCCATCGTCCCTCCTAGCTAATTATTAATAAAGTCCTGCCCACCTCTACCGTAATGTCGTTATAAGCTTCCCTACGTCTATAAAACGTCAAATAAAATAGTAGGGGGTAACCTTGAATAAGTAAGCGAAACTTGAGGGGAGTTTTTCCCCATGAAATTGAACATCTTTTCCCAAGAAACCCATTTGAAATTATGAGTTTTTTTTTTTATATTTGAAGAAGCAGAAGAAGAAAAACACTTTATTAAATTGACACATCTAGAAAAAACTTAATGTGAAACAATAACATAATTATAAAGATTACCAAGTAACCGGCGCTGACTAAGCATGAAACAATTGTGTATTACCACAGCATCTTATATCAAAGCAATTACCTGATAGCTAAACTTTTATGGAGAGGCGAATTGTTTTTTCTATTTTGACTTATGTTCTTGTGTTCTTATGTATTTTAACTTATGTCCTTATGTAATTACCATCACGTATGAGAACCTAGCGTGTCGAATTTTTCGTACTTAAGATGACGTCAAGAGCGAGATTTAGTGATGGGAAATCAAGACAACGCAGAAACGATTCAAAGTCGCTTAATTAAGTAAAATAATAATGGAAATCCGGTTAAAATCGATTATCATTTACGGCATAGGTCTTAAGCGGACTGACTTAAGTTGGATCACACTTTTTACACGAAAGGTAGGTAAACTTTTACTGTCTATCTCGATATAGGTCTGTGAATTACCATATTTACTGCAAATAAAGATTCCTTTCATTAATTTTGGAGGTTGTTGTTTAGATTTTTAGGTACACAAATCCATACCGTTGAGTACATGAACGGAGACAGTATGTGAACGAGCTCCTTTGACCGCACACGTGTAGTTGCCAGCGTCACTACTGTTCACCCTGGCCAGTCGCAGCAGACTGTCTGCTCCTCCCGGCACTTGTTCTGTCTTCACACTGTAACAAAAAAACACAACGGTTAGAAGCAGTTCAAGCACAATGTGCTAGCGGGCGGAATGCGCCGCGGTCTTATGTCAAAATGTTAACATTGACAACGCCAGAGGGCGAGCAAGCCTTTGCGTGGGGCCCTCGCGCAATCGAAATGAAGTTTTACCGTCAGCAGTGGCGTGCCGCGCGAGTTTGTCGCGCATCAAGCTCGAGCTGCTGGACTGCCCGCTATCCCGCTCAAACCAAGCACAAGCACGAAAACAGTCTTTCCTTATCTTGTAGGTATAGTCAAGTGTGTTGGGAACTTGACTAACCCTGGTGTCAGAGTTTTCAAACCGCCAAATTGAAAACAATGTAAGGCGTGGAAAAAAATTAAAAATTAAAAATTAAAAATAAACGCTACACATTCAAAGGCTCACAATAAGGGCTCACACTTTTCCCCTATGTCGTGGGTTCCTTGGAACATATACAATGACAGACATGAACCATGATCCGAGAACAAAACATCTGTTTTTTGTACAAAGATTTGCCCCGAAAACGGGAAATATCTTTGGAATCAGCGATAAAAAGTAAAAATAATAATTACTCTTCCAAGCAAAAATATTTATTCAGTCTCTGTTACTACTCTCCAATCGTATTAAATTTGTAATACGATATCTCAACTAAACGCTAATTGAGTTCGCGCTGGAATGTTTTGACCAATCCCAGGGGAGCATTCTCATCGAGGGAATGTTAACGTCAAATACTCAGCAATCGTGACGGAATGGGTTTGAGAATTTTGATACAAATAAATGGAGATTTGAGTTTTTATTGCAGACTAATGGTAAGTTTTATCTATTGTATCTTGGCGTCTTTGTTTAGTTTATAAAGACCTGAATAATTAATAATTCTTTAATTAAAAATGCTATATCACCCTCAACATGCATCCCTTATAACTCCTGTGTTAATACATAACCCTTATATACATATATACATAGTGTATAGGACAGCAAAGAGTATATAAAGACTGGGAGCCGGTTGCGCTCCAGACAAATAAAAAAAATCACATCGAAATCGGTCCATTATTTAGGATCTACGATGCCATAGATATGAATGATATAAATGTCAAACTTATAAGCCCCATGACAGCCGGTTTGGTCGAGCGGTAGTGACGCTGCCTCTTGATCGGCGGGTCCTGGGTTCGATTCCCAGTCGGGGCAAATATTTGTGTAAAAAGCAGATGTTTGTTCTCGGGTCATGGGTGTTTGTGTCTGTCTTTGTGTGTTCCATGGGACCCACGACACAAGGGAAAACCTTAATGTGGGCCTTTGAGTGTGAAGCGTATATTTACTTATTTATTTATTACTGTAGTTTGATTAAATTAATTTAATAATGAACAGAAATTATCAGGGTTAACCTCTTCATCCATTCAGGTAGCGAGAATGATCTAATCCTGATATATTTTATGACAGATACCTTGTTTAGGGCGATATTGCTAACTGAATGTATTGCTTGGTGGTCAGCAACTTAACGTCCAGTTAGCGGTTGCGCTGCTGATCGGGGCGGTTAGGTATGTCATCTTTTTAAATATATAAAAGGAGAAACTGACTGACTGACTGACTGACATATCAACGCACAGCCTAAACGGCTGAAGGTAGGCACTTGAAATTTGTAAGGGACGTAGCTTAGGTACCGTAGAGGTGCACTAAGAAAGGAATTCTCGAAATTCCCACGGGAACGAGAATTAGCGGGAAAATCTTTTTGTATGAAAAATCTAAACCGCTTAAGTTAGACGCTTGAAATTTGTCATGCAGGTACCTTGGTAAACTTAAAGTTTAGTTGCAACAGGATATTGCAAAATTCCCACGGGAACGGGAGTTAGCGGGAAAAAACTTTTGTATGTAAAAATCTTAAACTAAATCTAATCTGTTCAAAAGAAAAAATTAACACGCAAACGAAGTTGCGGGCATCAGCCAGTCAAGTATATGAGGTTTAGATAGTTCTGAATGTTTCCACCTAAATGTATATAATGGTCACCATTGTCATTGTTCCACCATTGAAACACCATAGTGGAATAGGCGCCTATTTGACAAACAAATTGTGTTCTACTAGTCTAGTATAGGTGGATAAACATGCAATTCTACTACTTAATAGAGTTATGCCTAAATGCACTGAATTCCCGATGCACTAGAACCAAATTTGAATGTAAATTTGTGCTTTCACGCAGAATGCGAGCGATGAACATGTAAAATTCCATTTCCACTTCGTTTCCTGGCCTAGTAAACCAATGGGTTTGGTTTATAAACTCATTAGGTACACTACTAATCAACTAATTTGTACATTCTGCGTATAATTGTTCATAATATGTGACTGTGTTTAGTAAAAGGTACAACTTTCGGGGTAGTCATAAGAGCGATTTACAAAACTCATCGCCACCATTAAGAACTTTAACGACTATCATCTTTCCATTTTCTCAGTCACATATCTTTATGTACCTAATTTCTTTTTGTGGTGTGCAAAAAGATATTACCTTTTTTTCCAAACGAAAATGTTTTTGCCCAACAATATCATACTAACTTAGGAACTTCGTCCTTCTCAATATTGTAATTTCTTTTCTTACCACGTATTAGGTAAGGCAAGCTTGTGAGAAGCTTGAGCAATCCTAGGTATAAAAGTTTTCTAACCGCCAAATGGCCTCTGACTTGGTGTAACGCCTGCACTCAATCAAAAACATCCGGGACCTACGATAATTTAAGGTACCCTTCAATGGATGAAAACGCTCATGATAAATAGCCACTTTAGACATCCTGCCCCTGTACGTAGCTTAACCCCATGGATCGGTCCCAAATAATGAGCACCACTAGGCTACGAGCGAGCGCTATAGACTTGCATAAAAGTTTCAACACTAAGTTTCAATTAGGAGTGCCGACGTAGTTTTCAATTCAGTTTGGGTCAGTGCTTTAAAGTTAGTAGTTAAGCTTCCCCTCTCACTCTCACGAGACTAGGTTACAATACTCAGTTACTATAATAATATCCAATAGACTAACTGCTTCTGCTAACTGCCTCTGAATTTGTTGTTAAATGATTTTAATTTGAGAAATAAGGTTCGAGTTTTTATTGATTTAAGCCGAAGCGGAGCCTGAGGTAGGAAATGGGATTGCTTTTAATCCGGGAAATTAAGTTACATGAATTTCTGTTTGTTTTTAAAAATATACAGAGATGAGCGTATCAGATTACCCTATTCATATGAAAGATAAATGTGTGTTTTTTTATGTCATTTGTGATCGTCTAAGGCCCATGTTCACCAAAAATATAACCAACGGTTAAACCGCGGTTAGAAGCTAATCGGACAAAATGTCAAAAAAAATGTATGAAAACGACATTGTCTAATCTCTGGTTAGCTGCTAATCGTTGGTTAAATTTTTGGTGAACACTGGCCTTAATGTTTGTATCTGTATGCTGCATGGTAAAATAAACGTTTTTATTATTATTATTATTATTTGCATCTTGCGCCAGCAAGAGTGAATAGAATAGAACTACATTTATTTCCAGCAAACACAACACACATACACATACACACAATACAAGAAAAGAACAACATTTAAGAATACATTTAATTAAAATAAAAACATTGAATAGGATACATAGAATCAACAGAGTTGACGGCCGGTTTGGTCAAGTGGTAGCGATGCTGCCTCTTGATCGGCGGGTCCGGTTCGATCCCCAGTCGGGGCAAACATTTGTGTAAAAGCAGATGTTTGTTCTCGGGTCATGGGTGTTTGTGTTTGTCTTTATGTGTGTTCCAAGGGACCCACGACACAAGGGAAAACCTTAGTGTGGGCCTTTGAGTGTGTAGCATTTATTTATTTATTTGTTTATTTAATAATGATACTCGATACCATACCATTGATGGTGTGTGTGCGACTGTGCGTGTGCTTAGTGATGTGATGTAGGAAATAGGACCCACTCAGCTTTTTAAGCTAAGTTCCGAAGAACTCTGGTGCTGATTTTATGTAGACCCTTTACCAAGCGAGCCACGGACGCCTGGGTACTGTGGAGATTCTCCAGGATAATAATCTATTTTTAAAGGCCTTTAGCAAACATTCAAAGCAATTGGCGCCTTATTGTATACATTTGACGCAGTTTTTTTCGTGGCTTCGGCCGCGCGAATCTGGTTCCTCAAAATCAATAAATGCTCTAAAAGTAATTCTTTGTCTTTTCCTGGTCTCCATCAGTCGATCCCCGATACCAGCTCCCTCCGAGCTACACTAAAGTACTTATGTGTTGTAAATGTGTCTGTGTAGTTTGTGGTGTCATGTGGAGTTTCTGTGAGTGAAGCACCGCACCATCTTCGTTCTGAAGTCTAAAATAATATCAAGATGCAACTCACTTGATCCCTCCTCTAGTGGTGTCAGCATTAAGTGCCCTTCCCTCATGAAGCCAGGTGAGCACGGTGGGCGTCTCGACGTCTCTAGCTCGACACACCAGCGCCAGGGTCGACTCAGCTTCGTAATACTTCTCCAGGAGTGGTGCGCCGGCTTCGTCTACCACCCATACTTGAGGAGCTGGGGAATAACGCATAATATTAAGTGACTTTAATAGGTGACATGACAAGATTAAGAGTGGAATTCCGAGTTCATACAACCCGAATGTGTTTCAAGTACGAGTGAATAGGCTTTTTCTGGGTGAGCTCGCTACATCCTCGACCGCATCCTTGCCCTGAGCTGGATTGTGGTCAAGAGCGAACCCATCCTTAATATTAATAAAAAAACTTTAAAACAGAGAGACTTGATGATTTATAGGTAGGTATGTAAAACAACAAATTGGTTTGAACAAAATAAGAAATAATTATTTACTCTAGCCTGCGTGGAATTTTTTTTTTGATAGATCAGGCATTTTTTTTACCAGCCCATATATGTCCACACCGAGGGGCACGGGCCTCCCTTCGAAACACGAAGGGGATTTAGGCCGTAGTCCACCACGCTGGCCCAATGCGGGTTGGTGGACCACTCGTCATTCGAAAATGAATTTTCTTGGACGGGGGGGTTTCATCACGATGTTTTTCTTCACCGTTGAGCAAGTGATAATTAGAAATCCGTACATAAATCCGAAAAGACGAATTTAGTGGTACAGGCCCGCACCAGGACTTGAACCCACGACCTTCGGATTACAAGTCTGGCTCATTACTAACTGGGTTATCACCGCAATCAGGCATATTTTATTCAAAGTCAAATATTCAAATATACAGTAAATGACTTTTTAATTTAAGTACGATTTTTAATTTAGTATACTTAATTAAAATCATTAATAGGTTTCATCCTTGACAAAATATATCTATTTTGAATAAGTGGGATGAGTTTGTAGTTCTCCGTACGAGACACAGATGGCGCTAACCTACACGCACGACGTAATGTGCTTAGTAAGGGAATGAGAAATTTCGCAGCTTGAAGTCACGATAGCTCAGTTGGTTAGAGCACCAGGAGGTCTAATCCTGCGGTCGTGGCTTTCGATTCCCGCCGAACATTTTTCTTTCCTTAAAATTATTTGTTGAATATCCCTCACGCAGATAATAGTTTTAAAAAAACTGAATTAAATGCTCGCCTTCAGTACAATTTATGAATTTAGTTGACTGCCTTTCCATGAAAAGATGTTGTTGGAAAAGTAATATAGTTTCAATAAAATACAGGGTGTAGAAGACAGCTTAGCAAAAACTGAAACCCTGGGACTCAGATAACCATTCTGAATGATTTTCCAGTGGAATTTTTCTCCGAAAAATTTTCAATTTTTTAAATATTTTTAATATTTTCTGCTTACATTTTTTATTATTTAGTCGAATACACTCCATTTTGCAATAAAAAAACAATCATAATAACGTAAAACACGAAAACCAGCAATGCACGTCGCACTCCCATATAGCAGCGCGGCACGGGGGGATCGCGCGAGGGGCGCGGTTTCACGATACGTTGCGTAGCGCCAAAGTAGGTAAATAATAAAACTCCCTAACGTGACGTTTCCGGGAAAAAAACTAACTTATAGCTGATGATAGTTATCGGTAGATTCCTAAATCCAAGTATTTTCTAAGCTGCTGTCCTTTACACCCTGTATAAAGTAAAGTAACTTAAATTACAATTTGCGTTTTTCATTTCCACTGAAGCACGTTCAATTAGTCCTAACTGACTTTTTGAAGCATCCATTCCAATACAAACCATTTCAAATAAAATAATGAACTCGAGAATTGAGATCAGCTTTCAGAAATTGAATATTTGGAAAACGGTTTGGGCAGTTACGGTCTCCTAGCAACATTTAACAGTTTGTGAAGTGTTGCCGAGTTATCGATGATTGATATAACAAGAATTAGAATATTGTCGACGGTTTTATCACTTTAAACCCCCTTCCAAGATGAGTTACAACGGTCAACATTGCTTTATATTTTCTGAAATGATATTTTTTGCTAAAATTACAGCAGCGAAGTTGAAATTAGATGTGGTTCCTGCAGTTGTAATTTTGGGAGGACTACATTAGTACAGTACTTCTAGTTTCTTAATGTCTTTCGGCAAACAGTGTATTTCTCGTTCTTGTCTTTTGAAAATCAATTTACTAATTCTAAATACGAAATTTGCTGAACCATATTAGGAAAATAGAAGCACTGTATATGTAACTGGTTTTATTTTAATTTATTTTTTAGAAGCTTTTACGCCATTGGGGACGTTCAGTTTTCTTACTTCAACACAAGATAAACGCTTTACCAGGAATTGGCTATATAGTTTTGCTTTTAGCTGGTAGTTTTATATTTACATGATTTAGCTCTAATATGTATTTTTTGAGCTCATATCCAACTTTAAGGTCTTTAAGAATAGACACGCTATAAATTCATCTCAAAGTGGTCTATCGTGTCCCAACCCTAGCTGGCGTCGCTCAGTCTATAAAATCTTTAGATTGAACAGATCTGTTCTAGTTTATTTAGTCATTTATATAATCTGACAACGAATGATTCTTGTAACAATTGAAAATTAATCTTAACTTTAGAAAGATATCGCAGTGGTTTAAGGATTTAGTATTTAATTTTCTTAGATGCTCAAATGGACGCTTGGGATTTGGTTTCTTTGTGATATTATAAATTACTTTCGTAAAAGATGTTTTAAAGAGGATCTATTGATAACCCACCGTTTACTTCTCAGTGTTTTTTCCCATACAAACGGCGTCAATGGATTCCATCCCCTAAACGTTAACAGATTCCTGTGAAATTTTTGTATAGTATCAGGAACACCAAAAACTAGGTCCGTACATTTTGATTTTTGTGATATTTTTAGTAGACAAAAAAATATTTGAGACTAAAAGTCAGCATTTTTCGCCGAAAAAATTCTCATCATGTAAGAGGTAACTGTTGAAAAACTAAGAACATTTTTGGAAAAAACAAAACGTACAAACCTCGTTTAGACGCTTACAAATCGATAGAGGTCAAAAACGTACGATTTTATTAAGATTTTGGGGTTGGAATTCATTGACGCCTAAACTCATAATTTTGGAAATAAAACTCGGCATTTCGCCGGAAAGCTGCAATTGTCCCTTTCGCACAAGTCTGAGGCGTGTGTTCGACATCGAAACAGCATGAAGAACAAGTGAGACGCTAGTCCAAACTAAGACGCTCCTCTTAATTCACCTTGAAAGGCTGTTTAGATTTAATAGTACATTGTTACTTTAGGGGTGAAAGCAACTTATTTAAGTCCCGAGACGGGGTTTGGCGACCGAGCGTAGCGAGGGATCTAATAGTTCGAGGGACTAAATAAGTCTTTCACCCGAGGTAAACACTGTGCTTTTCATTACGAATATTAAGAAAGTAAAAATAAAAACATGAATAAGCTGAACTCATTGCTGCTATGCAAAAGTTACAAAACTCTACAACTCGAAAAAACAAATGAAGTTCGTAATGCCACTTTCCCGCCAATTATGTTTTTTTTGTGGCTGGCCATCTGGCCATCTATTTAGCCATAATTTTTAATTTTCATTATTGAATAAAATGGTAAATATTTTGCCAAAATCTGTGTTATTTTAAAGAAATAGCTAAAAGTAATTAAGTCATTAAAAAAAGTATTCTTTCATAAATACTTAACTTTTGTTATTTCAATTTTACATCGCGCTGTAATAGAGTGGCCGTATAGGAAGTTGAAACATGTTTTTTAATACTTAATTTGACAGCTGCCAGTTGAAAGCGATTCTCCCTAGTCTTGATTACTCATACCCAGAAAGTAGGTCTGAAGTTGCCTACGGAGCGGCTTGAAAGTAATACTTTTCAAGCCTAGAGAGAATCGCTTTCAACTGACAGCTATCAAATTAAGTATTATAAAAACGTGTTCCAAAGTGTATATGGTCTAAAGTTCCAACTTCCTATACAGCCACTCTATTACAGCGTGATGTAAAATTTAAATAACAAAAGTTAAGTATTCATTTAAGAATACTTTTTTAATGACTTTATAATAATTTACTTTTAGCTATTTCTTTAAAATAACATAGATTTTTGTAAAATATTTTCCATTTTTTTCAATGATGAAAATGTAAAATAATGGCTGAATGTCTGGCCAGCCACAGAAAAAAACATATAAGCGGGAAAGTGGCATTCCGAACTTCATTTTTTTTTCGAGTTGTAGAGTTTTGTAACTTTTGTATAGCAGCAACGAGTTCAGCTTATTCATTTTTTATTTTTACTTTCTTTGTATTCGTAATGAAAAGCACAGTGTTTACCTCGGGTGAAAGACTTATTTAGTCCCTCGAACTATTTAGCTCCCTCGCTACGCTCGGTCGCTAAACCCCGTCTCGGGACTTAAATAAGTTGCTTTCACCCCTAAAGTAACAATACGAGTATACTATTGTTCACCTAGACGTTGCAATGTCGTTGGCTTGATTTCAGAAATTAAATGAAATGAAACGCGTACATTGGGTGAATTCAAATTAGTTGTGAAAAAATTAAATATGTGAATTAACATTCCGACCCATAGCACGAAACATAGCTATAGGTCAAAATGTAAAAAAAAATATCTTCATCTATCTTTAACGATTAGCGGATTTGCCTTTGTATGGGTAGTACTCGGGAAAAGTTGTTTTTTCCGGGGATATTTACCTCCGGAAGTTTTACTAGCAAATTTTATATCAAAAATACTTGCGTTAGATAGGTGACAAAATGTTCAAACACTAGAAACTTCACATCATGATCTGCATGCCCAGACACCTGGGCCCCGATTCTGTTACTTCTGTTGTGTGTCGATGGAATAAAGGTTATCTGTTCAGGTGGCAAAATTGAGAACTATTTAAATTTCATATACTGCTGACAGCCACCCTGACCAGCAGCGCCACCATCAACAGAACTTAAAGTAGCAAACTACCTAGCAACTAAAAATTCAGTTGGCGGTGGCGCCATAGATGACTGAAATTTGGATAATTCTCAATCCCCACCTGAACGGATGAAATGGTGACCATTCCATAGACACACAACTGAAGTTACAGAAGCGGGGCCCTGCACTCAGGAAGAACTTATGGTTGCTACTGACAATGTCGTTGATGTGACTAAATATTGGGCCAAAAAAATATGACTTATGCCCATCGACACGAAAGAAGACTAGAAACTGAAGACTTTACTCACTATTAATATGAAGATAAGTCCTGCTGACTCGAGGTGGATGCGTAGAGATCTGGCACTCGTAGACTCCCTCATCATCAGGCTTAACCTCCCTGATGAGAAGCTTCCAATTCCCAGGGTATCTCCTGGCTACTGTCACCCGGTTATCAGCTGCGTAGGTCACCGCACCTACTGTGAGTAGTTCTGGCATCTCGTCTCTTCCTCTTCGACGGACCCAGGAAACCTAAAATTAAAAAAAAAAAATAGTGAACGTCCCGGAGTTCATGGGGACTTTGAATTAGTTAGGGGAACTTTAGGGGTTCCATATTTACTCGCATAAAATTAAAAACCCTATTTTTTGGCATCATTTTTTACGCAAACATTTTTCTCGCATAACCATACTTTGCCATAAAGACGATCTGATTATGACAAAATATCGCTATACGAAAAAAAACTTACGGCTTTCAATTTTATGCGAGTAAACTATGCAACCAACTTTAGGTGGTGATTTTGGCTTTACCTATAAAACTATACCACTTCCTTCCATTTGAAATTTAAAAAAAAAATTGACTTATCATTATCATCATCAGCCTGTGTCAGTCCACTGCTGGACATAAGCCTGCCCTATGGAACGCCACTGAGCTCAATATGATTTTAGAGAAAGTTGTTCAAGTTAGTGGGTACCTAGTTTCCTTTTTTTAATTAATGTAAATTAAGTCACCAAATGGGTAACCGTTATATCTAGAGTTCCTTTTGACTGGATCTTGCACAAGATTGCAAGAAGTTGAAGTATTTGGGATAAGCCTTGCCCAGCATATGGGTTTGTAAATTGGACAAAAATAAACGCCACTTTGTAAGGTTTTCTTTGGCATCGAGCATGCCTTCAGGCAAACATGAATACGAGCCTAGAATACAAACATTTGTTCAGAGGCCAGCGGCGCATCAGTTTACCTTATTTCCGTTGCAAAACTGTCCTTTATATAACACTACAGAGTACAGGTATGTAGTAAGTTAATATACTAGTCTAAGGGAAAGTTTAGCAAATACTTAAATCGTGAAATCAACCCATTAAGTATAATTGGCTATGGGTAATTATTTTTTCCCGGAAATGTTAAGTTAAGAAGTTTTTATTATTTACTATGAGGTTACGCAATGTGATGTGATACTGAGCCACGCCGCTATCGGAATTTGATGTACATTTTTGGTTTTTGTGTTTTATGCTGTCTGTATTGTTTTCGATTGCAAAATTTAGTTCATTCGAATTATTAATTTAATTTAAAAATGGGAAATGTTTTAAAAAAATATGTTTAAATAAAGATATATTTCAACGGAAGAATAATGATCTGAATTCAGGGTTTCAGTTTTTGATATGTTGTCCCTTACACTGTGTATGCCTTTCTTCTTCAGGTAAACGTTTGTTGATCTTGCAAACCGAACCAAAACATGGATTCAGAGACGGCCACGGGCAGTGGACCATTAGATTCAGAGAAGAGTGTAAGATAAGATGACTTTGCAAGACGTAATCTTTTAAATAAACATCAGTGATTTGTAGATGAGATTTCCCAACGTATATTCAGGAACTCCTGAACCGTTTACTTTCGATAATATTTTCTTTAATTTTATTATGAATACTTTTAGATTATTTCCAATTTGAAAATTTTTATGTTGTGTTATTTTTAGTTTTTAGGTTTTGTTTTTGTGGTTAATTTAAACAGATGGCCTTGTTGCCCAAGCTTGAATAAATGTTGGAGTAAACTTTAATTATAGATTTTAAACTATTTCGAAACTGTTCATTTGTTTGTTTTACCTATGAACAAGGCTTTGATCCTTTAATTTTAAAACAAGGTGTTTTCAGTCTCAGGTTTCAACAGGAAATAAAACAAAGGCTAAATTATCTCCAAACAGGATCCCTAGAGTAATAAAATAATAGCTTGAATAGAGCAATACTCGAGTTGGCAAAGTTGCAAAGGTTTTCAAGTTTCTACACTGCTGCGTTCCAAAGTTAAGACGGCCCGGGAATTCTCCACCAAGTTTTTCTCTTATTTTCTTGTTGCAACACTTTTAATATTTTGTAAAATGTAAGACGTTTATTATCTACCTTCTTAGGACGAATGCAGCTCTTGAATTTCGTGTTTATTACGAAGAATATTAAAGTGGTTTTGTTGCTACGTGGATTTTTGTTTTAGAACAGTTACTTCATAAAATAATAAACGCTACACAATCAAAGGCCCGTGAACGTGAACCCGGGACGGCCGGTTTGGTCGAGTGACAGTGTCGCTGCCTCTTTATCGGCGGGTCTTGGGTTCGATTCCCGGTCGGGGCAAATATTTGTGTAAAAAGCAGATGTTTGTTCTCGGGTCATGGGTGTTCTTGTCTGTCTTTATTTGTGTTACAAGGGTACAACACAAGGGAAAACCTTAGTGTGGGCTTTTGAGTGTGAAGCGTTTATTAATAAACAATTGCTTTTACACAAATATGCAGTTATTTAATAGACCGTGGGTAAGCGTAATATTTAGCGGGTCTATATTCGACTGTTCTGCTAAGTCCTGAATCATTCAACTGTTTTAAAGTTAAAAGCAATCAATGTCGGGGGGATTTACTATTTTTAATTTAAGAGTTACACATACGCTCACGCCTATAATCCCTGACGGGGTAGGCAGAGCATCAGTGGTTCTAACGAACTACTTGATGCCAAGTTTGACAAAAATTGTGAGGACTATCAGATGGAACAAGTTGTAGCTGGCACATTCTAAGTTTTTCTTTGACTCCTAGATCCAACATGGATTCTTCAGAATAATTTAAGAGTTATTTTGAAGAGTCCTACAAAACTGGTCAATGTACTAAAATATCAATAAACATTAAATGTTATCGTGTAAGTGACAGACAAACAGATCGACGATGCCCACGTCACAGACAAACAGATTCGACCTAAAATCAAATTCATTCTTCTTCTTCTTATCATGTAGGTATAGTCAAGTGTGTGGCGAACTTGGCTAACCCTGATGTCAGTTTTCAAACTGCACAATGGCCTCTGACTTGGTTTTAACGACTGTAGTCGATCGACAACAGCCGGGACCGAGAGCCTAAAGTCCCTCCGAAGAACGGAAACGCTCTTGATAAATTTCCACTTTGGTGACCCATCAGGTTCCCTGCCTCTGTGTACTTTTTTTTTTTAACCGTGTGGTGATCGGTTGAGAATAACACTACCCCATCTCTTTCCTTGGGTGTCGTAAGAGGCGACTAAGGAAACACAAATGAGACCTGCCTCCTAGTAATCCATCCTAGGCAACGACACTTCATTTTTTTCTGAGGTGTCGTCCTATGGTCTCAAGCGGTGTGGTAGGCTCTGTAAAGGGCCGTCTGGTTCGCGACCACCCTCCTACCGAAGTCCGACGCCAAACAGCTTGCTGTGTTCCGTCGGTGCGTGGGAGTACCAGTGCCTTTATAGGCGTTTTCTGGGTTAACTCGTTCCAACGTCGACCTCATCTTTGACCTTTACGGTCAAGATTGAGGTCAAGAGTTAACCCATCTTATAATAAAAAAAGCGTTGCTTAACCTCACTGATTGATTGAGATCAGCGAGAGCCACTGGGCTACGAGCGAATCAAATTCATTAATCACGTTTTAGAGTTAAATGTATACCCTTTTGTCCCTTTATAAGGACCTCATTTTGCAAGCAATCGGTCCTAAAATTACTAGGAACACTCTTAATGAGGGTAGACCAATTAGATCCTTTGTCTGATACCTACTTGTAATTATAATGTTAAAATTTTGGATAGACCCATTTAAAACCTCAAGGGTATTAGACATTTATCTTTAGAATTTGTTTCTATCTTCCTAATGGTTTTAAAATAATAAAGGTTTTAGTTTGAAAATGATGATTTTTTTATTCATATATATTTTTAAATTGTTTTTTACTTCAAACTCAACCATATTACGGAGGATCTGTATTAAATTAACACATTTTTACTTTGGATTTAAAAAAAAACTCCTATATTTAAAATAAATGCAATTAAAAAGCAGCTTCAATATTACACGATATTTTTGTAAATCATAATGAATGACTCACACAGAGCATATAGACGATCCTTTTATTTTACATTTAATTTACTAGCTTCAGTAAGTTTGTTGCTTTAGCAATTTCAATTAGTACCTAACCTACTGTAAGTATTTGATTTCCACAGCTCCCGAACTCTATCAAGTGGAATTGGTAATTTAAGTCGAATAAAATGGCAACACCGAATGAAGTGGTAATTAAATTCAGATGAATGACGCTAACAATGGGATCTCGTCTTCAATCAGACTGAAGTTAAGATAAACAGAGAATGAAAAGTAATTAACAAGCCTGAATAGAGCTTTGAAATGACATTTATGGTTCAAAATTTAATTTGATTTGATTGACAGACTGTCACTCAGGAAACGTTCGTTAAACTTAAAGCTTCTTTATATAAAATACCATCCTTGTTTACGTCAAAAAAACAGAAAGTGACAGTATGACATTAATGGATGTTTCTGCAACTACAGCTCGAGTACGATGGTGATAGCGCGCGTAATGCGCCGCGGTCCTATGTCAAAATGTCTACATTGACAACGCCAGAGGGCAAGCCTTTGCGTGGATCCCTCGCGCAATCAAAGTGAAGTTTCAGGTCAGCCGAGTGGCTCGAACAGCGAGTTTATCGCCATCGTGCTCGAGCTGCTGAGCGTGAAAGATTCAATGATTGAGTGATAGTCTAATCACAAATTAAAATTAATATTGAAAAAAAAAACTATCAGTGGTTCTAGAACCACTGATGCTCTGCCTACTCCGTTAGGGATTATGGGCGTGAGCGTATGTATGTATGTTTAAAAAAAAAAAACTCTTTTATCACCATACTATACAAGCTCTCGCTGCCCACTAGCACTTGTTGAGCTGAACCGATCAGTGAGGTTAAGCAACATTCACAGAGGTAGGGAATCTGATGGGTAAACAATGTGGCGTTTTATCATAAGCGTCTCCATGTTTCGAAACTGAAAGACTTTCCCCAAGAAAAACATATGGAGAGGCAACATTATTTTCATATTTTAATTTAGATGATATATTCAATAAATAAATAATAAATAATAATAAATCCTTATTTCTAAGCCAGTGACGGTTCTTCGCTGTGTCGCATCGAGACCTTAAAGCATACATGACGGCTGAGGCTCGTCTTTTGATAGCCATTTTGATGTAGCTAGAGACCACAGTATACGGTGGTTTCCAACTCCTGGGTCATGGTTAAGCGTACCCTAATTGAGAATCGTGACAAAGCCTAGAATGAATAAACTCACCGTCTTATCTTGCAGCAAACTAATCCTACAATTCAAATGAGCGTCTTCTCCCAGCTGTACAGTAATCTTAGTAATGTTTCCATCCTTTGCGTCTTCAAAAGTTGGCCCGTACTTTCTGTCATGGTCAAAATAAGTATTCTTTGCCGACACCACATGAGGAACAATATCCATTTTACTGATAGTGATTCTTTCAGTAACTGACACTATTTCTGGTGCTTGCGAAGGTTGTGGTACTTTGAATGACTTGGTGCTGTCGATGGTGGAGTTTCCAAGGCGCAGCATGATAGGTGATGGAGCGATACCAGTGGTCAGCGCGTAGAATGATGTCACGGTCTGTGCTTCTGATGTTGCCGTTGAGTTCGGTGGGTTTTCTGTGGACAAGAAATTCGTTGAGTTTGGTAGGTCAGGCTGAGATTTGATCATTGTATAATAGCTGCAATTTTCGTTAATAAGCGCCAAGGTTAGGTAACATGTTCAAAAATTTAAATCTATTATGCGGCCGCCGAGAGAATGCGTTTCTGACACCTGGTAGTTAGTCATAACAAGTGATGGACAAAAAATATCAGTAATATAATATTTATGTAACCAATTCATGTAGAATAACATAATTTTAATTTTTACTTTTCCAATATTATTTAAAAGCGATTACTCACTTATTGACACTTTTAGTCCTTTAAAAACAAGGAGTTCAAAAGAAAAAAATATTCCATAACAAACTAAATTATTTTTTAAATGTCTTATAATGTAAAAATATAAAGATATTGTTACCTTCAGTTGTTTCTTAAATATTTTTATTATATTAAAAAACTTCCAGTCTAAAATTGGGTTATATTGAATCTCAAATATTCGTTTTAAATATTTTTTTTTCTAACACAGCTAGTTTCGATTCAAATTTGAAGGAGAAATATTTCAATAGCTGTTTCTACGAAAAATACTACATAATCATTGCTATTCTATTTATTCCCAGTAGACCTTAAATTAAATTTCTTCTTTTTCATATTTTCTTCGGACTTTATTATTATATTTGACTAATTTTCCACCCGAGACTTCATATTTAACAAATTTTATAAATTCTTTCACCAATAGAAAGCTGTCTTATCAGCGGGTGATAATTTTCCCTAATTTAACGAAACTACGTAGTTTTACTACGGAAAACTAGTAGTATACTAGCGGATGCTCGGGACTTTGTTCCCGTAGAAATTTCATCAAATCCTTTCTTATGTCTTGCTTGCGTTACCTTCGTGAATATCTCTGTACTAAATTTCATCAAAATCGGTTCGGTATTCCGCTTTCTAGGTCCAAGGTTTTGGACAAGGCGTTGATGAGTCAGTGAGTCAGGACCTTCAATTTTAAATATACAGGTGTATGTTAATTACTGTATTCTCGTAGCCTAATGACGCTCGCTGATCTCAACCGATCAGTGAGGTTAAGCAACGTACATTCAAGAGCAGGTCACGCTTTACTCTACCAGTTTAAGCTGAGCTCTGATTTATACTGTGCGCCATACAATGCAGGGTCGGTCCAAAGTCCAAAGTGTCAAGCTTGACGTGCTCTTGAGTGTGCAAAGCAGGGAACCTGATGGGTGAATAAAGTGGCAGTTTATCACGAGGGTTTCGGAGGACACGTTAATCTGTCGGTCCCGTCTGTTTTCGATTGACTTAAGTCGTCAAAACCAAGTCAGAGGCCATTCTGCGATTTGAAAACTTTAGACACCAGGGTTAGCCAAGTTCGCCACACACTTGACTACACCTATACGATAAAAAGAAGGCTGTATTCTTTGGTACAAAGTCTTAATATAAAATCTATATTCACAATCATTACCCGTTTCCACTGATAATCCTTTTAAACTCAAAATTCCTCAAAATAATTGCCTAGAACATAAACTTTCAATATTAAACGACGAACAAAGGCATTTAATTTATTCTATTCTATCAATAAGCAAACCATTCTGCTTCTATCCACTCAATTTTCATTACAAAAGCCTTCGGAGGTTGTTAACAGCTTTTTCGAATTCCATTCTGTTTGTTTTATTATTCGCAGTGAACTCGATTATTCTGAAATATTCTGGGCCCCGATTCTGTAACTTTAGTTGTGTGTCGATGCAATGGAGGCCATTTTATCTGTTCAGGTGGCGAAATTGAGAACTATTTAATTTTCATATACTTGGTGACAGCCACCCCGACTAGCAGCGCCACCGCCAACCGAACGTAAGAACTCAGTTAGGGGTAGCGCTACCATTCAAACAAGCCGTCTTTAAGATATATGGAATTTGGATAGTTCTCTATTTCGCCACCTGAACCGATAAAAGGGCGACTATGAGATCTATGGCGGGAACTTGGCGTGGGCTGTTGCTTTGTCAATTGAATTTTCGTTTTCTGTGTGAAAAAGTTGTTTAATGTATAAAAGTGATAGTGTATTATGCAGTAAATTGACTGAAATTCGTGTAGTGATGAAAAATTCAAGCGACAAGAGTGTTTTTGCTCCGTTTGGTACCGATAAAGATCCTCGCGGTTGTGCTTCTCGCCACCAGTTTTCGTAAAACAGACGCTAGCCGGTTTCACGCAGAACATGAGGAGCTTAGGGCTTAGGTTAAGTTAGAGAATGAAGTTTTTTATGAAGACATGGCTGTATGGACATAGTTTCCTTTGCCTTTCCCGAAAGAGATAAATTAAACAAAAAAACGGGCGACCATTCTATCGACACACAACTGAAGTTACAGAATCGGGGCCCTGGATTGGTTCGGTTTGTGGGTACACCGGTGAACAATTAAACGCACCGTCGCCGCTGGCTCGTTGGTAAACTAAACATGCACATACATTACTGGTTGCAGTTGAAATAATACGGTATGGAAACTTAGGGAATATACAATAATATACATATTGTATTGTAGAATATTTTACTACACATAAAACAACATAAGTACATTGGAATCAAAAGGGTTATAAATCCTTATTTTATTATATCCTTATCTATATCTATATCTATATATCTATATCTATATTCTATATCTATATCTATATCTATATCTATATCTATATCTATATCTATATCTATATCTATATCTATATCTATATCTATATCTATATCTATATCTATATCTATATCTATATATCTATATACATATATAAAAGAAAGTCGTGTTTGTTACAACACTTATAACTCGAGAACGGCTGGACCGATTTCCATGGTTTTTGATTTGTTGTATTTCTCTCCGTCCCGAATAGCAGAATAACTAATAAAAACATTGGAAAATTGACGGGGAAATTCCCACGGGAACGAAGTCCCGGGCGAAAAGCTAGTTAATATTATAAATGCGAAAGTAACTCTGTCTATCCCTCTTTCACGCCTAAACTACTAAACCAATTTTGATGATATTTGGTACATAGATAGATTAGAGCCTGAGAAAGGACATAGGCTACATTTTATCCCACAGTTGGGCACGATATAACTGTAGTCCACGCGGGCAGAGCATTAATGCAAGATACAAAGGCAGACTTATCCCACAAGGAGATCTCTTCCAGTCATATGTTACATTACGTACGCTCACGCCTGTAATTCCATATGGGGTAGGCAGAGCATCAGTGGTTCAGAACCACTTAAATTCTGAGAGTTATTAGATGAAACATGACAAGGTGGTGGTCGGTTCTCAGCCTTTCGCAGAAAATACAGCAAACCCTCAGGTCCTCATTAATGACTTTTACAGTACGCGTGGGAAGAGTTGGTAGCTCCCAGTCCAGCGTGGAGTCGCCGCTGGCATGTAAATAAACTAAACATGCACATACATTGCTGGTGGCAGTTAAGATAATACGGAATGGAAACTTCGGGAATATAAATAGACTAGCTTTCCGACTGCGACTTCGCCCACGTGGACTACAGGTTTTATTGTGCCGAGTTGTGGGATAAAATGTAGCCTATGTCCTTTCCCAAGGTTTAATCTACCTCTGTACTAAATTTCATCGAAATTGGTTTGGTAGTTCATGCGTGAAAGCGTTTAAGTGTTTCTTTGTACCATGTATGCCTAAGAGTTCACTTATGTATACGTACGTTTTAAAATGACGTAAATACTAAAAATCTGAGGTCCTTATAAGTTACAATAAAGGATTATTGTGAGTATTTAAGTGTAATCTCAATGAAAACCGAGTTCACTGCTTGCAAAATATATGTACTTTTGAAATAACTAGGAAAACCCGTAAACAACGATTTGTGGTTAGTAAATACTTTTTGGATAAATTTAGTGGAAAATCGGGTAATAGCACCACAAATCACTTTATGTTACACGACATTTGTATTAACTACACCACAGCATTGAAAATGTATAAAATCCGGCCAAGAGCGTGTCGCGCCACGCGCAGTGTAGGGTTCCGTAGTTGAAAACTACATTTTCAAAGCATTCAGTTGCTAGTTCAGTTGCTAGTTTCAAAGCATTTGTGGTGCGGTTCCTGACGTTCATGCTGGAGACAGTCATGAAGGAGAGAGCTTTTGGCCGGAGGTTATTTAAACGACTATTACTCGTTAATAGTGAGAGAAAGAGACAATTAATACTTAAGTATAGATCAAGACTTCAGTCTCCTTCTGTAATACGGGCTTTAGACCAAAAGTGCAGTTTCCAAAGATGCGTGCTAAGTACTTAGTGCACGAAAAACCATAAAATCAAATTAAATTAAAAAGTTATTTATTGCCACATAGATAGATAGATAGAAAGAAAATGCTTTATTTCGGCGTACAACACAGACATCACAATATAGAAAAACAGAAGAAACACAGAAGACACTTAACAGCCACAAAGACAAAAACAAATTAAAGGCAAATACGAGTACAATAGATGAAACTTAAAATGGTACACCTAGAAAATTTAAAAAATATATGACAACAGGAAAGTAACTCAGCTCGTGCTGCTACCGGCTGGGAGCACGGCCATGTCCTTTTCAGCCATATTCTTGTCCCTATGGTGCAAGGCGGGAATTTACATACTTTTTGCAGTTTTTGTTTTATAACTTCTAAAAAATGTATCTTGCAGAATAACATTTAAAAATATTTACTTATAATAGGACTGAAGATTCTCCGCTCTCGGAAAACTAGTTTTTCCAAAACTTCAAAATAAGCGTATCCGTCGGTGTGTTATATTTTTGTGACAAAGAGTAAACTTCTCAGAATCAGCAAACTACCAACTCAGGAAATGTTCCAAGTTCTACCACGAAGCGTCGTATTTCAACACTAGCAACACTGCTCACGTACCTCGTTGCTACTTTAAAAATTAAACATGATTTAGAAAGGTAAACTTGTACAACAAGTCTCTAGGTTTTCTGGTAACTTTACTTGTTGTTTTTTGAAATTTATGTTAGCTCTAGTGGTTTGTGTTTTAAAGCGAACACTTTAAAAGTTTACCACTATTTTGTTTTGCGCTTTTTATACATATGTTGAATTGAATAGAAGGCGAACAAAATAATAATTACATAATGCAATAACCAGCAGCTCAAGTACGATGGTGATAGCGCGCGTAATGCGACGCGGCTCTATGTCAAAATGTCAACATTGACAACGCCAGAGGGCGAGCAAGCCTTTGCGCGGTGCCCTCACGGAATCAAAGTGACGTTTCACCGTCAGCCGAGTGGCGCGTCGCGCGAGTGTGTCTCCATCGTGCTCGAGCTGTTGATTACCCCAGTATAACTTTAGCTTTCAAAAATGTAGTTTCTGATATTTTGCCGGTATTACTGTAATTTACCTTCCCAATAGTTTTCCAATTGTACAGAATAAGACCCTTCCCAATTACAGTATGCCTAAGAACAGCACATATACCGCCTATATATTGCACAAGGTAATCGTGGGACCTTGTCGAGATCCGGCTCAGATACGCATTGAGCGCTATTCTTCATCTTTATAAGTGGGGACCTCTCATTGGCCCTTTGTTGCTTAATTTAGTTTTTAAAACAATTGCATGAGCTGTAGGTCTTCCTAAAATTAAATAAATAAATAAATAAAATAAAATAAATATTTCGTACTGTCAAAGAATGGACTTTTCTGCTTGTTTCTGTATTTTTGAGTTTATGTAGACCGAATATCATTAAAGTACGAGTGAATAGGCTTCTTCTGGGTGAGCTCTATGTCCGCGACTGTATCTCTGTCCTGAGCTAGATTATGGTCAAGACCGAACCTATTTTCAATAAAAAAATTAAAAAATCCCGGGGCGTTTGCAAAATCTGGATTTTATCATACATATCTCTATTTTAAGGGTCAGCATTGCTTAAAAACTTCTATTCAATAGGGAAACAAAGATATAAAATTACAAATACTCACCAGTAGCGAATTGGCACACGACTATCTGTGTGAGAAGAAATACGCCCACGCTCCACATAGCGCCTGCACACGGCTATGCCACATCCAGGGCTTCATAATCTGTAACAAAACGCAACTTTCTAAATAAATAATTCCAATTTCTCTAACCGTCCCGCTTACGTACACTCTTCGGTACAGTCAGAACAAAAGCACTCGTATCCCGTTACGATACGAGTCAAATTGTTAAATGTATTGTGCTTTTGGTTGTACAATGTGGAGATCGGTCGTTGACCCTTAGTAATTTGAGTCGAGGGACCCGAGCGAATGAATTGAAATTTTAAATTAATTTTTTTTTGTTGAAAACGTCCGTTTGTTTCTAAGGTTTGATTGTTTGTGAAATGATCGTTTTTAACGGCTTTAATTTGTTTGTTTAGAATAATAAACAATAAACGAAACGATATACAATTTACATCGTTTCTAAATCGACCGAGAGCATATTGTAATAATTTGAAAAACACAACATATATTTAAAAGAAAAAACACTATACTTACAACTTGTAATGAAATTGTTTAACATGCATAGGAATGGTGCAGTGAGCAAAAAGGCTCAGCAATTTTTTCCTGCCTGAGCTGAAAATGAATTTTGGATAGCTCTATGTTCAAAGTATGTGTGTATGAATTAGAAAATTTCTATCTCCAATTGTTGTAAGTATTTTGGGTGACTTTCAATTAGATGTGAATCAGCCGATAAAACTAATTAAGTTTCCCCAAGAAACATAGGTCAAAAATTAAAAAAAAAAAGTGTCTAAACAACTTAAGCGATAGGCGATAGAAGTCGATTTTTGAAGTGAAAACTTCTTTAGCGGCGTTGTGCACTTTTTGGATAGGTAAAAAATGTTAAACTGGCGTCAGGGTCACGTGACTATGATCGAAAATTCGTAAGACGGAGGGTGAAGTGAAAACTTCTTAGACCGCAAGGAAGTAATATATGTTCAAGTTTTCACTTCTGCCGGCACTCCCGTAGTGCATATGGGAAAGGTTTTTAGTTTTAAGAGGGGAATCACTCCCTAAAGTTTAGCTTAATAATTTAAAGTCACCAGGAAAAGTGGTAAGCCAGGGAAAAAAAATCTCTTTTCTATGGTGGTGTAGCGGCACGATCAGGAATGTGCATAAATAGGACAAATATAACACATCTGTTGATTGATATCAATCTATCTAAGAATGACGTAGGGTTGCTAATATATAAGCCAGAGTCATCTGAAAATATACATGCTAGTTGTTGCCAGTTACCATGTAGCTATGGAATGATCATTTCCTTCCTTTCATCAAACACTCGGTGGGCCTCTATGGCCGACCCTCAAAAGTGGCAAGTGTATTCCTATACAGTCAAAAAGTTCGACTATAAGTCAAATTACAACTGAACTCTAGAATCCTCTAGGTGAAAATTACAAGTGCAAAACCTTTTGTTTCAAACTTGGAAGTTTAATGTTTCAAAGGCTCAAAGCCCGAATGATTTATAGTCGTATTATTAAAATAATTAGGAGGAAAACTGGCTCGGCCTGAGCTGAAACTTCAGGCGACTGTAATACAGAATAATGAAGCATAGAAAGCGGATTTCTTAAACGTAATTGCAAGTTAATGTCTGCTTTGCGCTGCATTGAAATTAAAATAATTCTAGCTAGAAACTTTAGCCGTGTGGTGTGAAATAAAACCACTTCATAATTTGACGTGGATTTCATTAAATTCTAAAGACAGGAACTCGAAAAGACAGGCAGCAGCTTTTCCCAACATGATTTCTAACCTACTTGAGGTTTATCATCATTATCATCTATTTACCTACTAAATAGGTTTATCATCACTATCATCAGCCTGTGGTCAGTTCACTGCTGAACATAGGCCTCTCCTATGGCACGTCACTGGCTTGGTCTTCAGCTCTCCTCTTCCAACTACTGCCAGCTACCTTACGAATATCGTCATCCCACCTAGTTACAGGGCGCCCTACACTACGTTAGCCAACCAACCAAAAAGGTTGGGAATCCACACTGGTTTCCACGGAAGCCCAGCATCGTGGATTTTTCTGAAACCGCAATTATGCTGAGTTGGAGGTCCATTGGCGTTATAATTAACTTTTAACTTTTAAGACCTATAATTAAATATATCAATAATATTTTTTTATTTCTTTATTTTTTTCGATCAATAGTGATGCCTACGAATTTCGCCTCAAATCATAATCATAATGATTGCTAGAATTAGAACTATTTCACTTTTGAATTTCAGTTTTACGTTGTATAGATAAACAGATAGACAAAAACAAATTTGGCCGTATTCCGCTTTGGCCGTACTTCATTCATCAGGATCTCTTTGTACAACTGAAATTGGTTTACGAAATACCCCGTTCACAGTCTGTTTTGGACTTCATCTCCATTTCTCGGCTGTACAAAGAGATACGGAGCAAAAACAGTGGCTGGTAGCGACAAAATTGACGTCATTGGTGCGGTGTAGACGAGAATTTTTGACTCTGAATACTAAACTTTGTTGTGGCGAAAAATCTAGGAATGCAATTTTAAATTAATCGTACCTCATAAAACAAGGCACCACATTCGAAATACATACAAGAACCACTCAAAGGTTTTCTTGCTACGTAAGTCCTTTTTGATCCACATAGATACATACAGAAATATTGTGTTAAGCTTGGAATAAAAAAAAACAAATATCCAGACCTGAAAAAGACACCTAATTTTCAAAAATGTTTCCTCTGATTGATGATTACACCCGAAACCGTTCAATTATCAGCACTCGTAGTTTCGTGATATTCTTAGTGTTCGTAAAGAACTCGATCAATTATATGTATTGAGTGACTTCAATTGTTTTTTATTGCTTAACAACTTTCCTCAAGAAACATAGGTTGAAATATAAAAAAAATTGCCTTTGTATGGGAAGTAGTTTTTTTTTCAAGTAGGTCTCTTAGGGAAAATTGTTCAGTTTCATGGGGGTAGGAGAGTTACTAATTTAAAGTTACTCCATGTAAAGGCGTATATAGGGTGAAAGCAGTTGATGGGTGACCATAAAGCTAATAGCTAACAAGTTTTCCATACTTTTTGAGGTAATTTTATTTAAAGGCTCCTTCCGACACGTCTGTAGGGGCTTTGGTATAGTTACGTTCCATTTCACACGGTCGTTGTTCGTTCCGGACGTACTCTTACAACGTAGCTGAAATTCCTGCAGTGTTACGTAACGTAACCGCTGAAAATAAAACGTCAGGCGCTAAAATTGTTCTCGGAACAGAGATAGGTAGAACTTCATTAAGACGACTGTGGTCATACTCTAAAATTAAAAAAAAAATGTATCACTGCTGACTTTTATTGCGTATAACTTTTAAATAAATATTTTAAAAAAACTTTTAGGGAAAAACGAAATTCCTTATAGATTAGGTATTTATATTTTTTGGTATTTTTCTTGCTATTTGGTATAAAGACTGAATGAATCAAGAATAAAAATAATTTTATGAATTTTAATCTGAAATAACGAAAAAAAGTCTCTTAGAAGTGTAACAAATTCAGAAAAAAAGATGACGAACGCAAATTAGTTCGCAAGAATTTATTTAAGAGGGTTGTTATTTTTTCTCCGAAAAAATTGGCCAGTTTCTTTGATGATTTATTTAAAATTTACCTTACGCCCGGGGTGCTTAAAAATTTCGTTACCTCAGCTCCCGTTTGACGCTAAGTGTGAGGATGAAATGTTAATTGAATTAAAACCTTAAGCTTCCTGGAATAAGGATGAATGTAATTAAGCGTAGTAAAATGAGATAAATTCTAATTAATGTTCAGAAGTTTTTTTTGAGACATGCTATTTTTAGCATTTACTTATATTTATATATTATTCAATTTATCTAAATTATTTTTAAATACCTACAGAGTCAAAGGTGCGAGAGAATAAGCTGCTAAAAGTAGGTAAAATGATTTTGTTAGACTAGGTAAGATGAATTATTTCTTCATGATACTGATCGACTTTGTAAGTTTGGTGGAAAGGCAAATGATCTTTTTTATTTTTTTTACGTCCCCATCGAGGGGCACGAGTCTTTAAAAACTATATGTGCAGACAAATAGAATAATGTACGATAAATCATATGATTCATAGATAATTCGTGTATATTAATAAAATCAATCATTGCTGAAACACAACTACAAATTAAATGCACTGTACAAATACATCCTTAACTTTTTTATCCATTTTGATAACATTACCCATTACATTAAAGATCAAAAGCTCTTTTACACATACCAAACCCAGCCTTAACAACCAAGGCAGTGTTCCCGAGGTAACACTCAAAACGAGTAACAATTAGTAACGTAATCCTAGCCCTGCCTATCCCGCTATAACCGCCCTTAATCCCCAGTGTCACCAACTTCGAAGGTACGAATACATTTACATACATTTGCATATGGATACTGCTAGTATAATGGACACAGTGTGACGTCGTTGTTTGGGAATGTGTACATATGTGCATTATTGTCAATTTGAGGTCTCATTTAAATAGACTAGTATTCAGGGTTTTAAGGACAGCTTAGCAAAAACTGAGACCATAAATTCAGACCTTTATTATTCTGAGCTAGGTTCCAGTGGATTTTTTTACAGGAAAATTGTCGAATTCGTTTCATATTTAATATTTTCTGTTTTAAACAAAATATTGGAGTACAATTTGCAATGAAAAACATTTGAAACATCGTAAAACACGAAAATCAGCAATGCTCATCGCATTCTGATAGTGGCGCAGCGCGGTATTACAGTACATTGCGTTGTTGGTATTAGGGTACAAAAAGCAATACTTTTAGCCGATCGTTGTTTTAGGTAGATTCTAACATTTAAGTATTTACGAAGCTGTCCAATACACACTGTATAAAAATAATACAAACAACAAAAAAAAAAGAAAAAACGACTACATGGTCTTGCCCCTAATCAAGCAACAACATTACATGAAAATAAAACAACGCTCCATTACATCAATAGATTTGATCAACCACTGAATTATGACCTCTCACTGGGTCCTTTTCAATTGGATTGTCTTTTTATTAAGACGGATAAGGGGTCTAGGTATGATGGTTAAATTTTGTGGCTCGAAGGATTATATCACACAATTACAAGCTGACAACCTTAAACACAGAAATGAAAGATCTCTATCTCTTTTACTCTCGAAGAGAATAAAAGATGAGCGAGTGGGAGAGAACATAAATTTTCCAATTTCCGCATTGTTGAGTTGTTTAACTGTAGGATAAGGAAAATGTCTTGTTTGTTCTACTTAAAAATGTAATGAAATGAAAAAGAAGTTTTTTTTCTATAATCTTTTAAATTTATAAACGAAGAAACTGACTGACTGACATATCAACACACAGCCCAAACCGCTGGGTCTAAAGATTTCAAATTTGGCACTTAGGTTTTTTATGAGGTCTAGGGGATTATTAAGAAAGGGTTTTTCGAAACTCGCCCTCTAGCGAGGGTTCAAAGTCTGTATGAAGAAAACATTTTTTTTCGTCTTACGTTTTTTCGATCAGGGTCACGTGACCCTGACGCGAGTTTAATATTTTTTACCCATCCAAAAAGCGCAAAACGCCGCTAAAGAAATTTTCACTTCAAAAATAAAAATATATTATTGCAGGGTTCAGACTCATTCACAGTTTTGTCAACACTTAGCTCAAACCATAAAAGCTAAACTTTGGCACAAGGGTTATTTTTATAACGTTAGTAAGAAATAAAGAAAGATTTAACAGAATTCTCACAAAAACGAAGTCCCGAGCATTCCTCTAGTACCACAGAATAAATAATAGTACTAACGTACAGAAGTCTCACTCCCTAACAAAAGTCAACTTTAGGCATAAAAATTTGCCTACTATTGCAAGCGGCACAGGCTTGCAAGAGAAATTGAAACTTATAGTCGGCCGCTAGCGTTCATATTCTATTGCTCACCGCCGGCCGACTCGATGCCGCGTTCGCGACGAGAGCTCAGGGTTAACACTCGCCGCCGATTTAGAGGTAAAATTATTATTGAAATTAATAAGTAAGATAACACTGCTTATAAAATCAAGAGTAACTTTAGTTAGGAAGTGTATTTAGTAAAAATACAAGTTAACATAACCAACCATGTTATTTGATACCTAGCCTATTTACCTACTAACTACAGACACCTACAGACCTGGTTTTAATATTTTTAATAAGTAGGTACACTTATTATTTTGTCATATTTTGTTGAACACGCGACCAACGCGGTGAGCGCGCGCGCGGCGAGTAGCGACCCGCGCTCGCTGGCATATTCAGTATGCCCGCCGCGCGAACATGCCTAAACAGAGGAGTGACACCCCCCTGCTAGTACTCTTTTAGAAAATAATAAAAATAATTCTCTGTTACTTTTGAGAAGAAATCCCTTAACCATGTTTGTTAATGTTTTTATGTTTCTTTCAAGTTTATCTTTTATTACTGTGTGATCTTGCCTATTTTATATGTTGTAATGTCAGAAATAATAAATTTGTCTTTCTTTCTTTCTTTCTTCAAAAGCTAGCTCCATCTGAAACTGACTTAACTTCACAGGCAGGGAAAAGATAAGTAAAACTGACAAAGGTCGGGTCTCATACCAGCTGCAGATAAGAACATAATTAGCCGGATATTCAAGATAATGCCCGGTTAAGCCTGGCAGTATGTAAGTCGGACTTTTGCCTAGAATGTGAAAGAAAAAAAAATGGCAAAGGAAATCTTAGTGTTTCTTTTTTCTGTAGTCATTTAGGATTTCTTTGCAGCTAATCTCTTTGCTACGGCGTAGGCGGTTACTACGGAATTGTGTAGAGAAGTGCTACGAGTTTAAATTCTGGGAGTGAAATTCTAGTAAGTTTTTTTGTGGAAACAATTTTCGTTGCTAAACTCTTTTAGTATTAACTAAAAGTATAGACTATTGGAGTCATTGCTGCTCTTGTTTTAAAGTTTTCGGGTTTAATAAGATATACAGGGTGTAAGGACGCTTAGCAAATATTTAAATAGTGGAATCTACCCATAACTACGATCAGCTACAAGTAAAAATTTTTTCTTGGAAATGTCAAGTTAAGGAGTTTTCGTTATTTAACTACTTTGGCACTCCGCAATTTATCGCAAAACCGCGCACCGCGCGAAATCTTTTAGAAAATATTAATATATATGTTTTTTTTTTTTTAGTTTTTGGTTTTAGTTTTTGCCAAGCTGTCCCCCCCTTACACCCTGTATTTCTATTTCTTTTTTATTTTCGATAATAAATTAAAAAATCAGTGCATAAATCCGAAAAGGCGAACATCGTGGCACAATCCCGCACCAGACTTTGAACCCACAACCTTTCGTTTACAAGACTCGCTCATTGCCAACTGGGTTCTCACTGCTCAATTTAATAACTATCTATCGTAATAGAGAAATAATCTTATTCTACTAAACTAGCAGCTGGAGCACGATAGCGACAAACTCGTGCGGCACGCCACTCGGCTGACGCTGAAACTTCACTTCGATTGCGCGAGGTTCGCGCGCAAAGGCTTGCTCGCCCTCTGGCGTTGTCAATGTTGAAATTTTGACATAGGACCGCGGCGCATTACGCGCGCTATCACCATCGTACTCGAGCTGTTTTCTAAATATATAAAAGGAGAAATTGACTGACTGACTGACTGACTGACTGACTGACATATCAACGCATTAGCTTAAACGGCTAAACGTAGGCACTTGAAATTTGGAAGGGACGTAGCTTAGATACCGCAGAAGTGCATTAAGAAAGGAATTCCCGAAATTCCCACGGGAACGGGAATTAGCGGGAAAATCCTTTTGTATGAAAAATCTAAACCGCTTAAGTTAGACGCTTGAAATTTGGCATGCAGGTATGTTAGTAAACTTAAAGCTTAGTTGCAACAGGATATTGCAAAATTCCCACAGGAACAGGAGTTAGCGGGAAAAAACTTTTGTATGTAAAAATCTGATGTTTTCAATCTGTGTACTCTGTACAAACAAAATTAACACGCAAACGAAGTTGCGGGCATCAGCTAGTAGCTATATAACGAAACATAAAATTGTATAACATTCAAAACACTTCAGTAGCTCGTATGATACCTCGTATGATAGACCATAAAACTAGCAATAACCACTAACCTAGTTCAGTACAGCCGCGGTCTAGGAATAGGTTCCATTTTAATTGGTTGGGCGTTATGGCGCGTGAACCAACTCCACTGCGGTTTGGGCACGGTTGAAATAACTACCGAGCAGTACAGATTTTTTTGTGGTACTACCCGTTCGCGCTAAGTTTGCCGGTCCGTGAAATGCGTTTGCCGGCCCCCAACCTGATTAAACGCAATTAATGTGTCTAATTTTACCCAAATATAATATTTTAATTCTTCATCATCAGCCCATAGACGTCCCCACTACTGGGGCACGGGCCTCCCTCAATAACATGAGGGGTAAATGCCATACTCACCACGCTTGGCAGACGGGTTGGCGAGGGTTTTGATAAAATTGCAGAGTTTTCCTTCTCTGTGTGCAGATGAATTTGCTTGCATATTTACCTTAGTCGCCTTGTACGACACCTCGGTAAGAAAGAGGGTGGTCCTATTCTACTTTGCCGGGGACTCACACGGCTTATATTTTAAATATAGTTTACAATACAATACAATACTCTTTATCTGCACACAAAAAATAATATACAAGTCCAGGAAACTCAAAGATATAAGTGATGTGATACAAAAAGGCGAGCTTATTGCTAGGTAGCAATCTCTTCCTTTGTAGTTTATCTTTTTTGTTTCTCTTATTTTTTTCATATCGCCAACGGCAAACTTAGAATCATTAGTGATAGAGCAGCAGTTTTATACACTTTCTTAACTTTTGACTATGCCGGAAAAAGATAGGGTGGTGCTTTTCCGTGGGTTTTTAAGTAACCCTTGTAACACAGATGACATGCTGCTTAAATAAAGTATATACTATGAATGTGGTTTGATTTTCAGCGGTAAGGGCGGTAAAGTAATTTAAGACTTTCATTTTCATCACTCATTTCATACAGTGGGTTCAATTTGGATCCATTTGCATTTGGATCCATTTGCATTTGTATCCATTTTACTGACTTCAAAAAATGGTGAGATTCTAGATTCAACTGTATGTTTTTTTTTGTATGTTTGTTATGTATGGTGAATTTTTCAATGCTTTCATTTTAAGGTCTAAAGATAAGCCGTCAGATTTGTTTATTGTTTGGATTTATTTTGTCATGTTTTAAAGTTCAGCGTCACGCGTGATCGCTAATGCCTTTTTGTAAAATGTTTATTTGCCTGAACAATAAACATTAAATTATAAACAAATACTACATACTCAAAGCATTAAATAAACTGACGTTTGACGTTTCTCTGATTTTTTTTAAATTTATCCTTTTCGGGAAAGGCAAAGGAATCTATGTCCATACATCCGAGTTAAGTTATCAAAAAACGGCAATTTAAATACGACCATCTGAGTGGTGTGACTCATGGGCTGTGTTTGGACTTCTAAGTAATTTTATTGTTTCAAAATGCGAGCTCCTACTGAAATATAAGGAAATCAAAAATTGGTTCTGGACTAACTAAAATAAAAAAATGGGTGCGTGTACTTATGTACGCGCGTGAGAAGTTATACTTCTTTGAGCGGTTAAGCAGACAGCTTCATACTGTTAATTTTGTGTCACAGATGCGCGCGCATCTTAAAATTTCACTCTCATCATTTTTTCATAACGCGCCTAGCTTCATACTGTTAATTTTGTGTCACAGATGCGCGCGCATCTTAAAATTTCACTCTCATCATTTTTTCATAACGCGCCTAAAGAAGTATAACTTCAAAAATATTGTTCTTACCCGTTAAGGTTTTTGAAAGTTAAAATATAACAGCTTTTATTACCATTCAAAAAAAATTGTTCAACTTTTAGCGATTCTCAGTACTTATTTGAAATTGACAAGCAAACAACGACACGTGTTTCTTTTTCAATTTCAAATAAATTAATTCTGAAAGTTTCTGAAATAAATATTGCCTAAGTATACAAAAGCGAACAGGTAAGAAACCTTAATTAAAAATGTTAGTCTTAATTAAGCCATAATTATAAATTATTGGATCCTTAAGGCGAAATGGTAATTAAAATATTAACGGACTACAGTACGCACGTGTGAAAAGTAAAATTACGGTTTTATTTTGAAAGGCTTTAAAATTTTTAATTGCCTCTTTAAAAAAAGAGGATAATATGATGATTGTAGGAGAGCACATTACTACATAACTCTAACATTATTTTTTTTTAAACTCCGACATTTAGGGCCTTACCAAAAAAAAACTAATATATGTATATATATATATATATATATATATGTATATATATTATGTATGTATATATGTATATATGAATATATGTACTGTTGGTGTTCCTATAAATAAATAAATAAAAAAACTAAAACTTAGACAATATAAACAAATGGCCATAGATTTCTTTGCATTTCCCGAAAACATAAGCCAGCAGCTCGAGCACGATGGCGACAAACTTGCGCGTCGCGCCACTTGGCTGACTTGCTCGCCCTCTGGCGTTGTTGATGTTGACATTTTGACATAGGATCACGACGCATTACGCGCGCTATCACGATGGTACACAATGTCTAAGTGGTGTTTTGATGTTTTGTGGTAAAGTAGTTACTGCTTTACCACAAAACTTTTAAATGGCTGAACCAATCGATCAAATATAGCTAAGGACCATCTCGATTACGTCAGCTTTAAAAAAAACACATTGAAATCAGTAAAGGGCCGTCTAGTTCGCGACCAGCCTCCTACCGAAGTCCGACGCCAAACAGCTTGCTGTGTTCCGTCGGTGCGTAGGAGTACCAGTGCCTTAATTGGCATTTTCTGGGTTAACTCGCTACAGCGTTGACCTCATCTATGACCTTGGTCATGATTGGGTCAAGAGTTAACCCATCTCATGATAAAAAAAAGATACATACGTCAAATTTATGAAACCCCTCTTTTTTGTTAGGGATTAAAAATACTGAACTTCTACCACCCTGTAATACTTCCAAGTCATTACTCTCTACGAAGCCCTTCTAAGCACGTTTGGCTGTCGAAAGTCTACTAACATGATAACTTTGAGCACGAATTCCTCACACATTACGGTTAGGGCGAAACAAAATTGAAAATACGTGCTAAACGTGCGGTGCTCTGTTTGCATAATGGTTTTTCTTTGATAATATTTCAGGGAACGTCAAAGTTCTCATATTCTAAAAGGATTTTACTTGATATAACTTTATTAGAGAATTATTTCAATAGAATAGAATAGAAAAAATCTTTATTTTATAGGACATTCAGGATGCCACTTAAAACAAGTCAAGATTACATGAAATACATACAAACAAACATTAAAGGATTTAAATACATACATACGCATTCGTTCTATTGACCCTACTGACTCTACGCCTTTCGCAAAGGTGCAGTCTTCCCCAAAGAAGAACAGATAAGAAACTCTGAGGGTGCTCTTTTTAATCGCATTACAAATTTTCTTATTTTCTAATTTTAACTAATTTTGAAATAACTCTAGAGCTGAGCAGTTCATTCCCATGGCTGCTTGTCGGTTAGGTAATCAGAAATTTTGTAATATCCCTTTTTGCAAAGTTTTTGTTTAATTAGTGTCTTAAATTTGTCTAAAAGTAAATTTTGAATGCACATGGGAATCTTATTATAGAAACGTATACATTGACCCATAAAAGAGTTCGTGACTTTGTGGAGACGACTGTCAAGTACATCCAGTTTATGCTTGGTCCTAGTATTTACATTGTGCCTATCGCTATTTTTCTTAAACAAATGTTCATTTTTCTTCACATATAAAAGATTGTCACATATATATTGGGATGCAAAAGTATCATAATATCGTATCGTTTTTTTATGATGTTACTTTCAGTTTGTACCTTTCTACTATGTTGGAGTGCAATACAGTGTTTGGATTGTAGCTTCAGTTCAGCTTAAAGGTACAATTTATTACACTTTTAATTCAGAATTAAAAGTCATGAAATAAAATTTAGTTTGCTATTGCCTAAAATCCCCTTTATGTTTCGAAGGGAGGCCTGTACCCCTCGGTGGGGACATATATGGGCAAATTCGCAAATTCCTACGGGAACGAAATCCGGGTGCGGAAAGCTGTGACTCATAAAAATAACAATATTATATGCTGTAACTTATATGAGTCTTATAACACGATAGCAAAAATGATGACAATAAATTAATTTTGAGTATCCAAAATTGTTTAATTATCTTTTAATATCACTAGTACGCCACAAATTATGTCAGTTAAAATAAATGAAATATTTAAAGGGTTTTTATACGACACGACTAGACAGTCTACTATGAGAACCACACAACTGTTATTAGTCTGAATAATTTAACTAGGTCCAGTTACAAAATAAAACCATTTTAACCTGGTATTGAAGCACTTGGGTAGTAAACGGTATCATGTCTCAGCTTACACTGGAAATTTACTTAATTCTGTTTTCTGACACACCGTATTAGTACCAGAATATACGTACAACGTTGTATTTTCGGATATCCCGTTCGAATTCACTAAATTATTAATATAGGACTACGTAGATTTTTTTAAAACAAAACTTTTCAGACAGCGGTGAAGAGGGTCGACCTTTGTCAGCGTTAGCCACTGTTTTAGTCGTTTAATAAAACTTCAGAATTTTTATACTTGATATCTATACTTCTATGCTAATATTATAAAGAGGAAAGATTTGATTGTTTGTTTGTTTGCATTGAATAGGCTCCGAAACTACTAGACCGATTTGAAAAATTCATTCACCATTAGAATCTTACATTATCCGTGATGAACATAGGGTAGATGATTTTACTGAATTCCCACGGGAACAAAGTCCCGGACGGAAAGTTAGTATTTAAATAAATAATAATAATAATAAAACGTTTATTTTACCACGCAGCACAGATACAAACATTTAGACGATCACAAATGACATAAAAAACACACATTTAAAATAAACAAAAATACATACAATATAAACAGATTAATTTGCGTATGGATGCTGCAGTGAGTAAAAAGGCCTGGGCTCAGCGATTTATTGTCAGTCTGTATTTCAGACTGGCAACACTGATTTTCAGCCCTCGCCTGTGAGTGGAACGCGGGGTGTAGAAATAATAAGGCTGTTGTGTTGTGTTGTGCGTGTTATGGTTGGTTATGTGTGATGTCTAGTGTGTGATGGTGAGGTGCGGTGTGTAAGGGAAATATCAATAAAATTAAACAATTAATACAAGGAAGGTTCCATAATACAATGCAATATTTTTGTTTTTTTCAAGCAGTTTTTTTTCAATAAGCGGGGAATCTGGACGTCTAATCCACTAATCAATGACATCTTGATGGCAGTTGAATGACAACGGTGACCATTTTTAACCGACTTCAAAAAATAAGGAGGTTCTATGTTCGACTGAATGAATATATATTTTTTATGTATGTTCACCGATTTCTCCGCCAATTATGGACCAATTTTCAAAATCTTTTTTTGTTCGAAAGAATATACTCCAGAGGTGGTTCCATATAAATTTTATCGAAAATGATTCAGCGCTTTTAAAAAAATCAACAAAAACATAAAAATACTACAAACTAAAACATCATCTAAATAAATGAGTGACAGTTTTGTTTGTGGTTATCTGCTAATACTCATACGTTTTTAATGTGGAAAATTATAACCATTCAGGTGGTAAAATTTAGAATTATCAAAAACTCATACATTTGATGATAACCACCTCGACTAGCAGCGCCACCGCCAACCAACCAGTTACAAACTCTTAGCAACTTGACATTCAGTTGGCGGTGGCGCCGCTGGTCAAAGCAGACGTCATCAAATGTATTAACTCTTGACCCCAATATTGATCAATGTCATAGATGAGGTCGTCGGTGGAGCGAGTTAACCCAGAAAATGCCAATTAAGGCACTGATACACCCACGCACCGACGGAACACAGCACGCTGTTTAGCGTCGGACTCCGGTAGGCGGGTGGTCGTGAACCAGACGGCCCTTTACAGAGCCTACCACACCGCATGACACCATAGAACGCCACCTACGATTCAAATCAAACTTAAGTGTCGTTGCCTAAGATACGAGTAGATTACTAGGAGGCAGGTCTCATTTGTGTTTCCTTTGTCGCCTCTTACGACACCCACGGAAAGAGATGGGCTGGTGTTATTCTCAACCACACGACTTAATTTCGCCCCTTGAACGAATAAAATGGCGATCATTGTCATTGTACTATGTTGATCGAAGGTATCGCCCCATTGAGACGGCATTTGGTTATTAGAATAGCCCTCCTGATGGGTTAAATATGTAGTAGCAATTTATCATGATATGGTCGGTCTTGGCTGTTGTTGATTAGCAACAGTCATTAAACCAAGGCATTAAACCTAGTCAGACACCAGAGTTAATCAAGTTTGCTGCGTATTTACTTGATTATTCCTACCTACGCGATAAGATGAAGAAAATGAACAGCAAGACATTAGTGCTAGCTTTTGTGAACGTCGCGCTTAGAGCACTTCATACACCAAGTGAATCTCACATGCTCCTTAGCTTTTCAAGTCTTTCAAACATTTCTCACATTCGTCTCAACTTAGGAACTTTCAAAGCCGCAGTCAAAATGCAGTAAGAACCGCTTAAATGGTTTTGTCATAGGCGAAAAACTGCAGAGCATGTTGGAAATTCCTCATTCGGTCTAAGTGCATGTCGACAAGACGATTCTCACTCTGTATTTCACTCGCCCCTCTCCCCGTTACCCGACAAAATGGCGAAGCTATAAATCTTCCCAGTTAAGTCTTTACCGATATTTTTCTGACTCTTACATTTGTTAGGATATTCTTTTCGGGTGGCAGTTAAAAATTGCGGTGCTTGGTTTTTTAAAAGTCTATTTTATTTTCAGATGTAGGTATCTTAGATTGGGTTGCTTTGAATGTTAGCGAAAATTAAGGATATGAATCAACCCATGAGTCAGGATCGGATCCTACAATTTTATATATGTCACCGTAAAATGGCAAAAAACCGTAATATTACAATTTCACTAGTAAAATTACAAATTCACGAAACTATTAGGGCCGCCTGCATGAAATTAGAATAAATTAGGTTATAATATTAGGTTAGGGTTTTTTAGGTCTGGTTAAGTTACATAAATGTTATTAAAAAAAAAGCAATTCACAAAGTATCGTGCGATTATAATCTTTTAGTGTGAAAATTACTATGGCCTGACAATGTTATGTTGACATTAATATAGCAAAAATTCTGCTTAAAAGCCCCTCAAACAAGATATCGAAGACTCCGACCTGAGCTTATTAAGGGCTTTATCGCCAGGTGATTTCTTCATCAAGATCGGATTGGTTTGCCCGGGCCTATAAACCGGACGGTAAAGATCCGGAATGGGAGGGCCTGATATGAATTTATTAGAGGAATCATTTTATACGGTTGATTTGAGCTGTGAGAAACGCGATTAGAAATTTAACTGAGTATTTTTGTTTTATCGAATATATTTTTGAGGGACGGACAGTCGGATATGTAGAGACGAGGTATCGAGATCTCAATATAGACGTGTACTAAAGACTTCTTTTGAGTTAAACTGGGTGAAAGGGACAGCTTAGCAAAAACTTACACTTCTAAATACTCTCTTTGCAACAAAATGCGATAATAACAACGTAAAACACGAAAACCATCAATGTATATCGTGTTCTATTAATAATACATTACGGCCGGTTTGGTCGAGTGGTAGTGACGCTGCCTTTTGATCGGCGGGTCCTGGGTTCGATCCCCAGTCGGGGCAAACATCTGTGTGAAAAGCAGATGTTTGTTCTCGGGTCATGGGTGTTTGTGTTTGTCTTTATGTGTGTTCCGAGGGACCCACGACACAAGGGAAAACCTTAGTGTGGGCCTTTGAGTGTGTAGCGTTTATTGATTTTATAGAACACATTGTAGACAGGATAGTACATCAGGTTATACATGTTGACCTTGACGTCATCCTTATACCGTTCGTAATAATGGCGGCTTTCGTTGTGCGAATGTATAACCTGATATTGATGGTTTTCATGTTTTACGTTGTGGATCATGTTCAAGGAACTTTAATGCGAAACGGAAAAAAACACCAGCAAGAAGTCTATAGTAATCCATCTCAGGCAACGACACTTCATTTTTTTCTGAATCTGATATGTCCTCCTATAGTCTCATGCGGTGTGGTAGGCTCTGTAAAGGGCCGTCTGGTTCGCGACCACACGAAGTATGACGCCAAACAGCTTGCTGTGTTCCGTCGGTGCGTGGGAGTACCAGTGTCTTTATATAAATTTTCTGGGTTATCTCGCTCCATCGTCGACCTCATCTTTGACCTTATGGCCAAGGTTGAGGTCAAGAGCTAACCCATCTTATAATAAAAATAAATAAAAATAAATACTCCAGGGTTTAGAACAAATATAATTAAAACTGGCTACATGAATTAATGTAGGCAAGAAATGTTTTCATTAAGCAAAAATATCTTTGACTTTTAAGTTTCAAGATTAATGATGTCATTTTCTGATGATTTATCGGTAAATTTAGATAAAAGACTAAAGTTGTACGACGATTTTATTACCTCAGGGAAAGTTACTTTGGAAAAAAAAGCACTTATCGAAATTGAAAAATGAGAAAAGAGAGGCGAAAAATACTTGACACACTAACTGGATGGGCTGAGTATTTATTATTTATTTACTAATAATACCTTTGTTGTTATATATTTTTAAATTTTGTTTAATTATTTGCACAATTTTTCATTTCACAATTGGCTTTTTATTATTGTTATGGCGTGCAAATTATTTTTAATTCGGTACCGGCAGAATATCAGTGTTGTAAACACATACTTACTTGTTATGTGTTTATGACAAAATGCTGAGTCGGAGCCAATTCTTTGCACAATATACTATAGTATAGATTTACAATGTATGTATTTGTACGAACTCTTATAATGATAACGTAAATTGTTACGGTAATGTATTTTTGGCAATGAATAAATTATTTTCTTTTTTTCTATTAGGTAATCCAGTGGTAGTTACAATACAGCATCTATACGTGATAAGATAAGTCACAATTGCACCACCTTTAGCTGCCACAGCTAACACAGAAAAAGTTTAAATTAGTATCTTATCTTAAAGGAAAAGATTAATTTGTATTATCGTACAGACGGACGCAACTGAGGTTATCACACACGTGCACTCTGTGCTTTTGCAATGAAAATGGGATAATCTGATGCGCTGGCCTCTGTACCTTAGACATAGGTTTTAATAACTTGTGAAGATTCTTATCAATAATAAAGTTTTTAAATAAATTATGTCCAGGATCCGTAGATGTCCAAGGGAAAAAAAAGACCTGTCTCACTTCTTGACTTAACGCCCAGCCAAAAATATAAAGCTAAGAGAGATTAACTTCGTAATGTAGCCGTGGCATTAGGCGTATTTTTTCTTATTTCCCGTGCAACAAACTGAATAGCGTGCTATAGTGTGTAGGGAGACCGAGGAGCTTTGTGACCTAGTCGGTTTTTCGAAACGTAGGTATAACTGCTAGCGAGCTCACAACAGCAGCTCCAGCACGATAACGACAAACTCACGCTCGGCTCACGCTGAAACTTCACTTTGATTGAGCGATGGTCCCGCGCAAAGGCTTGCTTGCCCTAAGGCGTTGTCAATGTTGACATTATGACATAGAACCGCGGTGTTGTCGCGGTGCTGTCACTATCGTACTCGGCCTGCTGCTCGTGTTTGTGAGTTCAAGTCTTGAATTAAGAACAATCCAATTTTCATACATCTGATGACGACTGCTTTGACTGGCGGGGCAACCGTGAACTGAATGTAAAGTTGCTCAGAGTTTTCAACTTAACGATGGGTTGACAGTGGCGCTGCTGGTCGGGGTGGTTGTCATCGAGTGTATGAGGTTTAGATAGCTCTTAATTTCCCTACCTGAATGGGTAAAATGGTCACCATTGTAATTCAACCGCCATTTATTAGAGGAAAGCTGTCCAGAATAGACGCCTGCATTATATGCACATCAACACGATAATAATAATAATACGTTTATTTCTTCAGAACAGCACACACATACATTAAAAAAAGTTCAAAATATTCTTATCCTATTATACAAGTTTAAGCTTGCATATGTCTGCCGCAGTGAGGAAAAAGGCCTGGGCTCAGCGACTGATTATCAGGCTGGCAACACTGATTTTTAGCCCTCGCCCAAGTGAGATGCGAGGGACAGAGTTAATACTATATAATGTTAAGACTACAAATCTAGGGCCTAATTCAATTTTTCAATTTTTCATACAAAAGAGGTATATTTGAGAAGTTAAAAAAGCCTATTCGAGATAGGTACATGGAGCGCTATAATTTTTAGACAAGCGAGTGCTAAATCTTAATTTTCAATCCTAAATAAATTTTGTTTTACTTAAACTTTGTGAAAATGTGAGGAAAATAAAAAAAATTGCGCAAATTCGACTATTTTCATACAAAAAGCAGGTAAAAAGTGCATTTTCCTTTGCGTTTCCGTCACGTTTTCGCAAAATTTATGGCTAGAATTAAAAATTCAGGTTTAGCACTTGCTCGTCTGAAAATTATAGCCCTCCATGTGTCTCTAGTATGCTTTTGTAGCTTCTCAAACAGACCTCTTTTGTATGAAAAATCGTGTAATATCCCTAGACCAAGTTAATGTGTGTATAAGAGTTAACTAAGTTTAATCTATCGTACAGAATTTATTAACTTTTATTCCTCAAACATACATCATAATTTAACTTTATTATTCAATAAGGTGAGCTCAAAGCTACGATGGTTTATCAAAGGAAAGAGGAGGCGTTTATTTCAAATTTCGTAACATGGCATCGTCTGAGTTCGCAAATGTTGTTAGTAACAAACAATTGCCAACGGTAACAACTCTTGCAGAAATTTCCCGGAAATGTTGAGGAGTTTCACAATTTTCTTTATAATAAATTACTTACATTATGCTGTGATTGTGATTTCGTTTGCGTATTTTAACTTGAGGGGTAAAACGGTGTGCATTTGTTTAAAGAAGCTTTGTTGGGAGAAATGAAGCATACTCACTCAAGAAGCGATTTTACTGCTGTGCTGTAGGTGTCAAAATAAGCTTTAAACATTCAAATGAACAATTTATTTATTGTTTATTGTTCAGGCAAAGGAAAATTTAACAAACAGCCGTAAAAGTGCATTCAGGTGCGACGCTGATGAACTTTGATTAAAAAAATATAAATCAATAAAAATCTGACTGGTGTTTAATGACCCATAAACCTTCGATTGTTAAATGAGAATATTTATAAAAAAACGACACTTTCTCCATTGAAGCCAATGTTTTTTTGGCTTTTTCAACGGCACGGCACGGCATGACAGAATTTGTTACCATTGCCTTCTATGTTCCCAGCTTCTAGTATCACTAGTGCATAGGAGGCAATGGTAACAATTTTGCCGTGCCGTTTCCGTATTATAAAAAGGCCCATTCGGTTTCGTGAGCAGAATCACCGTCTAAGGTTTCGCTAGCTAAAAAGCCACCCGATATACGGAAAAGAAGGCAGAGGCACTTTCAGTAGGTATTAATTTCGAGGTCTCCGAATATTAGGAAATTATCGGAGGTATAAGGTCCTTATAAGTGAGTAGGGTAGACCAAACTATGTGCGTAATGTAAGAGGAAATATTAATAGCGAGAAATTGGGAAGGAGGATAGTAGAGGGACCCTTATTATGGGACGGTAATTGGTAATGCCATAACACAAGTAGTACAGGCAGCAGCACATCTGGTTATACAGGTTGCGCTGCGAATATCTCTATTACTAGCATTCCGCTCAGGACTTTGTTCCCGTGGGAATTCGAGAAAATTAAGTAGCCTATGTTACTCAGGAATAATGTAGCATCCTAATGGTGAAAGAATTGTTGAAATCGGTCCAGTAATTTTTGAAGTAAAAAATGTTAAACTCGCGTCAGGGTCACGTGTCTGTCACGTCATGAAAATTTTCGTAACCGGCACTAGACGGCACTTTATAAAAAAAATGTTTTCCTTCAATTTCCTATTGTATTGCAGTTTATTCTCAATTTTACGAGTTGCTTCATTCCAAAACATTACTTATGTGAGAGCGTGCCATTTCAATCTTCACGTATTTTATTTTGTTATACGATTTTCATCGAACTCGTGCCTTTAGCTTTAATGCAATGAAATACGAATATTTTTGTGTAACGAAAATAAAATGTATTTTTATGGTCATGTCCAAAAATGGAAAAGCGTCAAATGGTAAAAGTATTTTGTATTCTGAAATAAATTATTTCATAATATTTAACCATTTTACCATCAAATAATTGTTGTTATTTTTATGTTTCTCCTCTTTCATCTTTTGTATTAGCTATTTGAGTTTCTACACACAGGGTAGTTCTCGTGATTGACTTGAGTTGTTCATATTATATCTACAATTAATTGACTAAACTTTTTTTTGCCTAGCTCAATTTCTAAAACTTACAAATTTTGTTAACTGTCTTTTAAAAAAATATGAAATTGCCCTTCTTGATACACTTTTTAGAAAAAAAAATTCATACAAAAATTTTTGAATTTGTTTTCATGAATTCAATGCAATACCTATTGCATTGAATTCATGAAATCAAATTCAAAAAATTCAATGAATTCAAAACAATAACATTGAAATGGTTAACAGTAACATATGAACTAAACTATTTTTGATCTTCGCCTGCAGTAAAAAAGATTTATGTAGTCTGTAAAGTATGAATTGTCTCAGTTATGGGCTAAGACCTTCCCTTTTGGAAATTCATCTACCTCACCTCTATCTAGTTACATACATATGTGTTAAGCTCACACCGTTAGGTTAGGCAGAGAGGTATATTGCCATCTGGTACGATCCAAACAAACCGCTATAGGTTACTCCAGTTACAATAAAAATAACAATAAAATGTAGAATAACATAGAGAGACGTGATCATACCTATAAATTCTCTTTGTGAAGGCTTTCAGCATTCACGATTCTGACCCGCATCAAAGTATAAAAGAGAAAACTGACTTACAGGAATATCAATCAATTTCTTTTCTTTATCTTTAACAAGAGCCACGGGATATACCGTTTGAGGAAAAGTATTTTATTAAACTTTTGGAGTTATTTTACAGTAGAAAATTTTTTAAGGATGTCTCATGCCTATGCATAGAAATTAAATGAAAACAAAAACGTAGATTAATAGCGATTCACTGTAGCAAAATTGCAGACAGGATTTTTAATTATATGCCACTGTTGGGAAAATTTTAACTAATAATATCAAAACTAATAATATAAAAAGGGAAGATCCGTATTTTTGTATGTATGTTTTTAACGAATAAACTCAAAAACTACTGGACCGATTTCAAAAACTCTTTCACCATTAGATTGCTACATTATCCCCGAGTAATATAGACTTCATCATTATCATATCAGCCTATTGCAGTCCCCTGCTGAACATAGGCCTCCCCCAAGGTGCGCCATTTTGCACGATCCTCCGCTTTTTGCATCCAACCACTACCCGCTGTCATATAGTTATACACTAGTTAGATATATACATGTTGAATTGATAACTGCTTCTTGTTTAGAAGTTGGCTAAAAAAGCCTTCTATAGGCACTATTTATAGTTAAACAATGAAAGCACTTACAGACAACAAAGTATCAATTTCTTAAAAGGAATAACAAGCTGCTTTTTGCCAAGTTTCCGCTATTATTGGCGATTGAAATGAAAACGCGATCATTTTTTAAACAACCTTACCACGCAAACCATTCATTACAGCACAATACACATAAAAGTCAGAAGAAAAGAAACTGAAGTAAATCAGAAAAGTTAATCGTTTTTAATTTTTAATCGCTGGTAAATTTGGACTTCGTCCAAAGTTAAGGGGCTTTCTTAAAAAAATGGGCTGAAATGGGTTACTTGTGTTCTGTTTTTTCTGAGACGTGCATTTGAAAGGATTTCTTGTTTTTTTAAATATTATAATAGCAATAACTAAGTACCATGTCTTTTTTATCTTAGGAGCGTGTTACGTACAGAAACCAACGCATCAGGTTACTCCATTTTCATTGCAATTTTCATTGCAAACCGCTCTTATCACAACAGCACAGAGTGCACGCATGTAGGAACTTGAGTTGCGGTCGTCCGTACATTACTTTCATCAGTGCCAGAAGATGGACTGAAAAGCTGTCCTTGATATTACCTGAAACAATAAAGAAACGTGTTATTTTTTTGATATAATATTCTGTGAATAGTTAGTACGATCCGCGACAAACTCGCACGACACGCCACTCAGATGACGGTAAAATTTCACTTTAATTACGCGGGGGCACCGCGCAAAGGCTTGCTCGTCCTCCGGCGTTGTCATTTCGACATTTGACCGCGATTTTCATTTCACATTGTGATTAAGCTACTGGGGTGCTGAAAACCTCTTTGTGACCTAGAAAAGTTTATAAAAGATAGAAGAGACGCCTGCCAAGCACAGGCGGGTGATCTGTTCACTTATTTGGCTCCATTTCACCCAAAACCAGATATACCTTATAAACTTTACCATCCGTTTTTTTTCGTTATATTATAACTTGCGCAAGTAATCGTGTAGAAGATCCCTTCTCAAATTTCCACGAAACCCACGCAAAACCTAGACAGGTGTAACCTAAACAAGACAACACTGTTTCAAATATATTTGATTGAATCTGGCGCTACTTCGTGGAAATCGATGCTCAAAATGTAACAATAATTTTATCAAACATCAATTTACCGCAGCTAAGCCAAACTTCAAAGACCTAGGTAATAAAGTTAAGCACTAGAGCCTATTCTGATCACGTTCAGACAACCCGAGAACCTATTTAGGTCAGTAACGGAGGTAGGCTTACACTTAATATTGTTTAAGACTTTTCTATCTTTGTAACAGCTTTGTTGGCACTTGGTAAGTAAATTTGGGTACATTACATTCTCTGGATACTTCTCAAATCGTTTAAGATTGCTTTATATTTAATTGGTGTAAAAGTAATGAGATTAATCTATAAAATAAAAATGAAACCCTATTCCTTCTGGTCACGCTATTGACCAGCTTGAGAACGGCTTAACCGATTTGAATGACTCTTTTTTTGTTGTGTTCCTTATTGTCACGACCAGGTTTATATTTAAAAAAAACTTTTAATTTAAGAGGTGCCTTATAGAACTACCAATAGGTACGCAATATAACATATTTCTAATAAAGGATGTCTGTTATTGACAGCAAAACAAAGAATTTAGAAAATCAAAACCGAGATTAAGTTACAAGGAATTGTGGTTCAATAAACCGTTAATAATTTAATAAAATAAAGGATAAGAGAATTTCGTAAAAGCTTTCCTTACTCCGTATCCACATGTCTAAGGGAAAATTAGTGAAAATTTAAAGCATTCTAGGTCCCAGGTTTTGGGCTAGGCATTGATGAATTGTTTAATTTATAGTTACTTAATTGTACATGGGGCGGCTAACTTTATTGGTATGATTTTCATTGTAAAATCACTTAACTGATCGATTAATACATTAATTTTAATGTATTAACTTCAAGAATTTTAGTAACCAAGATTTTTATGTCTCTTTTCTTTAACGTAGAGATATCAAAGGAGAAAAGCCCAAATATCCTTGGTCTTATTCAAATATTGAGTCACCGATTAGAAAGTAAGAAAGACAGATTTATTATTTCAGACATTACAACACAAAGAACAGACAAGATCACACGACTAAGCGAACTACGCGACTAATAAATTAATGATGAAACACTACATCATTAATGTATTAGTCGCTTGGTTTCGACAAGTCAGTCACTCAATTTTTATTTATACCTTTTCCAAAAGTCATACAGCTGAACACTTATTATGTAAGACCCAGTTACAATCGTAATTATCATTAAACTAGCATTCCGCTCGGGACTTCGTTCCCGTGGGAAATCGGGAAAATTATGTAGCTTATGACCATCGGAGAAAATGTAGCTTTCTAATGGTGAAAGAATTTTTCAGTATGCAATATAATAAAACAAAGTAAAATAGAACTAACTAACACTATTTCCTGGGTGTTTTTCCGGGGATGTCTGCAACCGGGAATAGACGGCCTGCTAATCAAACAAGGCAAAAACTCTTTCGGAAAATTTGTTTAATTTAGTAGGCTGAACTCACATTAACCATTTTTAATAAATTAAAGTCACTCAGTAAGATCACAGAATAAATAATAGTACTAACGTAGTAAGAGTTGAAAACACAAGGGTTGCGTTTTCCTTCTACTCCTCCTGCACATAACCCCAAAACTCCCAAAAGTATAGCTTTGTGGGGGAGCTATAAAAACTTGTGTTTCGTAACTCTCCACACACATTATCATTTGTAACGGTAAGTGGTTGGTAAAACATCGCTTTTTTTTCCTTTCCAGCTATTCCCTTAAGAGATATGCGTCTGTCATAAAGGATTATGCCGGCAAATCTTTTCGCTTGGATTTAGGAGTCGATTTGAGGTTAAATTTTCCAGGCTTCTTTCTGTGTTAAAACGTCTTGAGATCATGGTTATGGGGGTGAAGCGCTTGTAGTGAGGTTAAACAACGCACACAGAGGAAGGGTACCTGATGGGTGACCAAAGTGGCGTTTTATCACGAGCGTTTCCGTGTTTCGGAGGGCACGTTAAACTGTTAGTCACGGCTGTTGTCAATTGACTACAATCGTGAAAACCAAGTCAGAGGCCATTGTGCGGTTTGATAACTCTGACACAAGAGTTAGCCCAGTTCACGTCACACTTAACTATACGTACACGATAAGAAGAAGAAGAAGAGATGGGGTATTCTGTCAAATTATACCAAAAAACTGTTAAAGCATCTTGACCCATCTTTGTACTCGTATTCTGCAAATAAATGATTTGATTTGAAAAGAGAGACATAGAAAAGGTTTTTTTTATATAATTGTTAGTAGGTAGGCATTTTTTTGATGGGCTTATGCTACATCCTCTACCACATCTGTACCCCTGTGCTAGATTGTGGTCAAGAGCGAACCAAATGGGCCTTTTTAGGGTTCCGTAGTAATCTACGAACCCTTATAGTTTCGCCATGTCCGTCTGTAAGTCTGTCCGTCTGTTCGTCTGTCCGCAGGTTTCCTAAGAAACCCTTGGTAACCCCTAAGAGAGCTGAAACTAAGCATGATTATACATATGAATCACGCCGACAGAATTGTAGAGTAAAATCTCAGAAAAAAAAAATTTGTTCGGGTGTCTCTCATAGACGTGAAAGGGCGATGAATTTTTTTTTCTTGTCAATATCATTGAGTGGGATATCATAGGATAGCATTTTAAAAGATAGAAGGGGTTTACTAAGAACGTTTTTCGATTCAGCACTCCGTTCGCGAAATATAAATTTTTAAAGTGAAAATTTTTGTCAAACACAAGTGTCCCCCCCTATACCTGCTAAACGGTTGTTTCTAAAAATGTGAAAAAATTCACGTTGGTAGAATATACAACGAAATTTAAAGAAAAACTATCACACATAAGTTGGTCCTTCAAGTTTGCGAGTAATAGTAGACCAAGTGCCAAACACTGTTGGGATTAATAAGAATATATTTGAACCATTCTGCTACGGAACCCTACAATGCGCGTGGCTCGACACGCTCTTGGCCGGTTTTTGTAATTCGAAAGGCACGGCCGAATTAGTACTACCATTACCCCCTATGTTGCCAGCTTCTAATATAACTAGTACATAGGAGGCAATGGTAATATATTCTTTATAAATAAAATGTAAAGAACTAAAGGAGTAAGATTGGATTTCTAGGAACTCCCATGGAAACGAGGTTCTCTAGTATAAAAAAGAAACATGTTAAGAATGGAACAAAAACATTCTCTTAAAGGTAACTAATATTTTATTAAAGGTAAACTAATATTTGCTTACATGTTTATCGTACGTAACATGAATAGACGGAATTCAAAGGTAACGTTCTCGCTGGTATTTGCTTATGAAAATCCGGATTTTGTACGGATTATCCAATTTTCGTGGAAGTTACAACATTTGAAAGAATTATGTACTTCGTGTTAGTAGCACACGCTACATGGGTATTTTTTTAAATGGTTTTAATCTTCAACCAACAAAACATCAACTATTTTGGGTTCTGCGCAAAAAAAACGTCATGGTAACTTGAGATGTGAGCTCTTCGTTCCCGTGGGAATTTGGGAAAATTATGAAGCCTTTGTTACTCAAAGATAATGTAGCATTCTAATGGTGACAGAATTTTTAAAATCGGTCCAGTAGTTTCCGAGCCTATTCAATGCAAACAAACAAACAATCAATTCTTCCTCTTTGTAATATTATTTTTTATTTGTGACTTTATTACTACGTTCTATGGTTGTAATTAGGTTGAACTAAAAACTGTTTAAAAACTTATTCACGCGGACAGTTTAGTTTTGATTTTGTATTGTTCTCGTTTTATAGTTGGGGTATTTTAGATTGAAGGGTTTAGCTAATAAATGAGAATGGATTTAAAAAAAAAACCTTTTTTTATTATCTTTTATATCGTAAAACTAAATCAATAATACTTCATTTATTTGCTCTTAACAGTAAAAAGTTACCTTATTAATAAATTGTGTCTTATTATTACAATGGTATTTCATTATGGGAAAGAGCCTAGAGCCTACAAATGGAGCACAGGCCTCGTCTTAGTACTTAGTTTGTTAGCTATACAGGTTGAAAAAGAACCTTCTAGCTTTATTGAAAATCCTGAACCAGTATCACTCACTGAACACTTTTTATTTTTTTTGTTTTTTATTTTTTATTTTTATTTTTGGGGGGGGGGGGGGGTAATTTTTTTTCCTAAACGTAGCGCTACCCGCACCCCTCGCGTGCCTGGTGTAGGAGTAATGTCTACGTTTAGGCAAAAAATGAACTATTCCCATTGAAAAAATTTTTTTTTTTCATAAATGTGTTCTTTGAGTGATACTGGTTCAGGATTTTGAATATAGCTAAGAGGTTCTTTTTCACCCAATATAAGAAGTTAAATAAATTATTTAATTCGATTTATTTCCCATTCGGGGGAAATATTTTTGTAAAAATCAGATGTTTGTTCTCGGGTCATGGGTGTTCGTGTCTTTCTTTGCGTATTCCAAGGAATCAAGAGAAAATAACAAAGTATAGGCCTTTGAGTCTATATCGTCTATTCAATTTATTTCCAGCTCTACTTGTTATTTTATTCAAACAGATAATCTTCGAAAATACAGTCGTTTACCATCCGTGCTACAAAAGAAAGGCTTGAAAGGAAAAAAGGAGGAAAAATACAAATCCAAGCACATAAATTATTTCGTACACAAATGACAGTGTGGGAATGATAATGTGACACAGAAATGACAATGTACAAAACGTGTCTAAGGAAATGACACACCTCTCGTGGACGAATTTGTTTCTATGATTGCGCAATTTCACGAGATTTTCAACACGTTTCTTGTGAGGCCTTGTAGTGTCAGCAAAAAAAAAGAATTAACCTAAATACAACATTCCAGAAAAGTTGTTGAAGGCAAATCTTTTGATAATATATTTGAGTAAAGTTGTTTTTAGGTCCCCTATAGGTCTGATACAGAGTACGGAATATCATAACAGTAATTAGAATATTGGCAGTTTTCGTGCTGGACTGATAGTGAAAGAAAAAATTGGAATGAGCCAGCTGCCAACTCTTTCCAGGCACACTGTAGAAGTCAGTAAGTGGGATTCGAGGGTTTTGCTGTAAATAAAAGGTTGGGTGCAGGCAAAAGACTGACAACCTCTTATCAGTATACATTATCTATGTATGTATTATGAATATTTTTATGAAAAGGTTTTCTTTCATAAATAGAGAGCCTGATGTTGACAATTTCTAGTCTAGGTAATTTTTAGATGGTTTTAACCGCTGTTGGGCCCTTTAATTTAATACGACTAAGTAAGTGTAATTAACGATTCGTGAAAGTTACACATAATTTATAAACTGCCTGCCATCTGATGAATACCAAAACTGTGGGCCCGACGCCGATTTTAAGTAACGTGAGTAAAACCGTTAAAAGTTAAAATTTAAGTAAGTGGCGAAATTGGGCTTTCTTTTTGTGTTTGATGAAATTTTCTTATACTCACGGGCATATATTTGTTTAATTTTAAACATAACTTTAACGAATTTTTAATCTTTTGAGTGATGTCTGTGACGTAATTTAGTATTTAGGCAGTTTACAACCCAATTTTATAAAATTTTCTGACTCCTAACCGTATTTTTCGTAATTTAGGACTGAGCCACTTGTTATATACGGGAAAGCCTGCGAAATTTATGATAGCTGATTTAATGTTTGCGGAACCTTTTAGGAGCTTAGTAAATAGAGTTGAAAGCGTGTTTTTCTGGATATGATGAATGTACTTTTAAGTGCATTTGTGTGATGATTTATTCTATGTACTGATTTTTTTTTCATGTGGCAATTTCAAAAAATACTCGCGGATAGAAATTTCTAATTCCTGTGGTAACTTTGGAAATTACTTGCAGATATAAATGACTATTTTTTAAAATATGACGTGACTTCACGGAAATTATATGAAATTCTTAAAATTTGTTTTCAACTTTCCATACAATTGGAGGATCTGGGTAGATTCGGGAAAAAATTCCAGCAGTGACCAATGTATCTGTGGAGCAAGACAAACCATGAGGCACTTCCTGTTCTGTCCCAATTGCCCTGATTCATGTCAAAGTCAAAAATAGCTTTATTTCATAGAATATTCAGAACGTTACTCAAAATAAGTAAAAGTTGTGAATCAAATTAGCATTTTTAACTTTTCGCCTATTCGCAAAGGTGCAGTCTTCCTCAGAGAATAATAGGCAAGAATCTTCGAGGGTCACTTTTTTTTACTCAATCATATAAATTCCCTCATTCCTAATTTTAACTAATTTAATAACTGAATACTCTGGAGCTGAATATATACACTAAGGGACCTATCCTATCTTTTGCCTATCTTTTTGGGCCAAAACCTTTTAATCATGTATGTATGTAATTTTTTTATTGCTCGAAAACACTTGTAAAATATAGTGTCTTAAAAAAGCACTTCGGTAACAAAGGCGTGCTTATTTCTGAACGGATCTCTTCCAGTACCTTAGAGAAGTTGAGAGAGGAGAAACATGTAACGCAGGTTGCGATGTAATTGAAACGTCTAAAAAAATCATAATATTATCTATATTCATCTGGCCATTGAAACGATAAGAAGAAGAAGAAGAATGGTCTGCACTAAATTAACGAAGTCAGTTGTTATGTTGATTGCGGAAAAGCAACAAAAGTTTGTTAAAACAACACGAATTTTGAAGTTGACATCGCAGCATCGTCGTGGACTTCTAAAATTATTATCCGACCTAATTCAAAACACCGCTCACGAAGAGAGGCGACGTAAAAACTTGTTTCCACTAGATCCGACATCGTTATCCTTGGGCACGTGACGACAAACTCCGAATTGGAGACGAGAACTTTAGTGTGAGAGGGTAGCAAAAGTTATGAAACATTTTTCCTTGTATACTAAATTTATAATTATAACATCTTTTTTAATAAAGTTACAAAATATACTTATTCAATACTAGCTTTCCGCCCGGGACTTCTTTCCCGTGGGAATCCGGGAAAATCATGTACCCTATGTTCATCACGGATAATATGATTCTAATGCTGAAAGAATTTTTCAAAGTGGTCCAGTAATTTCGGAGCCTATTTGATGCAAAGAAACAATCAAATCTTTCCTCTTTATAATATTTGTATAGAAATTAACATTAAAATACACATAATTCCAAGGTACTCATCAAGCTGGCCGCATTTCCGCGCTAGACGGCAATGGACAGACGCTGGACCAGGTAGGAGCCAGAGCGGGAGTCACCACCACGAGCTGACAGTCTCCGGCCAATCTACCGAATCAACTCCCTACCCTCACTGCCCCAGGGACCCGCGGATTCAAATACGATGAGAACAAATATAATATAGTTGATTGATTTATTTATTAGGCACACAAATTAAGATACAGTCAAAATAAAAACAATTCCGAAGTTTTTATAAAACTAGATTCTACCTCTAAACATGAATGCAGAGACAGTTATTAAGCAGAGATAATGACGAATGTGGCATTTACTTAAAACCCTTTATCTACTTTTAAATTAATGCGTACTTTTCCCTTGCACGTATGGTGTCAGTGACGCGTCACGAAGTTTCTTTTAAATGTCGCATTTAATTTTTGCAGGAGGCAACATGGTTATTTACCTTAGAAATGGTCATTAGTTAGATTTTCAGGTTTAATTTTGTTAAGATGTCCATAGGTAAATATTGGGCCTTTTTATCATTCGAAAGGAATGGGATGGCACTACAAATTTGTGTAACCATTGCTTCCTATGAAACATGGGGGAAATGGTAAAACAAATTTTCTGTACCTGAAAATTCCGTTCGAAAAGGCTTATTAGTTTTTGAGTAGTTTGTAAGAACTACTAAAGATCGAATAAATACTTCAATCACATAACAAGTGAAATTATCGCACCTAACCTTAAGATAATGCAGTTTTTACTGTCACCTAGATAAGTCTTTTACAAAAGCACCAATTTTTCAATATGCCAAGGCATCTAACATTCACTGTCTGTGCCAAAAGATAGCAGCAAATGACGTCACACTACAACCACACTGGGGCTCTTCTTGAAATGGTTCTGATTAAGCACTGGCAAAATGTGGGCGTTGTTTTAGTGAGAAATCCGTGTAGGCAGAGCTTCGTGCTTGGAAACTCAGGCATGTTACGAGTTAATCTTGTGGGTAATATGTTCAAATGTTTCTGATAAGTTTGAAGGCAGACATGAACGTAATTTGAAGCGTTTATCTTGCAAAGCGTCCTTTTCACTATCAGAAGTCTGAAGCCCCGTACAAGGAGTTATGATAACTACTGTAGATTTCTCTCGTGCTCGGCATTCAAGCAAATTATACACAGAACGCTTTTTAAGAGATATTGGACCACTCACATAAAAGCCTGTTTCCGTAAAATCCTCGAAAAGGTTTACAGATAAATTTCAAATTGGCTAATCATAATTACAACAATTTTACCTAAATCAATACGATTAGATTGTGTAAGGTGCAAGTCGTTGCTTGGTGATTTATTCGTTTTTTTATGTTGACTTTATTGTGTCCCACTGCTGGACCAAAGCCTCCTTTTTATCCCTTCAATTGGTTTTGTTTAAAGCCATAACCTCGCAGAAACTATCGAACGCATCGACATCATCGCAGTCATCATTTCTTCTTATACTAGTTGGAAATAATAATGGTAAATATTCTATTAAAAAAACTTATCATGTGTATCATGTGTCGATGGGCACATACATCTGCGACTGTGATTCAAGTATAAACACCTGTTTTAAATACAATTACTTGCTTCGACCAGGAATCGAACTTAGGACCGTCGAAGCTGAATGTTATTTCACTGCAATAATTAAAAAATGAACATTTTTTAACATTTTCGTAAGTAACTACATTTATAGACGGAAACATTATTTCAGAATTTTTTCAAGTAAGATGAAGTCATTAGGACACTTTATAAACAAAAATGTACTCGAAATGACTGCAATAAAAAGTAATAACGCTAAAGAGGTTGCTATAAAACGTTCCAGAAATGTTCCTAGCAATACATGTAAAGTATAATATATTTTTCAAGTCCTCTAAAGATCACAGCTCACACCACATTTCTTGAATATCTTTGAAACATTTCTTATATTTTTGGAGTCGGGAAATTACAATGAGTGATGGGAATGACGGAAATTGTCACAGAAATGGAGAAAAGCGAGGTTTGAAGTGATGAAAATAGAATTTACGCTTTGTTGTTATTTCTAACCGACAACCCGTCTAGAATTCGGTGTAAGTATATTTATTTATCCACGCAGTTACAAATGAGAAAATTTAATGTATAATAATATTATTATATGCTGGAAGAAATTTATTTTCAGAGACAAGTTTACCTTTTGTGTCGTATTTCTGTTTGTAATTTTATGTATCATGTGTGCAAAGAATTATAAAAATGAAATCATATTTTATGACTGAAATTAAAGATTTGTAATTTCCATAATCCTTCTATAAGGTCTAAGTCTACGTGTGTGAAAGATTACATTATCGAAATGGAAAAAAAATAGATTGAATTTCATGGCAGTTACACTAGCATTAAAAAGGACAAAAAAAAATTCAAAAGATTCCTTTTGTTCCACACCAGTGCATCCTTGGTGGAACAATTTGTAATTCCGAGACCATTGCCACCGCATTCCGCGCCGGAATTAGCCCCGATTCACACCGTCCCTATGAATTACAAATGCAACCACTCGAGGCTGCGGTGTCGAGTCTTGATGAAAGTTTTGGCAATTTCCATTGCTAAAAATAAATTTAATTATTTTTTACCTAGATTAGCATTCACACGGTTATCTAATAACTTTACCCACACGATGTTTTAACGCACCCCTAAAAGAAAGCTTTTAAAAAAATTTTTAAAGAAACATTATATATGTGTAGGATTTTACGTATCAGATGAAATATGAGTATGATGCTAATGATAGGTTTTAAATTTTCACACACTAAAGAGAAAAACTACTTATAGTATGCCTGGGAAGATTTGGCAGTTGGCACATTTTATATTTGTCTTTCACTCCTAGTTTGGCGTGTAAGCTATATTTGTCCGAAATTTTAATTTTCTGTTTCAAGGGTGTTGTTGAATGTAGCATTACTTTTCTTTTCTTCACATTCATATTCATTTATTGCAATCTAAAACACGTTATATTACCAACACCATTTTAAAAGAATAAGGGCCACTTTCACTAAAAGTGCTAAACGTATTTAACAGCCTAAACACATTTAAACACATTAAACAAAATTAGTCCTGCTAAATACGTTTAGCACTTTTGGTGAAAGTGGCCCTAAATAATTAAACGCCACACACACAAAGGCCCACAATTTTTTTTTCGCTTTATCTCGTAGGTCCCTTGGAATATACACAAAGACGGACATGAACACCCATGACTTGAGAAAAAACATCTGCTTTTCGCAAAAATGTTTGCTCCAACCGGGACTCAAACCCAGGACACGTCGATCAAGAGGCAGCGGCACTACCATTCGCCCAAACTCATAGGGAATCTTTGTAAGAAACGTAAATGTTGTAACTTATTTTTATATGTCTCATTTCACCACCCAATCATTCCCCTACGAGATTTCATTCCTTAGTACAAAAAACAGGAAAATATGGCTTTCGTGTGCAAACGACACGGTAGGATGACAAAGCCTTATCTTAGCCGAAAGCCAGTCACATTGGAGATTAAGGTGAGAATGTTGATCAAATACTATGGACACTGAAAATAAATAACCCCCTAAAAAAAGGATAATTTTAAGTTTGAAGTGTGTATCTGTGTGTCTGCCTGTGACATCGTAGCTCCTACGCGTCGCGTGCTTGTTTGATACGAATCTCTTACATCATGTGTTCAAAAAGCACGCATACGTCAAGGGATGCGAGGGTTTTGCTTTCTCGTGGGCAAAAGGCTGTCAACCTATCACCACAATACTCATGTCCCATCTTATAACCCTCAAAATAATAATAAACGCTACATACTATAATCTGTAGCGTGTAGGACGCCCCCCAGCCAGATGGTCAGATGACCTAAAGAAGATAGCGGGTAGTGGCTGGATGAAAACAGCGGAGGATCGTGCAAAGTGGCGCACCTTGGGGGAGGCCTATGTTCAGCAGTGGACTGCAATAGGCTGATATGATGATGATGATAACACACTATAATAAACGCTACACACTCAAAGGCTCACACTAAGCTTTTCCCTTGTGTCGTGGGTCCCTCGGAACACACATAAAGACAAACACGAGAACAAACATCTGCTTTTTACACAAATGTTTGCCCCGACTGGGGATCGAATCCAGAACCCTCCGATCAAGAGGCAGCGTCACTACCACTCGACCAAACCGGCCGTCAAGAATGTCGAATATGGCGCCAGGTGGTAGGTTTTAGAACCACATTTATATTTTAGACGTGAGTATATGGCTGGATGGAAATGTACTTAAGGCTCTATTGATGTTTAAACCGTTTCTTCCCTTTGGCACAACTGCTTGGCACAACCAGTAGTGTCATGGGAAATTTTATTTTCCTGTGACTTTACTGGTAGTGCCAGGGGTAAAACAGCATTTCCAGTGACACTGCCGAGTCCCAGTAGTTTCACGTATCTAATTATAGAGTGCCAACCTTCAAAAACATAATGATTATATATAAATAAAAATTGATAGCTATATGGGTAGGTAAGGTCGTCTTTTTGGACAATTTTTCCACGTGGTCCTTGTCTTTTAAGTTTTTTTCTATCTGTATAATAACAAATTGGGTTATTATTCGTTTAATACTGTATAACGATATGTAAGCTTACAAGGGCAAAAGACAAAATAATTATTAAACGAAAATTCTGTTAGAAATAAACAGTTTTATATCAAAATGTGTAGGTATGTATGTATGTAAACTCTTTATTGCAAACTCTTATAGACTTATACAAAAATATATAGTGGTGTTTTTTTCTTTGAATTTACTTATTTTTTTAGAACTTATCTGATTTTCTGTGTCAGTGTGTATCTATTTGACTTTATTGTACATATTATTATATTAATAGTTGGTCTCATACAAAAAGTTGTACGTATTAATGAGTACATTCACCCCTTTATTGGATGTATGTAAATAATTTTATATAATCTAATAATGATTATTTAGGTACCTATGTGTTTAATCCAGCCAATGACCGGCAGTGCCAGTTTAATGATGTACCTATTCTACCAGGCATTAAAGTATGGTTGTGCCATGGGTAATTAGGTAGATCACGGGTAATTTTGCTGTATGTGTCCAATGAACCAATCAGAAAGTAGTGTCACGGGAAAATAAAATTACCCTTGACACACTGGTTGTGCCAAGCAGTTGTGCCAAAGGGAAGAAACGGTTTAAACCCGGAAATATAATTAAAGGGAGATACTGTCAAATTCATAAATCAGATGCCTTAATTGGCATTTTCTGCCTTAATTGGCATTTTCTGGGTTAACTCGCTCCATCATCGACCTCATCTATGACCTTGGTCAAGATTGGGGTCAAGAGTTAACCCATCTCATAAAAAAAAGGTTTAAAAAATGGACCGATTTTGGTAGGTTTTTTTTGAAAGCTAGGTACCTAAGGGGCCATCCATAAATTACGTCACACGTAAAGGGGGAGGTAGGGGGTCGACGAAGTGTGACATTGTGTGATAAGGGGGTGGGAGGGGTCCTTCATTTCGTGACGTCACATTTCAAAATCTATTATAATCTAAGTGTATCGAACTTTGAACTAGTAACGAAAAACTCAAATACATTTGCAACTTTCTGTTTAAACATAAGGTTCAATTGTTAATTTCTTGAAATGTTACTTTTGATGTTAATTTTATTAAAAAATTCCTTATTCCGGCACTGCTTTTTTATTCAATAATTGCTTTACTAGATGTAAAATTGAAAAATGTGTGACGTCACACTAGGAAGGGGGGAGTCTCACATTTGTAACCAGCTGTGACAAGGACGGGGTGGGGGTCAAAAGATCATGAAATTCGTGTGACCCAATTTATGGATGGCCCCTAAATGTTCAAATTCAAATTCAAAAATTTATTGCTTCGTGAGTTTTACAGTTTTACAGACTTGACGAAATGCCTGGTGGTCTATAGTTTCAGGTCTCGGCGCCTAAGCGTGAATTTTTTGCGAAATCCTGCAGGTGACAGTGTACATTTTTCCTACTCTCGTATCTGAATCTGTAGCGTGCATTATATTGCTCGTAATATCATCCTTGTCTGCGAGGTAAAATTTCTGTCTCTTTCATCTAAGCATGGTTGAAATAAATCTTAATAATGTTTTGTTGTCGGTACCTTTTCTTTTCTTTGGAATTAATGATTTCTTGTTTGAAGTTTCATAGGTATTGTCTTTTCAGATTTATGAATTTGAAAGTGACCTTTGATTATATTTCCGTGTTCAAACATCAAAAGCGCCATGTACTTTTCCATCCATCCATACACTTACGACTGTAATAAACAATTTAATGTTCTACTTTAATATTAAATTGTTTATTCGAATATGCTGCATTTTCCAATAAAAACCATGATAAAAACGTAAAGCTCGAAAACCAGCAATGTACATCGCATTATTATAGTTGTAGCAGTATTTCAGCAATACTTGGTTTGTTTTCTGTTCATTAGCTCGTTTTTTTTTCAATTGTATAGCACAAAAGCAGGTAAAAAACGAATCTCTATGACGTTATCGGAAAAATGTAACCAATCATAACTATTTATGTGTATATTTACGAACCACGGTTGTGATCGCGGCCGGAGGGGTAGATTCTACCATTTATGTTTTTGCAAAGCTTTTCCTAACACCCGGTATATACGACTTTTAAGTGTTAAGTAACTAAATAAGAAAACAAAAAATATATTTCTATATCTTGACTACACAGTGAAAAGACAAATAATACCTTCAGAACCAAAATATTTATCTCAGGGATTGCTTTAGCACGATCTATCATTTGTACGGAATTACGGAATGTGCCCGGAATTTGTCACCGTCTTATCGCGTCCGATCTTATCTCTGAGTAATAGGGTCCTATTTAGATTGAACGACGACAAATGATTTATTACTTAACAGACGAATAGTTTGATGTATGTACGGATTAGTTAGTGGAGTTAGGACACTGCCATATACAATCTTGCAAATGAAATTAATAAGATAGACATAATAATATTTTCCTTGTACACAAAATAACGATGTTACAAAACGTTACACATCACTAATGCATACAATATAAATATTATTTGTGTCCTTGTACACAAAATAACGATATTACAAAACGTTACACATCACTAATGCGTACAGGACGCGTTAGTTCATTTGTTAAGAATCTACAGCTTAATCAATGACTTTATTGAAATACTAGCTTTTTTATTTATTTTTTTTATTATAAGAGGGGTTAACTCTTGACCTCAATCTTGATCATAAAGGTCAAAGATGAGGTCGACGATGGAGCGAGTTAACCCAGAAATTAAGCTTTCCGCCCGCAGCTCCGCCCGCGTGGACTACAGGTTATATCGTGCCCAACTGTGGGATAAAATGGAACCTATGTCCTTTCCCAGGCTCTAATCTATCACTGTACCAAATTTCATCAAAATCGGTTCAATAGTTCAGGCGTGAAAGACGGAACGACAGACAGAGTTACTTTCGCATTTATAATATTAGTAAGGATTATTCTTCTTATTGTGTAGATATAGTCAAGTGTGTGGCGAACTTGACTAACCCTGGTGTCAAAGTTTTTAAACCGCCAATGGCCTCTGACATAGGACTGTTAGTCAATTAACAACACCCGGGACCACATGCTCAACGTGCCCTGCGAAGCACGGAAACGCTCTTGATAAACTGCCACTTTGTTCTCTTATCAGGTTCCCTGCCTTTATCTATGTTGCTTAGCCTCAGTGATCGATTCCAATCAGCGAAAGCCAATGTGGGCTACGAGTGCATTGAAATGAAAAATAAGCACACTAATTAACGAGTCTTTGCAATCGGAAGGTTGCGGGTTCAAATCCTGGTCTGTACCACTAAATTCGTCTTTCAGAGTAGGTATTGTATGGAGTTTTCATTAATTATCACTTGCTCAGCGGTGAAGGGAAATGTCGCGATGAAACCTACACAAAGAAAGAAAAATCGTTTTTCTTTCATGTTTGTCGTCCACCCGCATTGGGCAAACGTGGTGGACTATGGCCTAAATCCGCTTCATGTTTCGAAAGGAGGTCCATGCCCCTCATTGGGGACGTATATTGGGCTGATAAAATAAAGTGCACCCTTAGTAATACGGTGAAGACATTTTCAACCGTGTGGTGATCGGTTGAGAATAGCACCACCCCATCTCTTTCCGTGGGTGTCGTAAGAGGCGACTAAGGAAACACAAATGAGACCTGCCTCCTAGTAATCCATCCCAGGCAACGACACTTCATTTTTTTCTGAATCTGAGGTTTCGTCCTATGATCTCATGCGGTGTGGTAGGCTCTGTAGAGGGCTGTCTGGTTTGCGACCACCCTCTTACCAAAGTCCGACGCCAAACAGCTCGCTGTGTTCAACCGTGTGGTGATCGGTTGAGAATAACACCTACCCATCTCTTTCCGTGGGTGTCGTAAGAGGCGACTAAGGAAACACAAATGAGACCTAAATCCATCCCAGGCAACGACACTTCATTTTTTTCTGAATCTGAGGTTTCGTCCTATGGCCTCATGCGGTGTGGTAGGCTCTGTAGAGGGCTGTCCGGTTTGCGACCACCCTTTTACCGAAGTCCGACACCAAACAGCTCGCTGTGTCCCGTCCATGCGTGGGAGTACCAGTGCCTTTAAAGACATTTTCTGGGTTGACTCGCTCCATCGTCGACCTCATCTTTGACCTTATGTTCAAGATTAAGGTCAAGAGTTAACCCATCTTATAATAATAATAAAAAAGTTTACCTCTCAAGTAACGCGATACAAGTACCGCTCACAAAACCTCTCAAAAACCCCAACCCCTTAACCTAAATTATGTAAGCACGACACTACCCATGAATAGAACATGGGTTTTAAAACGCCCATATTTCATCAGTTCTACTTATCTTATGCAAATGGATCGCCCCAGTTGACAATACTTGGCATCGTGACAATCTGCCGGCTTGTCGGGTTGCCAAACGGACTTATTTTATTCGGGACCAGGGATTTTGTTCGGCCGATATCGATGGAGAGTTGTCGAGAAACGGTTAATAGCTCGGTCCCTATTTTGCTTCGTAAATTCTCATCTTCGGCAATGTATAGGACTTTAAATTAGTAAGCGAATCTATAGAAGGTGATTTTCTTTATGAAACTGAACAACTGTCCCTTAGTACTCAGTGTAAAGGACAGGTTAGCAAAAACTGATACCCTAAACTGAGGAGTGTCTTTTCAAAAGAGCTTATTTCCAGTTTGAGTCTTTTTTAATCTGACAATTCCATTTGATTCTCCATACAATTAACGGTTTGTTACTTCTTCTCCACACCCAAAGGTTGCCGATAAGATATTGCTTCTTAGCAATGGGGCCGCCTTTTGTACCCTGACATAACTTTTTTGTATAAAATGTAATTGTACCTTATCTGTGTTGGAGTGCAATAAAGTATATTGTATTGTATTGTATTGTATTATACGTAACTGACTTTAACTTATCTTTTTCAATATGTCTTATTTCATTATGAAACTTGACCATCAAAAGTGGCTTCCGAATCAAAACTACTCATTTTCCATATATTTTTAATCATAATGAGTTTTTGTGTAAAGTGTTTTTCGCTATTTCTGAAAAAAATGACTAAATTGAAATAAGCCCTTTTGAAAAGACACTCCTCAACTCAGACCACTATTCTGAATAATTTTCTAGTGGAATTTTCCTCAGGAAAATTGTCTAAAATTTGGGGGGACCGTGCGCGGGGCGCGGTTTCGCGGCACATTGCGTAGCGCTAAAGTAGGTTGTTAACGAATACTCCTTAACTTGACGCTTCTGGGAAGAATAGTTACTTGTAGTTGATTATAGCTTGGGTAAATTCCACCATTTAAGATAAATTTGCTAAGCTTATACCTTGTATGAAATTCAACGGCAAATCAGCTGATCGCACGTTTTTTTTAAAATATTTTTATTTGTTTAAATATTATTAGCGTCTACAGACTTGATGTCCGTGCCCTGTCTAGATTAAGTTTTCTTGTTAATACTTGATTTTTCTTTTAAAAATATTTTACCATTTATGATTTAAATTAAAAATGTATTTATTTCCAACAACTTAGCCTATTAACAATTTGTTGATGGTGCCTCCTTTTAAGCTAAGTAAATGCTTGTGTTAGGAGGTTCCGCTCTTCCTTATCTTAAGTAATATTTAGACTATATAAAAATATTGATATATATTTTTGTAACAGTATAATATATAATATGTATTAATATGAATGTATGTGTGTATGTGAGTGTATGTGTGTATGTATGGGTGTGTATGTAGCCCTACGATTTCAATCTTGGGATCAGAAACTGACTATTTTGCCAGCTTCTACTACAGGGTGTTGATGGCTGAATCACATCCTTAACTTTATCGTTGGTCAAATTCGCCACACACTTGACTATACCTACACGATAAGAAGATGAAGAAGAAGCTAACTAATTTAAATTTAAAGTCTCCCAATATGTCATTGTAGGCGCCTGTAAAGCATCATTAGTAAACATATCCGTGTGCACCTAGGCATAGTAACTCTACTACCGACATACGATCATTATTTGTCAATGTATCTGTCACTGTCATCCGTGTAGCGTTGAGAGATGTACTGACATCCGAAGCTTCAGAATATCGATCCAAGTCTTGAGGCAACTCGATGTGAGTGGTTGCTGTGTCTATTTAATTTTGTTTTCTATATTAAATAGTTACCTTAAACAGTGTAGTGATAGAATAATTCAAGTGATATGGTGTATTCGCTCCTTTCGGTTCCGACAAAGATCTCCGCGGCAGTGCTTCTCGCCACCAAAGTTTTTCGTAAACAAAACGCTATCGGTTTACGGTCAACGAGGGGTGCTACACGGAAGAAAAAAACTTAAGACAACGGTTGTATGGACATAGATTCCTTTGCCTTCCCGAAAGGGATAAATTAAACATCAACAACGATCCAAGTCTCACAGAACCCCACCCCAGCAAAATGCGTGTTAGTTACCCCAGCAAAATGCGTTCTATCGGTTTTTCGTGTTAGTCTCATAAAATACATGACGCACCGATCTTGATGTAAGTGAACATTTGCAACTCAAAAAGAATTATCATAGTCTGATAAAAAAAAAATCGGAGGAAAATTCCACTGAAAAATCATTCAGAATAATAGGGTTTCAGATTCTGCTAAGCTGTCTCTTACACCCTGTATAAAATTGAAGAGTCCTGACTCCCTTACTGAATCTCTAAATTATCAACGCCCAGCCTAAACCCTTGAACCTAGAAAGCACAAGTAAGGAACAAGAAAGGATTTTACAAAATTCCTACTAGAACGTAGTCTCAAGTGATCCTCTAGTTTATAAATTAAGTTGAGAAAGGATATATCTAAAGATACCATTATCAATTCGTATAACATAGAAGGATAACAAAAAGCAGTCACTGGCAGATCCGTTAAATTTCGTTGTAATTTCTCCTCTTTGCCCGTGGAGGTTGTATTGATCTTGAGTCTTGGCTACGGTTTGGGTGTAAAGCCTTGGCATCGTCTTCGAGAAAGGAATATGTATATATTTTTATATATTTTTTAAAAGGTAAAGGAACAAAAGGTTAGTAAATGCCACATACTCAAAGGCTAATCTTTGTATTGTGTGGGTAGGTCAAAGATAGAGGCAAAAACCTAGACGCGATAACAAACATCTTTTTTTCAGGCAAGTTTTTGCCATGATTATAAGTCAAACTTAGGTCCCGTAGTTTCAGATGCAGCATTACTACCTCTGAATTAAAGCGGTAGTCAGAAAAGGTAGGAACAGAGACTTCTTTAACGAATGTGACTGTATCTGATCAGTTTGTTTTTCTGTCAGATTTGGGCCCAGTAGCTGTGTGTTAAATAGGTCTAGTCCTCAACGCCACGTACTTGACTAGACCTAAATTCTATACAAAAAGAAACTAAAATTTTAAAAGATCGATGAAGTTAAAAATATCACAAATACTCAGATTCAGTTCAATTACTACCACACAACACATAGTTACTCCGACCTCATGTTGAGATGAATCACGGTATATTAAGAAGGTCCTATATTCACAGCCAGCAATTGCACTTTAAAGACGAATGTAGGTATCCTAAATCCCTTAAGGCTTGAACATTTTAACCCGCCAATCATCAGGCCGTTGACCTCTTTTCTCAGACATGCGGGCATCTGACGAAGGGTGCTTTTATTTCTCTCTGATAAGCAATGTCAATAGCTCAGATACGTTTTTACGTCGAAAAGTACCGATGAGACGGAACGACGTTATTTTTTTTGTCTCTAATGACGTGACTGATCTTTTACTTTGTCCTTCCGAGAATAAAAATGAAAAGAAAGGAAATTGCCTAGATGAAAGAAAGGTTTCAATTCTCTCAAAGAATTTGTGAAGACGTGGATTTGCGCAGTCGTTTTCGTTTATTGAAAAATTTTCTCTATTAAGTTTATTAATCTGCTGGAAGCTAAGGCGTATCGGCTACGCTTTTATCAAAAATTGCAGCCAATTGGTAGTTGGCGGTGTGCCAAATCCATTTTGATTTGTTTTACTAAAGTTATTAAGAAGGAAAGAAAGGAATGAGTCACTTTGATGGCGCTGCGTTATTCAATATTCATATCTTTGAGTCCGAAGTTTTGGCATACATTGAAATTGGTATCTTTTCTTTGTTAACAATTTTAACTCATATAAATAAATAAATAAATAAATGCTACACACTCAAAGGCACACACTAAGGTTTCCCTTGTGTCGGAACACACATAAAGACAAACACAAACACCCATGACCCGAAAACAAACATCTGCTTTTTACACAAATGTTTGCTCCGACTGGGGATCGAACCCAGGACCCGCCGATCAAGAGGCAGCATCACATCTTCGCCCTCTGGGCTAGATTGTGGTCAAGAGCAAACCCATTCGTTACATTAAAAAAAAACTCTTGCAAAAGGAGTTTTTTAAAATCATTTTTGATGAGGCTTTTTAATGGCTTGAAAGTTTTTCTCTAGTATCAGAATTGAGTATCGCCTACGTAGTTAATATAGCCCAGTGGCACTCGCTGATCTCTACCGATCAGTACGGTAAAGCAATGTACACCGAGGCAGGGAACCTGATGGGTGACCAAAGTTGCAATTTATCACGAGCGTTTCCGTGCTTCGGAGGGCACGTTAAGCTGTCGGTCCCGGCTGTTGTCGATTGATTACAGTCGTTAAAACCAAGTCGGAGGCCATTGTGCGGATTCAAAACTCTGACACCAGGGTTAGCCAAGTTCGCCATACACTTGACTATACCTACACGATAAGAAGAAGAAGTTAATATTAGTCACTTGAGATAACTTTGTCATGTCGATGTCGTTTTGCCTGTTCCATACTAACGCTATGTGAAATAACAAGAGAGCGGCGGAACGAAATAGGTACACCAAAATTTTCTCACGAGTCTATGTTTGCTGGAATAACTCATAAATAAAATAAAAAAAATGTAAAACCCCCGACATTCGATTTTTTTATAACTTTAAGTTCCGTATTACAGAACGCGAATCATTTTGATGGTGAGAGAAAGAGAAAGTCGATAATAATAATAAAATTTTATTTGTTCTCTCACACAGAATATGGTTTACAAAATTTACTTAATCTAAGAGGTACAGTGCAAATAATCTATGTGAGAGACTGGTTTCTGTACTAGGGAGACCTGTGTTACAGATTACCAGCCTCTCCTGCTCCGGACCAGGTGGACACGGTAGGTACGTCTTTGGATAAGTATTAACAAAAGAGAAAAAAAAGAAAAAGGTAGTCTGATTAAAATTGAGTAGGAAAAATTTGGTTAAATACTCGTATATGTGTGTGTGTGCGTGTGTGTCTATGTATGTGAGTGTGTGTGCGTGTGTAGGGCTGTGTGTGCGTGTGTGTGTGTGTGTGTGTGTGTGTGTATGTGTGTGTCATGTAATTGGGATGGTTAAGATTAAGAAGAATAAGAATTAAGAAGCAACCTTCAGGAGATTTTCGGTTTACTTAAGTATAGATCAAGACTTGAGTCTCCTTCTGTGATACGGGCTTTAAACGGCTCAACCAATTTTGATCAAATACAGCTAAGAATCATCTCGATCACGTCAGCTTTGAAACAAAGAAACCGCATCGAAATCGGTTCATTCGTTTAGGAGATACGATGCCACAGACAGACACACAGATACACAAACCTAAAAATACACAGATACACACGTCAAACTTATAACACGCCTCTATTTTGTAGGGAATTAAAACAGCATGGAAACATGAGGTACAGAGGCCAGCGCATCAGGTTACTCCATTTTCCTTGCAAAACCGCTCTTATCACAACAGCACAGAGTTAAACATTAGAGTATCTGGCAGATGTGAATCTAGATTTACCTACTAAGTCCGTTATAGAGTTAGTCGTTAAAAGCGTAGTCCGGTTAAAGTCACAGTGGCATCGGAGTATCATAAATACATTACTGTCTTTTATACTTTACCCAGTTATCCACTTAACTGCAAAATATGTGATAAGTAAGCGTCGATAAAACAGCATTCAAGTACTTTTTCTCGAGGACTATTCTTCATAGACGGAGATCCCAGGGCCGCCAGACCTTACTTATTTTCTCATAAACCAAATGTGTGGGAAATAGTAGTGCTAATATGTACTATTAACACATGAATACCAGCTAACCTGGGCCGGCGGCCAATTTTCAGCTATCAAGTTCTGAAGGTACTTCCAAAAATTACTCACTTGTCTTGAAGTCTGGCTGCTGATGTCTTATAGAATATAATTATTTAAATATAAAAATTAATGTTCAATACCGCCAGACACTCTCTATCGGCTGTGATTTCTGCCAGACGCTTTACAGTTCGAAAGTAAATTATGCGATTACCTACAATCTGAGCCGTGATTTTTGTATATGATGTTCAGGGAACTATAACAATACTTTTTGTAGCACCCAGACTTCAAGACAAGTGAGTAATTTTTGGAAGTACCTTCAGAACCTTGTGACTGAAAATTGGCCGTCGGCCCAGGTTAGCTGGTATTCATACATTACTAGTACGTACTAGCACTACTATTTCCCACACATTTGGTTTATGAGAAAATAAGTAAGGTCTGACGGCCCTGGGATCTTGGTCTATCACGAAAAACATCAATCACACAATGGAAAGTAAACCTTGGCCCTAAAGTGGGTCAAGTTTATTTTTCATCCCAACCACTGTGGTCTCGTTTCGGTGGGCAAAAAGTAAAACGACGCGTTAACATAACGGATAGATACGTTGTGATGGAAATAATGATCGTTTAACTGGAGGTCAGAAAATGTTAACAATAGAACATCATTTTACAACAATTTTGACATTGGAAATGTCTTTTCGTTCGCTCCAGTCTAAACTCCGATTTCACGAAAAAGTGCGATCCCCTTATATCTCGGAGAGTTGTGAAGATAGGATATTCAAAAAACTTTACTTTACTTCCCTTCTTTATAGTGTACGTATAATTAACTTTACTAACAATCCATTTGTTACAGAGAGTAGTGTATTTGTTTATGAATTCTAACTCGTCAACGTGGGAATTTTGACAATTTCATCCAAGAGAACAGAAAGGCTGATCTAAGTTTGTAGGGAGCTCAAGAAAGTGAGCGCGTAAAAGAGCGCCCAAGCATCAATATGTGCTTGATGGCCCCGAGCAGTGCCGTGTGGTGATTGTTTGAAAATGACACCATCCCATCTCTTTCCGTGAATGTCGTAAGAGGCGAGTAAGGGATCACAAATAAGAATTGCCTCCATTAATCTATCCGAGGCAACGACACCTCAATTTGTTTTGAACCTGAGGTGGCGTCCTATTGTACCAAGAAGTGTGTTAGGTTCAGTAAAGAGCCGTCTGGTTCGCGACCACCCTCCTACCGAAGTCCGACGCCTTACAGCTTGCAGTGTTCCGTAGGTATGTGAGAGTACCAGTGCCTTAATAAGTATTTTTTGGGTTAACTCGCTCCATTGTCGACCCCTATGACTTTGGTCAAGATTGAGGTCAAGATTTAACCCATCTTACAATAAAATAAAAAAGACAAGTAGCGCGCGCATCTCCCAAGATTCGGCCCGGTTCTTATGACCAATAGGTCGATATGACCTTGGGTGGTAGAGTGAAATCCTGTACCTAAGTAGTTCCTCAATTTTGTATCAAATTTGATGCGACTGCTGCACACAATCTTACAAAAACAGCAAAATGCATCAACCAACGAGAAATTTACAATTTTACGAGAACCTAAGACAGACGCATATACTTTTAACCAAAATGATGTCCCAAACTTATCCCATGTTCTATTGTTCTCCCATTGTAATTTAAACCAGTTTCCCGCTTGTCAACCCATCAAACCGCATTGTGTTCCCGGACGTATTGCAGATGTTGTCGTAAGAGTATAATGTCTTTGTTTACACAGAGAGCTGCGTCCTAATCTGTGTAGGCAGGGGTATTCAAGGAACGATTAGTAAGAAGAGCTTCAGTTGCTTTCTATGTCACCGTACCATTTTCAAACTCGTAATATTGTAATTTGACATGGTAAGATTATAATCTCTCGGTACTTCGTGAACTGTTTCTTTTTTTTCACATTGACGGACTTTTTTTAATGTAACCTTACCTAATGTAACCGATACTAAAAAAGCCTAACTTATCTATAATATATAACAATATCTATATATAACATATCTTAACCTATAATCTATAATATCCTCCTTAACTTTATATCTGACAATAACATAAAATTGTAGCTGTAATTAATATAAAAAAAACTGATTTTGTTTTGATTTGAGTCTTGTGTTTCGTACCTAAGTTCTCTCCTCTTAGCTGTTTTTTTTTTGGAACGGACGAGTATCTGTGACTTTTCCCATCTACTACGTGAAGTTGACGGGATTGCGACCACGCAGATTGCCATAATACAAAATTCTATTCCAATCCCTACTATTATTATAAATGCAAAAGTAACTCTGTCTGTCTGTTACCCTTTTACACCTAAACTACAAAACCGATTTTGATAAAATTTAGTACAAAGATAGATTAAACCTTTAAAAAGGACATAGGCTACATTTTATCTCACAGCTAGGCACCATATAAGCTAGCTAGGCACCATGTGTGTGTGTGTGTGTGTGTGTGTGCGCACACGCGCACACACACACACACACACACACATACACACACACACACACACCCACACACACACAGATATACATACACACACACACACATGCATTCGATATGCGCACATGCACTCTTGGTTCTGTTTTTGAGATTTTGTTTTTATTTCTTATTTTGTTCTTTTTTATTAGTTAAGTAGGTAATTAAGAATCTTTGTTTCTCTTATATAAGGAAAATTATATCATTCATTAAATTGCTATAACAAGTTAACCATAAAATCACTATGTCCATGGAAGAGCGTTGTCTCCTGCCTCAGGCTTTATCAAGCTTAATAGGAGGCATCAACCCAATCTATATATTATATTACAAATTAAGTGAAATAAATATTTTTCATTTTTTATTTTCATTTTTTTCATATAACCTGTAGTCCAGGCGGGCAGAAAGCTAGTATAAAATAATTTGAAAACCTGGCCTCGTCATTAAGATTCCTCAATGTCACACCCGTCACAACTTCAATGGAAAATGAGCTGTATTGTAAGATATTTATTATGTTTCTATTCTCGTATGTCCTTGCTATAAGTTATAAGGATCACATTTTGCTAATCTGTGACGGGGGATGCAAAGCAATGACTTGGCGATTACCGCGTCACTTATGTAAGCTTGGTTTATTCCTAACTTGTTTATTCCTATCCTTGTTTTTATGTCCTTTTTGACTCAGATCTCTTTCTTCACAGGGTTTTTTCTCCATATCGTTAAGCTTACGTAAGTAATAATATAGATCGCTATTGGCAAGTAAAGTTTTTCGAAGTTTTGCAGGTTTAAATTTTGTTTCGTTTTGACCTTAAACTTGGTTTACCCAACGATTACTATATAACATATACTGACTAGAACTATACGGCTACTGGAACAAACTATGAACAGATTATAAACAAATTTGTGAGAATTTAATTTCAAAATTTCTTAAAATTAAAAATACCCAGGGTATCAGAAAAAAAAATTGTAAGTTTTTCGAGTTTGACAGTTAAGTAAGTTTTTTTACTTTTGTTTTTTTTTTATTATCGATGGCATAAATGTTACAAATGCTTTATAAAAGTATTCATCAATATGAGTTTCTATTTTACGTAAATTGTTTTTATTTCATGCTTTCTCAGAATAAATTATTACGCCATCAAGCAGAACAATTTGCAAACACTTAAATGTAATAATTTTCCACGTTATAAAAACGTATGAGTCACTGACTTCAATCCCAACAACAGTTCGCACAAAGTAGATAACTAGAATTTTTTGCAGACTACAATGCCTATTAGCAGATAACAAACGAAAATGTCACTCATTTATTTAGATGAGTTTCTGGTTTGTAGTATTTTTGTTTTTGTTGATTTTTTTTAAAGCCATGAATAATTTTTGATAACATTTATATTGGACCACCTCTGGAGTATACTCTTTCTAACAAAAAAAGAATTTTGAAAATCGGTCCATAATTGGCGGAGAAATCGGTGAGCATACATTTAAAAAAAAATTACTTACAGTCGAACTCAGTACCTCCTCCTTTTTTGAAGTTGGTAAAAAATGAATAAAATTCCCAAAAGTGAATGAACAATACTTACAAGGTTTCTTTTGTATTCTATTTAAGAGGAAACTATTAGGTAAAATTTAAAAAAATAGAAATTGATAAAAAAAGAGCTAGAAGTAAAAGTAAAACTGTATTTTGACTTTTACTCACATTAATAAAATTAAAAGAAAACGTCGCTCATTCATCCATCAATTTATTCAAGAATTCGCTAGAGTAATTTTCTCAAATAAACAAAGTGATAGCAATTTTTTTTAACGACACTCTAGAGAAATTCGTGGCTAAATGAAATGTCTTTTGGTAATGAAAATTTATGGTAAGTGGAAATAAATATTTCATTACAAATTTATGAAAATTTTAGTTTAGAGGTAGCTAACGACATTGTCTTTCTGGTTGTTAACTGGTGTACTTTATAGTTACTTGCCATCGACCCGCTAAGAAGAAGAAGAACTGGTGTGAAATAACTTTTGTACAAAGGGCTATTATTTCCCTAAGGTTTTTTGTTGAATTATATCTAGGAATGGTTTTCATTATATTACCTTTAAGCCCTCCATACTAGTTGTTCCCGCATACCATCTTAAAGGATATGCGGGAACAACTAGGATGGAGGCTGAATGGCTGAATATCAGCTCAATAACGTGGTTTCAGCCTTTCACAGCACAAGCTGAGCTATCTTCCTTTTGTCACACCTTTTTTTTAAAAGTGATTATTAATTATTTTTTCGTTTGAAGTTGATTTGTTTTGTGACAATAAATAACTTTTTTTACATAACATAATATTTTGTAATATTACACACTAAGTTAGTTCATTTCTGGGGTGATGACAATGAGTTCACACGGGAATAACCCGTGCTAGGTTTACTGGGAATTTAGTTGAGCGTTCCCGCGAGCGCTGCGAAATAGGAATATATTAGCGAGAATAGTGATCAGTAAAGCTAGGGGTAAGGCCAGGATTATGGACATAGAAATACGTTACCTTGTTATGCAAAGGTGAATACAATACAATATACTTTATTTGCATACAGAAAGAAGTCCAATATATTTATTTTAATAATTAACTAGCTTTCCGCCCAGGACTTCGTTCCCGTGAGAACTTGAAAAAATTAAGCAGCCTCTGTGTTAATCCAGGGTATCAGCAACCTCTATATTTTTTTATCAAAATTGGTCCAGCCGTTTGAGCGTGAAAGAGTAACAAACATCCATACAAACTTTCGCGTTTATAATATTAGTAAGGATAACTGAGCGTCAGTGGTCTAAGGTTAGCTCACTAACCGATGCTCTTACGGTGAGGGAAAACATCGTGAAGAAATCTGCACATTCAAGTGACCGAATCATGGTTACAAACAGGGTGGCGAAACTTTAAGAGGTGTAAATTAAGTTTTGTCTTTTTTTTATAAGATGGGTTAACTAATGACCTCAATCTTGACCATAAAGGTCAAAGATGAGGTCGACGATGGAGCGAGTTAACTCAGAAAATGCCTATAAAGGCACTGGTACTCCCAGCAAGCTGTTTGGCGTCGGACTTCGGTAGGAGGGTGGTCGCGAACCAGACGGCCCAAAAATATATGTAATCACTGTATTTACAGTTTTAAACAAACTGCTATAGTGCTAAAAGTTTATTTTTTATTATTATTATTACTAATTTCACACTTATTATTATAACATAACCCTCTCATACTATATTGCAAAAACATATATTTATGTTATCATTTATATAAGAATTAATTTCATTATATGCGTATATATTACACATAACACATACATATATATTTTCTTCATTCCCGTCTAGCTACGTAAGTACACATACACTGATCTAAGGGGCTCAACTGAAAACCAGCGTTGTGGCCTTTGCTGCAACACATGCTGAGGTGAGTTCTGTTTGTCATCGCACCACATCACAACTCCATCCATTTTAATTTATATATTTTATTTTTATTTTAAATTTTACGTTTTATTTTTTATTCTGTGTTATTATTATGTAACGTTGTTGTTCTGTTGTAGTGCGTATGTCAAATAAACGTTTTGAATCTTGAATCTTGAAAAGTAAATGAAAGTGCTAAAAATATTGCTTGATAATAAAAGAACAACTTGTTATACTGTCCTCAATCAAGCAAATGGAAGACGAAAATATTCAAAAAGGCAAATTAACCCAACAGCTTCTTACAACCTGTAAACTCTCAAAGTCTTCTTACAAACTCTCACTTCGAGCACAATTCTACAGATTTTTCAACAAGCTCCTTACATACATAATTCAGCACTTTAAAGGTGAATTTACATTGGATTGAAACAGTTGTCTCCGTCGTACTGTCATCTTGGGACAAGTGAAGGAACATAGAGAAGATAAGATGAGAATTTTACTCTTTTACTGTTTCTGTATTCTACTAATTTGAGATTTTTTTTGAGCGTTGCCACTTTTGCCTATATAAGATACATACGCACATGCCTTTAATTTAGTGGCGTGCATTCCATACAAGCAGAAAAGCAGTGCCTACCCTAGGGTATTCAATGAAAATAAAACAAAAATTAAATATATAATGTACACTAACGATCACAGAATCAAAAGTGAAACGATTTACCGAATTTAAACTTTTTCAAAACAGCGCCATCTAAACTAGTTACTAGTTCAACATTAGAACTAGCCGTGCCGCTCGCCGCCGCCGCTAGATGGCGAAGCTTATAAGCACTCGTTTGAAATGCCTTTTTTGTTGAAAAATGCTGGCTTCTGATTGGCTGTTTCGCCTCCCCCGCGAAAAATTAACGAACTGATTGGGCGTTTCCCCACTGGCCGGCACCGGCGACGGCGACGGCGACGGCGAGAGTGACAGAGCTATACTAGGAAGCAAGAAATCGGTAGTCGGTAGGTAGTAGAGTGACAGAGATACTTGCTTCCTAGTATAGCTCTGTCACTGTCGCCGTCGCCGTCGCCGTCGCCGTGCCGGCCAGTCGGAAAACGCCCATTGTATGGCGAAAAAAGCTCTGCCTATAAAGCGATGCTACCAAATTGAGAAGTGTCAATATTTGGTAGTTTGGAAGGGCTGTTATAGATTTTTAATTTTGCGGCATTTTTTTCTTATTGGATTGTTTTTCTTTTGCAACTACGAACGAAAACTTTTGCAAATTATTGTTTTATTAGTTTATAGTGATTATTCGACATTTGTTTAGAACAAAATGAGTACAATAAGTTGTGAAAAGTGTGGTGATGATGTTTGTTTGCCGAAACTGCGTAATTTTTTAAGTTTACCTTTTCAAGAAAAAGTAAACATTATCGCAAAAGGCCGATGCGTGCGTTGACGCAAAAAAAGGTACCGCAGTAAGACATTTTAATACTAAAATACCTATACGACATTCATAATTGGCTCACGGGCTGTGTGCATACCTACTAACCGCTTATTTTGAGTTCCGTGCCTTTTGTTTTAAACTGTTAAATAAAAGTTTGGAAGCACAGGTTATTTTGATTTGAATAACCTTAAGTTGTTTTAACTAACATTCTAAAATCTTAATAATTTTCATCACTAAAAGTTCACTGCCTACCCTGCCTAAAATGTCTATGCACGCCACTGCTATAATTTACGGGGTAGGCAGTTCTAAACCAGCTGAAAACCAGCGCTGTACAATTTGTTGTACAGCACAATGCTGAGCTTGGCTCCTTTTGCTTAGGTTAATCTAGTTCTTACTTATTACTGTTAATTTAGTCATTGTATCGTAGGTTTAACTTTAGCGATAAACATGATTTAATTTAATTTCATTCATTTCAAATGTGGTCTAAGTACGTTCGCCTAGAACGCCCTCTTCCGACCCTTCCAACTAAATTCGCACTGTATATTTATTTCGTCAATCTTCTTTCATTCATTCTTTCCACATGTCCAAACAACCGCAATAGTCCTTTCTCTGTCTTCGTCACTATAATAATGTTTATTTATTTCAAAAAAGCCATGTTATACAAGTAAGTGTCTTAAGAGGATCGCCTCAGTGTTTTTTTCCCGTACCAACGGCGTCAATGGATTCCATCCCCTAATCGTCAACGCATCTGACGAATTGGTATATTATCAAAAACACCAGAAACTAGGTCTGTACGTTTTGATTTTCGTGATATTTTTAGTAGACGAAAAGATATTTGAGACTAAAAGTCAGTATTTTTCGCCAATATAATTCTCAACATTTAAGAGGTGACTGTTGAAAAACTAAGAATAATTTTGGAAAAAACAAAACGTACGAACCTCGTTTATATGCTTACAAATCGATAGAGACTAAAAACGTACGATTTTGAAATACTCATAATTTTTGAAATAAAACTCGGCATTTTGATGAAAAGCTGCAATTGTCCCTTTCGCACAAGTCTGAGGCGGGTGGTCGACATCGAGACAGCATGAAAAACAACTGAGACGCTAGTCCAAACTGAGACGCTCCTCTTAAGATATAATTACATTACACAATACGGCTGTTGAAAAACAAAGTGTCACAGCTGACACTTAAAATAGGTCAAACCTGTGCTTTAAGAATCTTCGTATATATCTTCGTTCATATTATTCAATTTCTTTGTCTTGAACAAACTAGTAGAATCAACCTCGCCCGCGGATCTACATAAGACCATATCCCTTTGACGTCGAAAATGTCGGCGATGTCGTAATCTAGTATCTCGTGTTTATACTCCCGGTGGTCTCGTTTCGAAGCACACTTTAATTGGATTTGGAGCAAGACTCCCTTTGTCGCGAATTTGGAGTAGAAACGCTTCCTTACAAGGGCTCACATTGAAGGAATAATTAGCTGCTTTTAACTGAATTTGGAGAAATTGCTTAGTAAATTTAGAAGGATTAGGATTTGCTTAGATTATTACGACTGTATGTAAGAAGAGTGTTTTGCATTAGCGAGGTAATTTGATTTATTTCACCTAGATACCCGCATATAAGCAACCAACGCTCGCCAAACATTTATTTTGTAATGATCCGCGTGCCCGATTTTTTTTTTCTTTTGTTATGTACCCATCTCTTATTTTTGAAAAACGGTACACGTGGATCTAATAATTATAATTTGATTGGTACTGAAGAGATGCACCGAAGCTCGGCTTGATATAAGTGCAAAATCATATATACGTGGCGTGCGTTGGTTGCCTACAATCTGTGTTTTCTTTTCCTCATTTATGTAGACACCTAGAGTAATTTTTCGATGTAGGTTTTAGTACATAAGGATTTTGCAGAGTCTTTTCTAAATTGGGTTCCTCAGCCAGAGCTATTTTAATATTTTCATTGGAGACTTGATTATTTTACATTTTTAGATTAAAATACTGTATTTCAGTAAATGTGGATTTTTTCCACACATTTTTTGGGCATCTGTGGCAAATTTCTTAAAAATAAAGTTTATTAAAATCCAGATGTTTACTGATTTTAAAATCCTTTAAGTTATGTAAGTATGCACTTTTCCCAACAGAATTACTTTTCTCACATTTTCGACGCGACCTATTGAACCAAAAAAACGATTTACTATACCATTATAATCTTTACGACCCAAATCTCCATAATATATTTCCCATAACGCCATGTCTCTTTTACACCACATTACATATTCCGGTTCATAAAGTCTAGTGCCTATTGAACGCAGACCACTTGACATTGAGTGGTTCTGTTATCGACACTGCCAAAGGCAGATCGAGTAGGTTCTTCATATATAGGGAAGAATTTCCTTACGTACAGGGCCCCCATTCTGTAACTTAAGTTGTGTGTCGATATCTACCTAAGAAATTGGCGATATTTTATTAAGCTTTATTTTGTTCATAATTTATTTTATGGAACAGCTCTTAACAAAATTGTTTTTTATTTAAAACTTATTTATATAACGGAGAGTTTCAGTGAAATTAATACATTTTTACTTAAGATTTATTTACTGAAAACGAAGCTCAAACATAGCTTGTTTACTATATTGCCCGTTTCAGTGCTTATTTTTGCTATACCTTAGTTATAATTAAAAATTTCAACAAACTAGGTATCATAAAAGTTAAAATGTTTTATAAATATCTGTTCGAGTGGCTAAATTGAGAACTATTTAATTTTCATACACTGGCCTCCCCGACCACCCCGACCAGCAGCGCTCCACGGCTGCCAATCGAACGTAAAGTTGCAAAGTGCCTAGCAACTGAAAATTCAGTTGGTGGTGGCGCCACCAAGCCGTCATTAGATGTATGAAATTTGGATAATTCTCAATTTCGCCACCAGAACGGATAAAATGGCGACCATTCTATCGACACACAATTTAGTTACAGAATCAGGGCCCTGATATGCGTTATCTTATCTACCACGTTTTGGAAGCTGCATATGGTAGGTAATTTTTTTTACTCGTAGAGTTTTACGTGCGCTATATGGTGCCAATCTTTATTTATTGTAAAGATTTTTTATCAAGTACGTAGTTTCTTTTAAGTGATACTTTAGTCTGTAATATTATGAAATACTTTCCTTATTTTATACCTAGTTACTGTTTATGTTTTGAGCTTGCAGAAAAAACTAGCTCCCTATATTATAAGTACTACATTTTTTTTTTCGTTAGATTTTAAAGCAAATCCAGAGGTTATGTGAAATGGGGCCTTTATCTTTGTAAACAAAATTAATACCTTGATGTTATTTTTACATCGTTTACATTAATAAAACAGATTTGTTTAGAATTAGGTACCTATTGCGGTATTTTTGTTGAACTTAATTTATTTCAATAAAAATTATATCTATACATATAATAAATCTGTAACCGACTCGAGTCTGTACATTGGTTATTTTTTGGAAATTCTTTTTCCAGGTGGCTTTACTATCGAAACAGACACCAAATCAACATTTATTTTTATTTTTGTCTGTCTGTCTGTCTGTCTTTCCGAACGCACATCACGCAAAAACTGCAGGAAATATTTGAACGAATCCTCCTGAAATATGTAGTCTGAGGTCCGGAATAACATCAAACATAAAATATAAAATATATTCAAAATTCTACCCCTAAGGGGGTCAAAAAGGGGGTCAAAAAGGGGGTCAAAGTTTGTATGGAACTACGTGATTCCTTGGTCCAATCTCTTTAAAATTTTGCATGGATACTCTTTGAAGGAGTTGATGGAAACCCACTACTTATTTAACTGAAATTCATCCCCTAACTGGGTTAATAAGGGTTAAACAGTAAGTTTGGAGGTGAATTCATTTCCTATAAATAAAGAAAAGTAGACCCTATTTGTATAACAAGAAGTTTTCATTTCCCTTACGCTTAAATTTTGACATGTGAACTTTTCGCAATTTTGGCCCATAAGTCATCTTCAATCAATGCCAGCAAAGGAAATTCAAACTTATGTTCTTTAAATAAGGTCATAATTATGAGTTATTTGAGCTAAAGGTCTGAGAAGCTGTCTAGAATACAGTTCTTCATGCTATAGGCCCTAGGAATGGGGCAGTAACATAAAATTCTTCCCACCCACTGACAAAACTAACCGGAATAGCAGTCTGAAATTGCGTGCGTGATTTTAGTTTAAGCGCTAGGGAGCTAACAAAAATACATCATTTTACGCTATATTCCTCTAGAATGTGCGCAGAGATGAAATCCGTATTCATATTTTTTGGAAATTTTTAGGTTTCCGTACTGCAAAAGTATAAAACTAAACTTTTCATCAAACCAGTTAACGTACACCATTTTACAGTGTGCTCCTAAGAAGTTACACAGAGACGAAATACAAATAACATTTGCTAACATTTCTTTTAGGGTGCCGTACCGCTAAAATAAAATACAGTACTTATGTTCTTTTGAACCAGTAAATCAAACTTTTGTACAAAACTATATGGGCATTACGCTAACGACAAATTGAAAATCAAAAGTCAAGGAACAAATCTGATTTTGTTGTAAAATAAAGTTTTTACTTTACTAATATGTTTATGAGAGTATTGAATTCCCAGTATGCTAGCTCGACTCGCACTTCGCACTTGCATAATGAAGAGAGTACTCAAAGGAAACGTATCTGTCAACATAATACGTGTCAAATTTGAAAAGAAACAAAGAGGATTTCGAGGAAAGTTTATATCGCCATCGTACTGACATTATATAATGACAGTAAATAATTTTTGACATTTGCTAAAGAGAAACTGTGTTTGATTGGAAATTAACAGTAAAGTTTAATTTGTTTTGAAACGGTGCTGATAAAACATTATTTTGTTTTAGTTGTGTTAAGTCTCATTATTTTAAGTGTAGTTAAAAGAATGTAACATATATAATATATTATAATAAAATATGTTACAATATGTTTGAATGAAATATAATATAAAATATGTATATTACAAAATATGTTATAATAAAACATGTATAAAACTCTTAATATGTTTAGTCATTTATTTAAATATGTTTTTATTATCTAGTTTTCTGGATATTTGTCATTACATTAGTTAATGTAAATAAATTAGAACTATACGCGGATGAAAAAAAGTTTAAAAGAAATGCTTATTTTTCTTAATTATTTGAATATATCATTTCATGATTGACTAGATTTTTTTTTCCAATTTTTTTTTTTTGCCTTACGCATTTTCAAAAAATCTGGGTACCTACCTATCGTGTATTTAGTAGTTATAATAAGTTCATACAGATTTGGTTAACAGTAACTGTTGGTTGTTAGTTTTTCGCCCACGGTGTTTGTAATTAAATTAAATCAGCTTTGCGCTCGTGTACGAAGTCGCGGGTACAGCTACTATGAAATACGCGTTTTACAAACACTAAAATATAATTATAAACATATAAAGGTTTTGTCCTTGTCATAATCTACTTCGAATAAGTAGGTAGTGAAAGTCTGTAGTTCTTTATACGAGGCACAGCTGGCGCTAACCTACACGCATGACAAATTGTGCTTAGTAAAGGAATGAGAAATTTCGCTGCTTGACTTAAAGGCACGTTAGCTCAGTTGATTAGAACACCAGGAGACCTAATCCTGGGGCGAGGGTTAAAGTCCTATTCGCACCGAGTATTATTTTTTCCTTAAAAATTCTTTGTGAATTTAATATAGCATTGCTGTTCTGTTAATTTCCTTTTGAAATACAAAGTTCATCAAAAACTTTTTGCTTTAATGTTTTCACTAGTAAAAAATATAAAGCTACAATAAAAGAGCAAAGGGCGAAGCGTACACCTGCTACATGTAATAAAAGTCACAAATCAAGAGCTGTAAAATTGAAATTGAATTTTCCACTGCCGTCCGTTTTGAGAGGACCAATTTCATATTGTTAGAGCCATGGAACCGTTCACTGGGGGATAAAAAACACGATTAAAACAACGCGGCTGTCCAAACGCCGACAGGAAGGAAATATTTTCTCCAAAATTTAATACAATAACCGTTTGTAAATATTTGTAATAGTATTTCAAACATTTACAGGGTTTAACGAAAAAGGGAGCAGTTAAACTGAAAGGAGTGGTTACAGACATCAAAATGAAAAAAATAATAATAATATGGAAACAACTTTGAAGTGTAAAAGATACAAATACATAGGTGTACAAAAGTTTGATACCTATCTTAACTACTACAATAAATTACAGTAGTAGATGTAATCACTACTTCAAAAGTCCGAAAAAAGTCTCCCGAATTAAGAATTATTTCATCTTAGGTATAATAATTGCTTCGAAGTGAGGCTTGTAACCCTTTGTGGGCCCTTGGGGACGTTGTGGGCTGACGATGAGGATTTTTGAAATATTTTTTTATTGAGATTCTTTTCAACCGACTTCAAAAAAGGAGGAGGTTCTCAATTCGACTGTATGTTTTTTTTTTTTTTTTTTTTTTTGTATATTTGTTACGCGATTACTCCGGCAACTGTTGTCCGATTTTCAAAATTCTTTATTTGTTCGAAAGAGTATACTCCTGAAGAGGTCCCATATAAATTTTATCGAAAATGATTCAGCGCTTTTAAAAAAAATCAACAAAAACAAAATATACTACAAACTAGAACATCATTTAAATAAATGAATGACATTTCTGTTTGTAGTTATTTGCTAATAGGCATTGTAGTCCGCAAAAAACTAGATACTTTGTGCGAACTGTTGTTGGGATTGAAGTCGGTGACTCATACGTTTTTAACGTGGAAAATTATTTTCATTATAAGATGGGTTAACTCTTGACCTCAATCTTGACCAAGGTCATAGACGAGGTCAGCGATGGAACGACTTAACCCAGAAAATGCCTATCTTAGTACCTTAGCACTGGTACTCCCACGCATCGACGGAACACAGCAAGCTGTTTGGCGTCGGACTTTGATAGGAGGGTGGTTGCGAACCAGACGGCCCTTCACAGAGCCTATCGCACCGCACGAGACCATAGGACGCCACCTCAGATTCAGGTCATTGAGGTGTTGCTGCCTATGATGGATTACTAGGAGGCAGGTCTCATTTGTGTTTCCTTAGTCGCCTCTTACGACACCCACGGAAAGAAATATGGTGGTGTTATTCTCAACCGATCGCCACACGGCTTAATTTGTTTGCTCTTGACCTCAAACTAGCCATCAGGCGAAGATGTGGTCGAGAATGTAGACAACTCACCCAGAAGATGCCTATTCACTCATTTGAAGAGATTTGGGTTATATGAGCCCGAAAATAGACACAGACAGAGAATTCCATTCCTTATCGGTGCCCAATATAAAATATGAATAGAAGCGTTCAGTACAGATATGAGGAATCTTGACAAGGTAAGGGTACGTCTGGACGACTGGACGTCCAGTAGAAGAAAGGAGCAGGTGGAATGAGTTCTTACAGCTCATGAGCATACGGCTTGTAAAAAGCACTTGAGGACAGTAATAGAACAACATACTTAAAACAATTTCATATAAATACAAATACAACTGAGAAACGCGTAATGTATTCGGACGAAAACCACCATGAAGTGCACATTACTCTTACATTAGCCTAGGTATTCTATTAGAAGCGGCTCTCTAAATAATGTATGTAAAAGCCTACTTAGTTGGGCCTTGCCGGACACTGATGGAGCTGACATGAATTACTTACGACAGATACTCAACTGTCTTTCTGGTAGTCAGTAGCTACCCGCCTGCGACTGCGTTTGTGTTAAAAATACGTACAATGTATTATTAATAAGCACAATTTGAGGAAATCCTTATAATTGTGACTGTGTTTAGAGAAAGGTACAACTTTCGGGGTGGTCAGTAAGAGCTATTTACAATAGCTCATCACACTAACGACTATAACGAAAGTTGTACCTTTCCATTTTCAAAGTCACAGTTAAGGAAGTGTATCTCCCCATAAAAGTAAGTGACTTTTCTTATGGAACGCATAAGCAATTCAAACCAATTTTTTTTTTGCCTATATCAGCGTATTGTAATCAAGATTAAATTATGGAATGGCGAAGTTGTCAATGTCAATTGGAGTAACCCTTTACTGGTTGTAGTAGAAGGTCTCATACTAAGGTCCGTATTACAGAACGCGACTCAGGCTCTGATCTATACTTAACTAACTGATGCCCGCAACTTCGTTTGCGTGTTATTTTTTTCTTTTGAACAGATTACACTTTATTGACGGTCCATTAATGGACCTTCATTTAGTTTATTAAATATTGATTTAGTTTAAGATTTAGATTTTTACATACAAAAGTTTTTTCCCGCTAACTCCCGTTCCCGTAAAAATTTTGCAATATCCTGTTGCAGCTAAGCTTTAAGTTTACTAAGGTACCTGCATGCCAAATTTCAAGCGTCTAACTTAAGCGGTTTAGATTTTTCGTACAAAAGGATTTTCCCGCTAATTCCCGTTCCCGTGGGAATTTCGGGAATTCCTTTCTTAATGCACCTCTGCGGTACCTAAGCTACGTCCCTTCCAAATTTCAAGTGCCTACGTTTAGCCGTTCAGGCTGTGCGTTGATATGTCAGTCAGTCAGTTTCTCCTTTTAATATATTTAGAAGATGTAGCAAACGTCTTTTGTCATTTTGATTGTGAGGGAAAGAGACAATCAATTATTAAGCATAGATTAAAAGTTGAGTCTCCTTCTGTAATACGGCCTAAGACAATCAGCTTATAGTGTGAATTCTAAATACTTTCCCTAAAGTACTTTTTTTAAACGGTTTTATTTAGCTCACTCCGTTTGTTTTATTTATTATTCTTGGGTCAAATTTATTTAATACTAGAAACTTCCAACCTATCTTCTCATGTTATATTGTATACTGTATGTACTGTAATCTAGCCTAAACTAAATTACGCTTTGACAACTAAAAATCGATATCGCTCTAGTTCTTTTTATCTCGTAACTAACTCATCTATCGATGTTCTATCGTCTTCATGAGTTCGTATAAAGTTATAGGCTTCATAAACATAGTGCATCCTTGCCTGATGATCTGTAGTTTATTATATTCATACTGAAGTTACGTAGGATGTTATAGGTTTTCAATACACTGGATTTATTGGCTATAAATTCTTTATAAATAAAAATGATAGTATATCTTATAAGGTGTTTCTTACAGCAATGGAGTTTTCTTGTTCAATGAGGTTTACTGAGTTATTGGGTGGCGTTGAATTAACCAGCGGTTTGCTTATGAAATTTTCAGTGCTCTTACTTTTTAATTCAGTTTTTGCGAGGCTTAGAGCATATTTTATGCTTCTGTCTGCCTCATAGGAGATGTCAAAAATAATTAATTTTAAAACTATATAAAATGATTTTTAACATAAGTTCCAAGGGACCCACGACACATGGGAAAACCTTAGTGTGGGCCTTTGAGTGTGTATAATTATTATTATTATTAATATTCAGTATTTTTTAAAACCAAGTTCTAATTTAAAAATGATATCCTCATGTTACCATTGCATAGAAAATATATTTTTTTCCCTAGTGTTTCTTTATTTCTGTAGAGATTACTCTAAACTAAACTACTAAACGTTGATCGCTCTACAAAACTGAAAATAGATTGTCCAAGTTTTTATCAAATGCTTATCAATCAATTGGACTTAGAAAGTTACGGGGCAGTGTGTTACTTGGGGAAAATAGTTCACATCCTTAAAATTCGCTAATTTACAGCAGAATACCTACCCATTACCCACTTTTAATCAATTTTGATGGCTTTTATGAATTTAAATTAGCTAGGGAAACTTTGAGGGTATTCTTGAACAACTTTTAACAGGTAAAGTATATGAAATTCTCAGAAAAAAATTCGACTTCCAATAAAAAGGCAAACAATCTAAATACAAATGTTGTATGGGGATCCAATTTTTTTTTTCACATTTCGACTAATGTTCCTCAGGGAAAGTTGTTCAGATTCTAACTAATTTGCTAACTAATTTAAAGTCACCAACTGTAAACAAAAAAACAACGGGTTGCACTCCGGGAGTGCCGACAGAAGTAAAAACTTGAACATTAACTTTTTGCATTAATATTTCATTTAATTTTTTCTATGCTGACACCGGATGACATCTTGACTTTTTCAGTTTTAATTTTCTACACACATCAAAAAAAGTTTGCGATCACTTGGAAAAGTGCTAATATTTTTTATTGTAGAAGAATAAAACTTAATCACTTTTTATCTTTTGATTCCTTATTTAAAAATATGAAATTTAAATATAAAATAATTTCGTAATTCAAATGTTTTTTCATTTAAAAAGACAATCAACCCTTGCTTGCTTTCATTCAGAAATCTGAAATAGTCGCAACTTATCAATATTTTCAATTTATTCAAAAAAAATTAAGTTGGTAACGATGCCGAGAGGATTAACTGCAGTTTTACGAGCCAGAATTCTAACTTTAAGTGGAGAAGGCTATTCCACGAGGGAAATATCACGCAGAGTTCATGTATCCCAATCCTGCGTGGTGACCACGTTGGAGAGGTATCAGGGCATGGAAGATTTAGCTGATCGACTTCGCAGTGGTCGCCCAACTGTTTTTACTGCAATTCAGAAGCGATATATCAGATTACTGGCTGCCCGTGACCCAACAATGAACGCTACTAAAATGAAAGCAGAGCTGCGAGCTACCACCGGCCGCGAAGTTAGCACCCAAACGATTAGAAATTGCTTACACCAAGCTGGATTACGAGCAAGGAGATCCTGGCGAGCACCTCTGAACTCACAGCAACGGAAGCGGCGCAGATTGCAATGGGCTAGGCTCCGTCAAAATGAAGAAATTGAGGACGAAAGCATCTGGCAGAACTGCCTCTTCGTTGACAAAACGCGGATCAGTACACATCCAGATAACCGACGTGTCCGTGTCTGGAGAAGACCTGGCGACTCTGAAAGGCAGAGAACTGCCACTGGAACCGTTCAGCAGGGCGGGAAATCAGTGTCCTTTTGGGCCGGGATAATGATTGGGGCTAGGACGCCCTTAATCCCGTATCAAGGCACCATGATGTACAAAACGATTGCAATCGATGGATACGTCAGACCATTCTGCATCAACCACGGGCGCCAATTCATAATGGTAGATGATAATGCGCCCGCACATCGAAACGGACGTGTTGATGCTGCTCTCCAGCAATACGACATCACCAGGTTAGACTGGCCTGCCGGCTCGCCTGACTTAAACCCGATCGAGCATGCGTGGGATGCTCTTAAGCGAGCTGTTTGGAACCGTCAGCCACCTCCGCGAACAGTGTCAGAAATCAGGGCAGCTGCTATTGAAGAGTGGGACAGGTTACCACAAGAAATGCTAGATAACTTAATTCTTAGCATGCCCAGAAGGGTTTCCGCATGTGTGCGAGCCAGGGGAGGAGTCATTTTATACTAACTATTAATTTTTTCGTACTAAATTTTGTTTGTTTTTTCATTAATTCAAATTTTTCATTACATTACATTTAAGCCAAAATTGCATTTCCTAGCTTTTGTTAATAAAAAGTAAATAATTAATAATGATTCTTTTATTTACTTAGTGCATTTTCATTATAAAATCATAAAACGTAAACAGTTTCTTTAAATAATTTATATTTTAAAGAATACACCTGATTTTGCTACTGATCGTAAACTTTTTTTGATGTGTGTATATTTATCAAACACCCCTCCGTAACATCTTGACTTTTGCAGTTTTAATTTCCTATATATATTAAACACCCCTCCGCCTTACGGATTTTCGATCAGGGTCACGTGACAGACACGTGACCTTGACGCGAGTTTAACATTATTTACCCATACTTCAAAGTGCACAACGCCGCTAAAGAAGTTTTCACTTCAAAAATCATGAAATCTTATCAAGGACGTTTATATCAAAAAACCAAAAAAATATTAGTAATGCCTTCTCTTTTGGCATACCGCGGGATGCCAGCTAGTTATCATTGAAGGGGGACAATAAATTATATGACCGAAGCGGTCAAGCGAATACGAGAGATAAATCTTACATTGGTCATAAAAATTTATGACTAACGAAGATTGTGAATGGCCGCTGGATTCAAATATGAATTCGTTTATCTTTGACAGTGTATGATAAACAATACCTATGTATTTTTATTTTTATTACACCTGCATTTGGTGAATATGTAAAGAATAAAATTAAAACAAAAAAAATATATTAAAAAAGACCAAATAACTTTCTTTGGGAAAGTTTTTTTTTACCAGCCCATATACATCCCCACCGAGGGGCACGGGCCTCCCTTCGAAACACGAAGGGGATTTAGGCCATTGCCCACCATTGCGAGTTGGTGGAACTCTCGTTTTTCAAAAATGAATTTCTCGTGGACGGGTGGGTTTCATCACAATGTTTTCCTTCACCGTTGACCAAAGGATAATTAGAAATTAGAAATCTGGCTCATTACCAACTGGGCTATCACCGTATATTTGTATATATTCTTTATTGCACAAACACAGTAGGGAAAAAATTACATAAAAAAATAGTGTACAAAGGCGAGCTTATCTCTAGAAGAGATCACTTCCAGCCAACCTAATCGGTGAGAAATAGTGTACGAGACGGGAAGAGAGAATTGCGCACGTAAGAAAATACCAAATAAGAGAAGGGCTTATATTATTAATACTTAAATATAATGAAATAAAAATAAAATATATACTAACATATATAATACATATAAACGAATATAATAATATTTGTACCACCGATTTCCAAAATTTGTTACACGATTACTCCGCCAATTGTCAGCCGATTTCCAATTTTTTTTGTTTTGTTTAAAAGAGTATACTCCTGAAGTGGCCTTTTACAAGTTTTATCGAAATTGATAAAGTGCATTTCAAATAAAATATCAAAATCGAAAATACCTACTAACACACCAAAACGTGATTATTGGCTACAGGGCTTACGTTTGTAAATGGTTACGTGGACAATTGTATCAAGTATCTGTATGCTGATGATCTTCAAACGCCTGAAAAATCTCTTCTTCTTCTTTTCGTGTCAGTGGCTTATTATTATTTTACATGATATTGTCCCAAAAAGTGGCCACGGCGACTGCGTTTAAATTGGCCTCATATAAGTCACTCAGGGTGCAAGTGACTGGACAGCTAGAGCAAGATAGTAGGTGCCCCATACTTTGTACAGATCCACAGACACACTCGTCACTGACACTGAAGCCCCACTTTTTCCGGTTTTCCCCGGATCTTCCTACTCCCGTCCGGAGCCGGTTAAGGGACTGCCAGACGGCCCAGGGTAGCTGGTCTCCTGGCGCAAAGTGTTCTTTAGGTTCTTCATACCTAAAGAAAAATCTCTCATACTATAACTAAGAACCATCTCGATCACATCAGCTTTCAAAAAAAAACAACAGCATCAAAATTGGTCCATTTTCCTATGAGATACCAAGCCACAGATAGATACGCAGATACACACGTTAAACTTATAACACCCCTCTTAAAAACAAACTATAACAATCAATTTTATTCTCTTTTTATTAAATCGAAAAATCAACTCGTCAAAAGCTCCACTTGATTCCACAATTCGTTCAAACAACCACTGATAGTCGACCAAATGTAAATAACTTGTTTTCAATTAAGTTTCCGCAAATTTATTTGCGTCAATTTGGGCTATAAACCAATTGTTTTGTGCTCTGAATGGCATTGAATCAATTGTGTCAATTGAAAAACTTTACGAACGGGGCTTTATTTGTAATTCACAGAATACACTGGTTTTTGTACGGTATTATTTGTACCCGCTGATCACAATCGTTCAGTGAGGTTAAGCAACTTACACAGAGGCATATCCTGATAGGTGACCAAAAGTGGCAATTTATTACGAGCGTTTCCGTGCTTCGGAGGGCATATTAAGCTGTCGGTTCCGGTTGTTGTCGATTGATTACAGTCGTTAAAACCAAGTCAGAGGCCATGTTGCGGTTTGTAAACTCTGACACCAAGGTTTCATAGTTCATAGTTCATTTATTGATAAAATTAAAAATAATTTTACATGTCATTTCACTACATAATTAATAATAAATTTTATGTATAAATGATTATTACATCAGTAATAAATTAATACTTGTTAAGGATAATAATAATAAATTTTAAACAGTAAGCCTAGTTTGCCACACACTTGACTTAACCTAGACGATAAGAAGAAGAAGATTTAGACCAGTAAAAGTCAGTTATAAATATTGGAGTTCTTAGGCTAATTTATCCTTTTCTGATTTAGCAAAACTATATCTATTAGCCAGTGAATTATCCACAAAAAGATATAACATTATACGTTGGATACAAAAAGAGCGGTTAACAATTTAAAGAATTGAAATTCTTTTTTTTCTTTAACATACATGGAAATAAGTGACCAGACCATTGGTATCAAAGACAAAACCTAACAGAAAGTGAAATCTTATGAATCTTATGAAACAAATTGAGTTGAACGCAAGTTAAAAATGTCCAAATCGGCTACGATTTGGATTTGTAGTCTAACAAGCTCTCACATAATAGATTATTTAACATTCTTACGTAAGTACCTTTTCTATGCGCATCACATTACAAACCTCAACCTAACTCACTTAGAGCTAGTAACCGTTACTCGTCCTATCGACTCCGATACCCTACCCGGGTATACCCGAACTATCTAATCAGAAAATTGACCCGGACAATATCTGATAATGACCGGAATCGTGAACCGAATCGAAATACTTGGGATACATCTGTTTGTTGGACTGGTTAGTTGAAACCATCTACATATTTGTTACCTATAGGGTCAAATTTTCCATGTGTTAATTCTGAAGTTTCAATTTGTCCACGTTTTTTGTGATTTTGTCAATGTCAGAGTATTTTAATTAGTATTTAGTATAAGTATTTAATCAATGCGTCCTACCAGTCATGATGTGAGTGAGATTAGCCCACCGATTGCATGTCGCTCAGCGAGCTATGGAACGCTCCATGCTCGGGATCTCGCTAAGGGATAGAATCCGAAACGAGGTCATCCGACAGAAAACCGGAGTGATGTATATTATCCAAAAGTGTAGCAAGCTGAAGTGGCAGTGGGCTGGCCATGTCTGTCGCAGAACCGACGAGCGTTAGAGTAGACACTAGACAGGTTCTCGAATGGAGACCACGTCTTGGCAACCGTAGTGTAGGACGCCCCCCAGCCAGATGGTCAGATGACAAAGTAGTTAGCGGGTAGTGGCTGGATGCAAAAAGCGGAGGATCGTGCAAAGTGGCGCACCTTGGGGGAGGCATATGTTCAGCAGTGGACTGCAATGGGCCGATTTTTTTTTTCTCGGGTCATGGGTTTTTATGTCTGTCTTTATGTATGTTCCGAGGGACTCGCTACACAAGGGAAACCTTAGTATGAGTCTTTGAGTCTGAGCATTTACTAATATACTAAAAACTGGCCAAATGCGAGTCGGACTCGCGCACGAAGGGTTCCGTACCATTACTTATAAAAACGGAAAAAAATCAAGTTTGTTGAATGGGAGCCCCCTTAAGTATTTATTTTATTAAATTTTTTAGAATTTATTGTTATACCGGCAATTAAAATACATCATCTGTGAAAATGTAAACTGTCTAATTATCACGGTTCATGAGATACAGCCTCGGACCGACTTATTATTAAAAACGTCAAAAAAATCAGGTTTTTTGTATGGGAGCCCCTTTAAATATTTATTTTATTCTGTTTTTTAGTATTTGTTGTAATAGTGAAAACAGAAATACATCATCTGTGTAAATTTCAACTGTCTATCACGGTTCACGAGATACAGCCCGGTGACAGACGGGCGGACGTACGGACGGACAGACGGACAGCTGAGCCTTAGTAATAGGGTCTCGTTTTTAGGGTTCCGTAGTAATCTACGAACCCTTATAGTTTCGCCATGTCGGTCTGTCCGTCTGTCCGTCTGTCCGCGGGTTTTCTAAGAAACCCTTGGTACTACAGAGCTGAAATTTAAGATGGTTATAGATATTAATCACGCCGACAGAACTGTAGAGTAAAACCTTAGAAAAAAAATTTTTTTCGGGTGTCTCTCATAGACGTGAAAAGGCGATGATTTTTTTTTTCTCGCCAATATCATCGAATGGGGTGTCATAGAATAGATTTTTAAAAGATAGAAGGAGTTTACTAAGAACGTTTTTCGATTTAGCACTCCGTTTGCGAATCATAAATTTTTAAAGTGAAAATTTTTGTCAAACACAAGTGTCCCCCCCCTCTACCAGCTAAACGGTTGTTTCTAAAAATGTGGAAAAAATTCACAGAGGTAGAATATGCATAAAATTTAAAAGGAAAACTATAAAACATAAGTTGGCCCTTCAAGTTTGCGAGTAATGGTAGACCAAGTGCCAAACATTGTTGGGATTAATAAGAATATATTTACTAATATTAGATCCTTGGTACTACAGAGCTGCAATTTGGCATGTTCATACATATTAATTGCGCCGACAAATAGAAAAAATAAAATTTTGTAAAAAAAAATTTTTCGGGTGTTTCCCATACATGTGAAAGGGCGATGGATTTTTTTTTCTCGCCGATATCATCGAGTGGGATGTCATAGGATAGTTTTTTAAAAGATAGAAGGGGTTTACTACGAACGTTTTTCAATTCAGCAGTCCGTTTGCGAAAAATTAATTTTTAAAATGAAAAAAAATGTTAAATATTTCACGAGCATTTAGCATTTACGACGAAGTTCAGCCTAATCCAAAACAACTGCCATACAAAGTTCCACGCTAAAAGTGAGGCAAGGTCGAAAGCCAAGCTGTACCATATTGACATTTTATGTGTCGTTATAGGTTTTTGGGGGTGTTAATTACGAGAATGACAACAAAATTATACACAATCGCCACGCGACCTGCTTTTTAGCACCAGCTCGAAATTATTCCTAACAATACTTTTGTTGCAAAAAAAATTAAAAAAAATTTTTTTTTTTAGTAAAAAAAAATTCGCGCTCGCTTCGCTCGCGGATTAAATACTTCCATTCTGTTGTATTTAGCCCAAAACCAAAGTTAGTGTCCCCCCCCTCTACCAGCTAAACGGTTGTGTCTAAAAATGATAAAAAATTCTCGTTGGTAGAATATACAACGAAATTAAAAGAAAAACTATCACACATAAGTTGGCCTTTCAAGTTTGCGAGTGATAGTCGACCAAGTGCCAAACGTTTTTGGAATTAATAAGAATATATTTACAAGGTTCAATACTAAAAGTGAGGCGAGGTCGAAAGCCAAGCTGTAACATATTGACATTTTAGGTGTCGTTAAATAGGTTTTTGGTGGTGTTAATTACGAAAATGACATCAAAATTATTTTATTAGCAGGTCTATATTATTTCTAATAATATTGTCGCAAAAAAAAATTCAAAAAAACATTTTCGCTCGCTTCGCTCGCGAATTTTATAATTTCATTATGTTGCGTTTAGACCAAAACTAAATTTATTTCTGAAACTACAAATTCTTTAGTACATTTGTTTTTTATACTATAGTATTTGGAGATTTTAACATCGACTATGACTAGTGATGGAAGATACTCAGTCTTTTAAGGCTTTTAATAAAGACTCACCTTATTTTTGACGCCTCACGACTGATTCAGTCTTTTAGTTCCCAACCTTTAGTCATAAGACTAGCTTTTGTAGTTGAAGTCTTTTAACGTAAAAAACTGAGCTGTTACTTAAACAGCTTAAAGGACTTAAAAGACTGGCGACTCATTATCTGGGAAGTCGACATGTGTTGATAGAATGTAAGTATCTCATTTTATCTCCTTGTCAAATGTTATCAAAATGTATTTAGTGGTTTAGGCGTGAATTATTCCTTTTGGTTGATAGGTTACAAAATAATATTTAATATCACACACAAACTGCGGTGCGAACCCTTTTACATAAAAGAACTTGAGTCGTTTAAGTCTTTTAGTATTTTGAAAACAACTCGAGTCGTTTCAGTTTTTAATCTTTTAATAAACTACTAAGTCTTATTAATAAAAACTCGAACTTTCAGTCTTAATTTTAGAGTCAAGTCCTTGTAAGATGGAGGCGAGTCTTTTTAATAAGCCTTAAAAGACAGTCTCTTTCATCTCTAACTACGACCGTAACGATAGTTAACCCGTTTTAAATGAATACGTAATGTAAACAATTTTTATACAACCATTTGCATCCACGCGAGGTGGTTATTAAACAGATGATTTTTTTTTTCATTTTCCTTGTGGCGCTGGAATCTACATTTCTCCTTTAGTTACCTTCTTTCTTCGTGACCTCGTTTTTATTAGACATTATTAGGGATTTAACCGTCCATATGCTCGTAGAATTTAGAAGCCAGCTGCATATTTGAACCATGCTGCTACGGAACCCTACAATGCGCGTGTCCCGACACGCTCTTGGCCGGTTTTTACCCTTTGGTAACGGAACCCTAAAAATACCTTCAATAACCTAAAATCTAAAACAATGTTAAACAATGTGAACAATATAACACACTGACCCGTAACATGCTAATGTAATGGTCCGACTCAGCGTAGATTAAGCCAACTTGCATTACTGCACTCTGCTTACATACTTAATTCATTATGACTGCACTAACGAGACTAAGTAGAACAATGTTATGTGCATACGGAAAAGGAAGGAGAAGATAACAAAGAAAAAGGGGATAAAAGATCGTCAGAACTATAAGCTAATTACATACACACTTGTAATTGCAGGTATTTTTAATCCCTTTCAAAAGAAAGAAAGAAAGAAAGAAAGAAAAAGAAATTTATTCACCATACAATACAGACACCAAAATAGCATACAAATGAATGATGTGGTGAAAAGGTGCTGCCTCAGCCAGGCTGTTTTTCAGTCAGCACCTGAGTTGACTGCTAACAACATGCATTTAAGATGCAGCACTGGTTCCAAGACCACTTATAAACATTAAGAGAAAAGAAAAATGAACTTAACGGCATTGCTCAATGCTCACACTTACGAAAAACTCAGACTCCATCATGGGTTAACATTTAGAGACTCAACTTAAAAAAAAAAGGAGTGTTAAAAGTTTTACGTGTATATCTGTGTGTCCGTGTATCTATCTGTGGCATTATAGCTTCTAAGTAATTGGACGGTTGCGGTTGTTTTTTGTTTGAAATCTGATGTAACCGAGATAGTTGTTAGCCAGATTTGATTGAACCGCATCAAAATGGGTCCATTCGTTTAGGAGCTACGATGCCACCGACAGACACACAGATACACAAACATACGGATACACACGTGAAACTTATAACATCCCTTTTTAATGTTCGGGGGTTAATAAAAATGTTGAATTAGTTTATACGGCGTTTTATGCATTCAAGATCATTTGTCAATGGTGTATCAGTGCCCATGTTACTCGAGCTGTATTCTGTACCGACTTACGACCGATATTTGTTATCAGTCTCTGTCAAATATAGAGCAAGACAAAAGATACGTTGCTCGTATGTGTCGATAGTAAACCCACATAGTTAGCCTGCTCTGCACCTGCAACCTGGCTCTTTCATGTATTATAAAGCAAAATTAATTAGGAATATATCTAAATTATAATATTAGTAATTAGGCCTATTCAATGCAAACAAACAAACAGACAATCAAATCTTTCTTCTTTATAATATTAGTATAGACTAGCTTTCCGCCCGGGATTTCATTCCCGTGGGAATTTGGGAAAATTATGTAGCCTATGTCTATCAGGGATAATGTAGGATTCTAACGGTGAAAGAGTTTTTCAAATGAGTCCAATAGTTTCGGAGCCTATTCAATGTAAACAAACAATCAAATCTTTCCTCTTTATAATATTAGTAAAGATACTGTAGAATGTAGAATAAAAAGCAGGATATAGCATCCTCATACTTAATGCCAGTTCTAAGTTCTCATAAACCTTTATCTGATAAATACAAATACAAATACAAATATACTTTATTGCACACCAACATTACAGAACAACCCTAATGAGATAAATGTGTCAATAAACCCTATTCCATACAAATAAGCTCGACAAAGGAGATCGTTAAATCTCCTCGATATAACTGTGATACTTCAACCTTTAGAATTGGCGATATAGAGTGGAGATGTGCAATAACGGAAGACAAAGACAGTCAGCAGCTCGAGTACGATGGTGATAGCGTGTACGCGCGGTCCTATGTCAAAATGTCAACATTGACGACGCCAGAGGGCGAGCAAGCCTTTGCGCGGGGCCCTCACGCAATCAAAGTTAATTTTCAGCGTCAGCCGAGTGGCACGCCGTAAGAGTTTGTCGCCATCGTGCTCGAGCTGCTAAAAACAAAAATGTTTCAATAAAATTCTCTCGAAAATAAATGAACATTCAAATAGAAAATGACTTTCATGTCATCAATTGCATGTTAAGGTCTGAAATATTAGTCAACAAAAACGTAATTAAGGTGAATAAGCTCACTTAATTTGAAAAAAACTTTCTCCTGGATTTTTTTATATATTTTTTTATATTATAAGATGGGTTAACTCTTGACCTCAATCTTGACCATAAAGGTCAGAGATGAGGTCGACGATGAAGCGAGATAACCCAGAGAATGCCTATACAGGCATTGGTACTCCCACGCACCGACGGAACACAGCAAGCTGTTTGGCGTCGGACTTCGGTAGGAGGGTGGTCGCAAACCAGACGGCCCTTTACAGAGCCTACCACACCGCATGAGACCATATTATGAGACCAGGTATGAAATATTAGTCAAAGAAAACACAATTAAGGTTGTGAATAAGCTCACTTAATAAAAAACTTTCTCCTGGATAAAAGATTCTTGTTCCTAGCGCTTAGTCCCGTTTCTCATCCGGGGTAAGCTTGACCATGATATAGGATTTGGCAGTTATTTGTACTTGTTATACCTTACCAGAACTGTAAAGCTCACAAAAAAATAAATGTTTGATTTTGAATTTGAAAAGCGTTTGTCCTGGCCAAAAGTTTTTTTTTTCAATCTCAATTTTGACGAGGCTTAAGGCGTCTAATCACCTATCATGACAGCTTCTTAGGAGACTTCAAAAACAGAAAAATAAGAATCATCACTCTGTACATTTATGTGATTTGATTACGTTTGTAAAGAAAGTAAAAAATAAACGATACACACTCAAAGTCTCACACTAGGGTTTCCCTTGTATCGTGGGTGCCTTGGAACATACACAAAGAGAGACCCGAGAACAAATATTTCGAGACCTTCATTTAGGATTCCTTTGGAAAAAGTTTCTTTGGGAGGTTTACAATGTAAAGTTTCTCTTCTAAGTCATAAACAGCTAATAAAGTCTTGAGACTAAACAGAAAGAGGGTAATGACCGCTTTACTGCTGTCGTCCGTAGCATTTAATTGTATTGTTTATTTATTTTTATTTTATTCAATAATAGGCAAATCAACAAATGAATTTTACAATTTAAAAAAAGAAAAGATAAAATTTTCTATATGCATGACAATTACAGGTATGCTCATGATTGGCCACTGACTCTTGTAATTAGTACTGTTCAAAACTACATATTTCTTTATTTATATACAGTTCTATGCAAACATGACAGATAGATATAAAATCACAAACATAAATATGACACAAAAGGTTAGCTTATCTCTCAAAAGAAATTTCTTCCAGCAAACCCGAGCCACGCGAAGTTGATCAGAAATAGAGCGTGCAAAGTACGTAATATCCATACTTATATTATAAATGCGAAAGTAACTCTGTCTGTCTGTCTGTCTATCCGTCTTTCATGCCTAAACTACTGAACCGATTTTGATGAAATTTGGTACAGAGATAGATTAGAGCCTAAGAAAGGACATAGGCTACATTTTATCCCACAGTTAGGCACGATATAACCTGTAGTCCACGTGGGCGGAGCCGCGGGCGGAAAGCTAGTACCTACATAAACTATACGATAATTAGAACCGAGACTACAAATACTACATGTGGTCAACTTGACTATTGTTTCACAACTAAGTACATACTGCCTCTAATCCAGCTACCCTCCGCGTGCAGAATCTAGTACACAATACTCCAATAAATCTATGTGCAGGGTGACCTGATTTTTTCGCGGGGAAGCCCTGATTTATGAGAGTCGTATAGTCGTAAAGGCAAGACAAGACGGTGCCAGGGACAGACAGACACGAGAACTTGTACATGCATGAAAGACAAGTGCGTCAAATTTTCGTCTTCATAAGAGTCTAGGTAATATTGAATTTTTAAGCTATAGTAAAAAGGAATCCTTACAAAAGGGTCTAAATTGAAAAAAAACATAAAGTGATGTTGCGTCGGAACATCCTTGCGGGCTGGCCCGGGAGCAAAAGAAAAACATAGAATGTGCCAGCTGCCAACTCTTTCTAAGGTATACTGTATAAGCCAGTGATTAGAACTTGAGAGGGCTATGCTGTATTGTGGGCGAAAGGTTGAACACTTTTCACCACTGGGCAAATGTTTCAATTAATGTCAAACGTGGCATCTAGTGATTCTATGACCACCTGGTGTTCTGCCTACCCTGATAGGGATATAGGCGTGAGTGTATGTATGTATGTATGTTCAGTCGGACTGACATTTTTTTGGCATCTCTTTGTCGTTGTACAGAGATTAATAAAACACACATCAGGTTTAAATATAACAAACTGCCAGCCAATATAAGAAACTTAGACAGCAAAAAATAGTTTCTATGATCTCAAAGAGTATTTTGAATTTAAGTTTAAAAGTTGAAATTGTTCAAATTTTTTGTTTTTTGTTGTTCATGTAGTAAAAGTATAGGCATAAGTTCCTATATCGTGTAAGTTGTTCCTAATAGGTACCTAATTATTATAAGTTGCAGTGCCCTTACAGGGTTTATGTCACACTATTTCTCACCGATTAGGTTGGCTGGAAGAGATCTCTTCTAGTGATAAGCTCGCCTTTGTACACTATTTTTTATGTAAAATGTTTCTTACTGTGTTTGTGCAATAATGAATATATGTGCGCTCTAGTTTATATTTTAAGACCCATTGTACACCACATAAAGCGAATAACGATAATGATTATGATTAATACCACACTTTTGCACGATTTTGCAGCGAAAAATATAGTAACTTTATGCGCTAGATATATTTTCTGTGTTTCTATGCCCTAAAAATCACTTAATAAGTCCTGGCTTTTTTTAATTATTAATATAAGATGGGTTGACTCTTGACCTCAATCTTGATCATAAGGTCAAAGATGAGGTCGACGATGGAGCGAGTTAACCCAGAAAATGCCTATAAAAACTGGTACTCCCACGCGCCGACAGAACACAGCAAGCTGTTTGGCGTCGGATTTCGGTAGGTCGTGAACCAGACGGCCCTTTACAGAGCCTACCACACCGCATGAGACCATAGGACGACATCTCAGATTCAGAAAAAAAAGAAATGAAAAATGAATGAAAAAAAAAAGCTTCATAGTATAACCCGGTAATTTGAGAGTTTTTGACATTTCCAAATGGACAGCATTCTGAAAAGTTAATTATCAAATCGTCTACTTTTCAAAAGGAAGTGTAAAAGATTGGTTGTTATTTTGAAACAATTTTAAAGAAATTAACTTAGTTTATTCGACCATTAATACCTTCTTCTTCTCATCGTCTAGTTATAGTCAAGTGTGTGGTGAACTTGGTTAACCCTGGCATCAAGAGTTTTCAAACCGCACAGTGGCCTCTGACTTGGTTTTAAGGACTGAAGGCAATCGACAACAGCTGGGACCGACAGCTTAACGTGCCCTCTGAAGTACGGAAACGCTCGTGATAAATTGCCACTTTGGTCACCCATCAGTGTACATTGCTTAATCTTACTGATCTACGGCTACGAATGCTTGTGCTACTAAAGAAAGTACTGTGGTATGCAGACCTTCATGGAGGATCGGGCATAACGCAACTTCTTTCTCATTCGGTCATTTCGAAGAAGATAATTCGAATATCAATTTAAAAGGTTTCAAATGGTATACGATGTCAAGATTCGAAATGATTGAAGATCTGGTCTTGCGCCATTCATTGATGAGTGTGGATTCATTGTAGTGAGCTCGCGGAAGAAGTTCTTGTATACGTTTCGTAGGCGTGCAAATAGCACTTAATAAGCGTTGCTGAAACTCTGTTAACCGTGGACGTGTTGGAAAGTGTAATAAAATTGTAACAGAAGTGCAGATTTTGATTATAACCGTGTACCAGAAGAAGAACTAAGTCTTTTACTTATACGTTCCCAGAATAGATGCCACAGTACCGAGTACCAACTAACTGTAAATACTCGTAAAATGTGGGTAGTAGAACACGACCGTTGTAAATGGGACTTTTGACTTCCACAAACGGCCATATTAAACCTTGTAACTGTTGAAACAATGAAGTGTAATGTTAGCCAACGAGCTTTCAGATTATGGACCTAATCTAACTTTTATTACAGACTAGGTTTTCCCATGTTTTACTGGTAAATGTTTGGATGTAATTTGTTAGAGCAGGGGTTCCCAATCTTTTTCAGTCCGCGGCGCACTTTTTTTTTCTTTGTTTTTTTTTTTTACCAGCCCATATACGTCCCCGCCGAGGGGCACGGGCCTCCCTTCGAAACACAAAGGGGATTTAGGACATAGTCCACCACGCTGGCCCAATGCGGGTTGGTGGACCGCTCGTCTTTCGAAAATGAATTTTCTTGGACGAGCGGGTTTCATCACGATGTTTTCCTTCACCGTTGAGCATAATTAGAAATCCGTACATAAATCCGAAAAGACGAATTTAGTGGTACAGGCCCGCACCAGGATTTGAACCGGCGACCTTCGGATTACAAGTCTGGCAACTGGGCTATCACCGGCGCACTTATAACATCAGTATTTGGTCTCGGCGCCCTAACCTGGCTGGACCGTCGAAATAGATAGACACAGACGAAAGAAATAGGTGGGTACAATAATGCTTGTTATGTAGATATTCACAAAAATTTACACATCCACAAATGAAGTTGAGTTTTTTATCTATTCATTAGAATACTCAATTAAAACAAAATCAGCTGCCTAGTCAATGTGATAGGTTGATTTTTGTGATTTCCAGATGTTTTTCAAAGCGTTGGAGTATTTTGTACCCGCCAATCTTTAAGTTAAGGTTTCGGATCGGAGTACGGTACAGAGGGGCGCCGTGAGGATCGCCTCACGGCGCCCCTATGTACTGTCTACGGCGCACCAGGGCGCCGCGGTACACAGTTTGGGAACCCCTGTGTTAGAGCATAAATAGCTCTTATTTTAACAGTTCAAAAGTGTTTTTGACAAAATGAGATGCCAATTTCGAGTTGAATTACATGAAATTTTTATTTTATAGTTAACCGACTTCCAAAAAAGGAGGAGGTTCTATGTTCGACTGCATGTATTGTTTTAAGATTTCCGTACCCAAAGGGAAAAAACGGGATCCTATTACTAAGGCTCCGCTGTCTGTCCGTCCGACTGTCACTAGGCTGTATCTCTGAACCGTGATAGTTAGACAGTTGAAATTTTCACAAATTATGTTTTTCTGTTTCTGCTATAACAACAAATACTAAATAAATATTTAAGGGGGCTCCCATACAAAAAACGTGATTTTTTGCTCGTTTTTATAGATAAGTCTGTTCCAGGCTGTATCTCATGAACCGTGATAGTTAGACAAATGAAATTTTCACAGATGATGTATTTTGGTTGTTGCTATAATAAATAATTATAAAAAGTAGAATAAATTAAATATTTAAGGGGGCTCCCATACAACAAACGTGATTTTTTGCCGTTTTATAGAGATAATGGTTTTTATAGAGTCCGACTCGCACTTGCCCGCTTTATTTATGTATCGCGCCCGATTTCTCCGCCATTTGTGGACTAATTCAAAAAAATATTTTTTTATTCGAAAGAACCCAGAGGTGTTTGTCACTAAGTTTGCATCTGATGATGGAATTCCAGGGATATCGAGGGTAATCCTCAAATTCATGAAGTTTCTATTATTTATACTAAAAATGCAAAAGTAAATAAACTTTTTATTTTGTTGACGTAAAGCAAACGTTGGTGTAACCAGGCCTGACTTAAAACAAACAAATGTAATAGTATAGCCGGTTTGGTCGAGTGGTAGTGACGCTGCCTCTTAATCGGCGGGTCCTGGGTTCGATCCCCAGTCGGGGCAAACTTTTGTGTGAAAAGCAGATGTTTGTTCTCGGGTCATGGGTGTTTGTGTTTGTCTTTATGTGTGTTCCGAGGGACCCACGACACAAGGGAAAACCTTAGTGGTGGGCCTTTGAGTGTGTAGCGTTTATTTTTATTTTTATTTTTTTATAGTGATAATTATTACAGACTTTTTATCAGTTAAGTATATGGGAACTGAATTATTTGGAACTGGATTAAGTATTCCCTTTCGCTTCCACGCTTGACTGGGAGTGAAAGAAAAACTTAGAATGTGTCAGCTACCTACTCTTCTCAGGTATACAGTTAAATTCTGTAAGTGGGATGTGAGGCTTTTGCTGTATAATGGGCGAAAGGCTGACCACCTCTCACCATTATGCAACTTTTTTCATCTGATAACCTCATATTTTTTGTGAAATGTGGCATTTAGTGGTTATAGAATCAGTGATGCTCTGGCTACTCCGTTAGGAATTATGGGCGTGAGCATATGTATATATGTACTCCCTTTCGCTTATATCTGCTTCAAGGGATCTTAATGGAAGTGTCAAATTACTTAAACAAATTTCTTTTTAACAGACTTCAAAAAAAAGAAGAAGGTTCTCAATTCGGGTGATTTTTTTAATATATAGTTCTGTTTAAATTGTAAAAAGAAAAAAAAAACATTAACACTTCATTTCAGTCTGATTATCAAACAAAACAGAACGCAGAAACAACTCAAGACTTCTAACGAATTTAGCATGGTCCCGTTTCAAATGCCCCGCAATATCTACCCTCATTTTCTTACTCGCATTATAATGCCTACCGTATAAGGGACATTGACAGATCGCCCACTTACTACGAGCCTTGGTGGTGGCACAGTAGATATAATATTTGAAAAGTATGTCAGGATTTTTATTCTTCTTCCTAGGCACACTAATATATAAATACTCTAGTAAAACTTATAATATCCCTCATGCTTTGTCGAAGGGTAAAAAGACAGTCACGTAACGGTTCAAAGTGCCCTAAAAACACGGAATAGCTCGTGATAAACTGCTTCTAGATTTACCTATCACAATACGTAAGTCACCCTAACGGGTCCCCAATTCCCCATTTACGTTGCTTAGTCTTACTGATCGTTTACTTTTCCGGGTGCTACTTGGGTTGAAAACAGAAAATGCACTTTCATAGGAAATGTATGAAATCAATGATATTATATGTTACTTATCGTATTTACATAGTTACATAGTTGTTGATATCTCAGATCTTTTTCCAAGGTAACTATGTAAATTTCTATTTACAGATCTTTTTTTAACTAGCTTTTTAAATAAATAAAAACTGTCATTTTTCATATCAAAATCCGTTTACTATCTCTTACTAATAGCTTTTCTAAATATTTTCAATGTACAGACACGCTCCCGTTACAGTTTTATGACAGTTTCTATTGAAAATTTTATTAAATTCTGTTCAGAATATACAACATTAATCACACCAAAGTAATTAAATACATTTATTCATTCATTTTGGGGAAATTATTTCTCACCACTAGCAACTCTGTCCGTTTTCATGACAGCTATTATCTTATCTCACTTCACCGGTAATTAGTTAATCAGTGGAAGAAACGAGACAAATATAGTTTATCTTGGCATAATATATCGGTTTCAAAGCTACGTTTCTTGAACTATCAAGTGGTTATGCATTTCTGAGAATCGTTTGTAAGACGTTACTACTCTAGTATTTATAAGCTCACTGTATGAAATGATACTAAAGAAAAGCGACTTAACTCAAAACTGTTGGATAAGTCAGATACCTATATTTTATACTGTTGAAAGTAGGATACAATGGAAAACCACAATATCATGTGGAGAAGTTTCATCAAGAGCCTATTTTGAATTCTTCTAATGTATTTACTGCTTCCTTTTTTATTTACTTTACAAAGGGTCCCTAGGAAATGAGATACGAACAATAATGAGATTGATCCGACAATAAAAATATACGTAAAGATAACAAACAACATACAAGAGTGTACAATGTCAACTTGATTAAACAGACTGACCTACTGACTAACAGAAACTGAACTATCGGAGCTAGGAGTTTGAAATAACCTCACAGAAAATCGTATGAAATAATGGTTTTAGTCAAATATTAAGAAATATTAAATAATTTAGATTCAATTAAGTAAAAACATATTTCCATCATACTTACACTTTGCGAAATAATTATGTTAATTATTTTAAATTTATCTGCAAAATATTAATATTTTTTCTGAATTACATACTCTTTGATGTTATGTTCATCATTCATAATCGTAACCTTTGTTCCTTAAGCAGCATAGTCACCCTAAGGTACCATAGTCGGTAGGAAAGATTTTTTAAAATTCCGTGATGATGATGATGATGATGATGATGTAATCCTGTTATCCCTCATCAGGGACATAGGGCTCTCAGAAAGGATTTCCACTCTTCTCTGTTTTGGGCGGCAGCTTCGATGTCCTTCCAACCGAGACCAGTTGATGCAGCCTCTTTATCAACTGACCGTCTCCAGGTGGTACGGGGACGGCCCGGCTTTCTTGTACCCACAAGCCTGCCATCACTGATCGGTTCAGATCCGTGATAAACGGAGGAAATCGATAAAAAACGCAATAAACAAGGTTTTTTTACGTTTGCTTCAAATAGCATTGTCTAGTTTACGGACTTTTTGTGTTTTTATTTTTAGAGCTAATTTAGTATTTAAATGTATAGTTATATCATTACTTATTTACAAGGGATTTCTAGTCTATAGTTTCTCCTATTACAATCGTTCTTAGACATCAATTAGTATATCTCGCCTTGTACAATTGAGTACGTTTAATCATTGTCCAACGCAAGGAAAATAATTAAATTTCTATCTATCACTTACATTATTTGTACTGAAAATGTGTCAGGTTGTAGAAATAGGTTTCCAGAACATTACCTGAAACAATATTTATAATTATAATTTATTAATTACCATATAATAAAACATAAAAATCCGGGAAATTAAATAAAAACGAGAAACTCGAAACATCACGAACATCGATTATTTAATTACAAACTTTTAATAAGTAGTCAAGCATCAGTTTTTACGGTAAATTATTTTAAAGAACTACACACACACTCACACACACACACTCAAAAAACATACACAAGCACACACGCACACGTTATTTCTCTATTTGCTGTTGTTTATGAATGAATGAATGAAAATATTTATTTCAGACCAACAAGTCCATATTTTATTAGTAACAAATATCTTATAACTATGTTAGTAAAATTTAAAATTAACATTGCTCAGCACATGTAGGGATGACCAATGCTCCAGTATTGGACCATCCACTCTGTCCGCGATGACCCTCAGGAGCCTGTTAGTACTACACTTAATGCGAGACCTCAGGGAGGCTACTCGTTTACGCAGAATGGCCTGGAAGCCATCTGTACTGTGGTCCACAAACATCCCAGACGCACTGCAGCGCCAGTGCAGCCCCAACAGACCCCTGAAAGTATTATTGTACTGGACACGCAGAGCATTGTATGATTCTTTGGTGTAATTGCTCCACAGGCTGCACGTGTATAATGTTTGGCAGTAACTTTTGAAAAGTGTGATTTTTACATCACGTGAGCAGCGTGCAAACCTGCGGGATAGCATATTACCCCTCACCGACAATGCTCTGCGTTCCCTGTCAACATCAACATCGTCAGTCAAACGCTCAGTGACCCAGTGGCCCAAGTACTTAAATTTAGAAACTTGCTGTAAAACTGTACCATTTAATGTTACTGGAGGAACTGGGTAAGTTTTAGTCCCAGCTTTGAAAACCAGCAGTTCGCTCTTTTTAACATTGTACTTGAGCCCATGGGCCAGTGCATATTTTTCACAAATGGACAATAGTATCCTAATGGAGTTGATTGATGGGCCCAGCAGCACCATGTCGTCCGCGTAGCTGATGTTGTTAAAAAAGCAACCATCCACCGAGCACCCGACACCCGCTCTGCCGAGCTCCTCAATCAGTCCATCAATGTGCATATAAATAGGGTAGGAGAGGTTAATCCCCCCTGCCTTACCCCACAAACCATTTTATATTCATCTGAGCATTGGCCATTCCATCTTACAAAATTACTTTGGTTGTCATTGGTATGAGAAACTATTAAATTATTAAATTATTTAAATACTGGTGTATTTAAATAATTTAATAATTTCTACAGGTAACTCAGTATTAGGCCTCATTTTGTTCCAAAGGACATTATAAGAAACCATGTCAAAAGCCTTTGACAGGTCCAAAAAGCATGCGTACACGGGTGTCCCTCTATCGGTGTAATACTGGACAGTATGCTTAAGGCACAGTATTGCAGATTCAGTGGATAGCCCAGGTCGGAAACCGAACTGGGCATCCTGCAGCGAGATAAAACATGGATAAAACCCTGGGAAGGTTAACACCCCCGTGTTGCAGATGCTCGATGCTGAGCCCGTCGTGGCCCGGTGACTTTCCTCTAGTCATCTGTCGAATTACCTTGGCAACTTCTGCCATGGTTATTCTCGAAGTTTATACTACACTAACCAACCTACTATCTCTACGTTTACTTTTGTTGATGGTATAGCTTTCAGGGGAAGGCCTGGTGACCTCTAGTACAGGTTTGATTACCTAGTTTAGGCACCAGCCCTCCACAAATAATGTAAAAATGTGAGGTACCTTTAAACTTATTTTACTTGTTTTGAATTTATGGTGTGGAAATAAACTTATTTTCTTTTCTGTAAGTACTATTCTATTTCACGTTTAAGACATTTTCGGCAACATTCGATTAAATGTAATTGCAAAAGATATCCTTTCAAAGAACTAAATGAACGACACGCAAATCCACGTTTTCGTAATATTAGGCACTAAACTTCGATCGAATGTTATTTTTAGTGCTCTTTTATGTCTAGTTATTACAATACAAGGTAAATAGACACGCAATATTATCTTCATGAAATAAAAGAAGGTCAAAATAGCATTAGGCAGTAGCGCGCGTAATGCGCCGTTGTCCTATGTCAAAATGTCCACATTGTTTTTTAGTATTTTTCAACCCCCCCTCCCCCTTGGTGATACGTGGTGAGGTTTCAGACTAACCCCCCCTCCCCCACCCAAAATCACGTGTATTTCTTAGTACCTACAAAGAATCTTGAAATATTTAGAATACTAACAACTGGATAAGCATCTTGCAAGTCAGTTGTTGGCACTGCGCTTTGTTTAAGATCAACGTCGGTTTCATCAAGCCACACTACACGCCGCATTTCGGTTTAGAAATCACGCGTTGGACCAAAAATAAATACAAGTGATATCTTACTATAACCCTCCCCCCTTCCCCCTTGTGATATTCCGTGATTTTTGCTAACCCCCCCCCCCTTACGAGCTTCACGTGATTAATGGACAATCAAAGTGAAGTTTCAGCGTCAGCCGAGTGGCGCGCTGCAAGAGTTTGTCGCCAGCGTGCTCGAGCTTCAGTTAAGATAGCGTTTTCCAAGTTTTAACACACAACACAGTAAATCTTATTTTAAGTAATAACATCCTATATCTTCCACGAAGTAAAACTTATTTTAACTTTGACTTTAAAACAAATGCATAAGCTTACGTATCTCTCTTACTGGGGAAGGCAGACACCACATATTGTCAACTTGGTACGCTCCAACCAAATTCTCATTGTATGTTTCAACAACATAATAATAGGTCTTTACCTATGAAATTGCCGTTTTTCATACGGCAATTTTTTGGAAAACTGAATGTTCCATACTAACTTTTTGGGATTTTTCTCGAGAATGCGAAATCCAAATTTAGCAAAATGTTGTGGGAAGGTTTGGACAACATTAAGTGAATTTTCATCATACTTACTTTATTGAAAGTTGTAACTGTAACAAAGGTACCTACAGCAAAAATAAGCAATGAAATGGGCAACGGATGAAACGAGCTAAGTATATTTGAGCTTCTTTTTCAGCAAATAAATCTTAAGTAAATATGTACTAATTTGACACAATATCTCCGTTATATGGCCACGGTTATATAACGCTGTTCAATCAAATAATTATGAATAAAAAATATAATTTATTTGATTGAACAGCTATAAATTTTAGTAATAGCTGTTCAATCAAATAAATTATGAAAAAAAAAGCTTGAGAAAAAATCGGCAATTTCATAGGTAAAGACCTATTATACTCATACATGAAATGCCTTTCGTGGTAGCCACATTTGACACTCATTCTGAGGGCTACCTATTAGATGGAACATAAGTTTGTCAGCATGCAGGATACCTCGTAGCCCAGTGGCTCTCGCTGATTTCAACCAGTCGGTGAGGTTAAGAAACGTACACAGAGGTAGGGAACCTGATGGGTGACCAAAGTGGCAATTTATCACGAGCGTTTCCGTGCTTCGGAGGACACGTTAAGCTGTCGGTCTCGGCTGTTGTCGATTGACTACAGTCGTTAAAACCAAGTCAGAGGTCATTTTTCGGTTTGAAAACTCTGACACCAGGGTTAGCCAAGTTCGCCACATACTTGACTATACCTGCACGGTAAGAAGGTGAAGTAGCAGCGAGGGTTTACTGATATAACTGAGAATAGTGAACAGCTGGTAAATTTTAAGTTTTTCTGTCACTCCTGGTCCAGCGTGGAATGTAGAAGAAACATGGAAAAAATCCCTTAACAGAGTAAAATGAGTACAAATAAGTGTAAGAGCAATTTTTTTTACAATAAAGTGAAATGGCTATATGTACAAAAAAAACGATACTTCTTGCAAAGTAACAGAACTTTTGAAAAGGCTTTCGCAAAAACAAGTTACTAACTTACAAAGAGAAACAAACTTCTTTTATTCAGAAAATTCTTCGCAAAACCAACTGCAAGGAAACTCAAAGCATCGCTTACGATTTCTCATTAAATATTACTTAGAAAATAATGCTTAAGCATTCTTTTGTACGATTTAAATGGCGACTTGCATAACGTGCATTTTTTGTAGCCAAAGGCATTTTGAATTCAAAGAGGAAAAATTTTCACGCGAGGGAATGGAATGGTATTCGAATGTAATTTAGAACCTACCTACTTTAGTATTTATGTAGTTTTTTTTTGTATTTTGTACGAATGAGACAATGTTTTCTTTGTTGTATAATTTTCCACGTTAAAATTGTATATTGTGCAATTCGGGAATAAAAGACGGATTTTAAGCGAGAGTCAAAGTTGGATCACGAGCAAACGAAAGATTCTAAATTATTGAATTACGAGCGTAAGCGTGTGATTCAAGTTTTATAATCCTGAATGACGCGAGTGATTCATGGCCCTCGATGAAAATCCGATTTATTCAAGAGTTGCACATTATATTTTATACCATGACCTCGAAGAAAAATAAAGATTTAAGCGCTGCGCAAGGAGTTTAAATTTCGAATATCCTTTGTGATAGAGGTCGTATGTCTATACATTGGAGTGTTCGAAATTCAAACACCAAAATTGACAAAAAGGTGCTCTCTTTTTACGTGTTTTGCGGGAGCAAAAGAATCTTTTTGGGTTCTAAATTCAAATACCAAAACTGTGACTAAAAGAGCTCTTTATCCCCAATTTTCAGTGAAAAAAAGACACTTTTTAGAGGGGGAATGGTATAAACATATGAGTTACCGACTTCAATCTTAGCAGCAGTTGACACATAGTAGATAAGTAGTATTTTTTGCAGACTACAATGCCTATTAGGAAATAAGTCTGTTAAGCGTTACTTTTTATTATGAAACACTTTTGAAAGATTAAGTATCTTTCATAAAGTTGTGGAGGAACTTGGTAATACACTAATTATTGTATTTCGTACTATACTGTACTTTGTATGTAGTATTGTACACTACATATAAAGTACAGTATTGTACAGACAGCGGCACGTCAGGTTACCCATTTGCGCTACGAAAGCCGACGCTATTACGGTCAAGGTCAACATGTATAGCCATATGTGCTGTTAGGGGTGATACCATTTTTTTTGTAGAGTTTTTTAACTTTAGTTTTTTTTTCAGTCACAATAAACTCTCAAAAATATTTTTTTTCTAAAATTGCATATAACGTAACACGTAAGGTATTTAACGTTTAACTACCCGCCTAAAAGCCTACTTCAGCCGTAACTAACGACTCGAATGAAAGGAAAGGGAAAGGCGTAAAACTCGAATGAGAGAAATAAGTTTAAAAGCTTATACGTAAGCTTATACGTAAGCTTATACGTAAGCTTTTACGCTATGAGCCTTTCTCAGTAATTTTTAAGGTTTCTGCCATATGTAATATTTAAATATAATGTATTCTGCAATTTTTAACATCCGACAAAAAAGAGGGGTAATATAAGTTGGACGTATGTATCTGCATTTCTTTGTATCTGTGCGTCTGTCTGTGATATTGTAGCTCCTAAACGAAAGGCCGACTTTGATGCGTTTTTTTTGTTTGAAAGCTGACGTAATCGAGAAGGTTTTTAGCTATATTTGGTTAAAATTGTCTCAGTCGTTTTAAAGTGTAAGCAATCGAATCTCGGGGTGATACAATTTTTTTATTGTATTTTTGAGTATGTTATCAGATCACTCTAAAAAAAATGGTTAGTAAAGTAAATGATACATTGCTCAACGTTGAAGGAAACACTTGCTCAACGGTGAAGGAAAACATCGTGATGAAACCCGCCTTTCCAAGAATTCGTTTTCAAAAGACGAGCGGTCCAACAACCCGCATTGGGCCAGCGTGGTGGACTATGCTCTGAATCCCCTTCGTGTTTCGAAGGGAGGCCCGTGCCCTTCGGTGGGGATGTATATAGACTGGGGAAAAAAAAGATTAATTAATTAATATTGGACTATTCACACAACACCATCTAGTCCTAAACTAAGCAAGGCTTGTTCTTTGTTTGCTCTAGATTAGTGATGATTGATTATATAATTGATGATAATTGATAATTGATTATAAAATACACACACCGGCAAATTAAGCGGAACAACTTATGTTTATCATACAATTAAGTCAACTTTAGAGTTTATAAATTGAGATTTTTAATTGATGCTGTTATTAAAATTTTACGCTTAGTTTAGGCCAAAATATTTGTCTGTAATACAAGAAGTTTTCAAGAATGTGCCGCAAGGCCAAAAGATAACATTGCAAAAACCTTTTCATACAACTTCGTATGAAAAGTTTAAACAGTTTTTTTTTCTATTGACTACATGAGAGATTTTAGGCTTTTTTCAGTTTTTGTAAAAAAAAAAGAAGACCATTTAAAAAAAATATTTGCATAAAAAACAGTGCAGTTACGCACGTAAAACGTTTATTTTTAGAATTCCCAAGCTAAGTCGATTGTATGAAAAACAGAAGTTGTTCCGCTAAATGTGCGGGTGTGTGTATTTTCGTATGATTTATAACCTATAGTTAGCAAAACTTTAACGGATGCTTCCTCCATGACAATGAACACCTTTCTCAAGAAACCTGTTTGAAAATTACTTACTATTGCAATACACAACCATCTTATTGCACAAGTTGTATGGAGAGGCAATAATACATTGTTCATCAAGGGAAGAAAGGGACCGATTACTAGCGAGGGATCAGTGAATCTTAGATAATTGACAAAATTTCCTTCTGTCATGGCTCCGGCACGGAATATCGCGGCGCTTGCACCTAGTTCGCAGGGAGGGGTCTTCACGCACCTCCGCAATTTTGAATTACACTCTAGGGGTAGGGCAGACAAGACTCCATGGAGTTGGGGTACTCTGATGCGGTTCTGTCACAAACTACATGAATCTAATCTTACCACTACCGGGGTACTCTGATTCAGTTCTGTGAACCTAATTTTAAAACTTTAAACCAATTTTCGCTCATTATGAACATTGACCAGGGGCACTATTTTTGAATCACTCGACTCATTTCGAGCGATATCTTTCGTTGATTTGCGTCGATGCTATTGATTTTTGAATTTTTTAACTACGAAATTCTATGAGTGCTACGACCCTTTCGCTGAAATGCAGTGATCAAAAAGTTCGGAAATGAAAAGAATCAACGCAAATCAATAAATTATATCGCTCGAAACGAGGCGAGCGATTCAAAAATAGAGCCCCAAGTCGTCGTGGTCTATGATAACAGTCACCGGTGAATGACCGAAATCGTCATGAAAAGGATAAATAACGGTCATTCACCAGCTATCTTGGCGGATGTTAACAGTCACCAGAGTATCTTTCGGACATTCAATACACTGCATTTCGGACATTCAAGGTAAAATATATATAGATATTTTGGGTCAGTAAGCGCGCTATAAAATTTATCATCTTCCGGTTTTTAACCTGCGACATATATGAAATAATTTATATTTAAACAGTCCTACATTAATGCGACCTAAAATAACACCCCATCTGTTCACCTGGTATTTATTTGCATCATCCGTTTTTATACAGTAAGTATGTGTTTTTAAGGAGGTACATCTGTAAGCTTCAAGCGATTAGTAAACCTGTGTGCTTGCTACGCACACTTGCTAAGTAGTTTTAAATTTACACTAATTTTTAAATAGGAAAGATTGTATTTTTTTATGTAACGAATAAACTCAAAAACCACTGGCGAGATTTCAAAAAATCAAAAATTCTTTCACCATTAGGATGCTACATTATCCCTTAGTAACATAGGCTACATAATTTTCCCACGGAAACGAAGTTCCGAGCGGAATGCTAGTATATTCATATACATGTTGAAAAAGAACCTCCCAGCTTTATTGAAAATCCTGAATCAGTATCACTTACTGAACAAATTTTTTTTTTGGGAGGGGGGGTGTTAGACACTTAGTCTACCTAAGTTTATTTTTTAATAATTATAATTTAAAAGACGATTAAGCTATTTTAAAATAAACTTATTCGCTCCCGCCCACACTTGAGCTCTGCTCCCCTATAGCTCTTATCTGCCGTGAGTCTGCAAATGTACGCTGAATGCCGTTGAACGGTGTATGTCATCGCAGCCTGTCATTACCTGCTTGTAGGGTGTTCACACGATGAGAAAATAAGAAGAAAAATCTTTTGAGTTTGTGCAAAAATAAATTAATTGCTAAGTGTTTTTTTTAACAATTTTATTCTGTGTTCTCAGAAAACTCATGTAATGGGTGTGCAAAATAAAATGACAGTGCGTTATGTTCCGCGGTCCACCATATTGGATTAAGAATGACGTCACTTAGCTTACAATAAAAACTAAATAAAACTGGTTGTGCAAGAAAGTGGGCCTTTTTATAATTCCAACGGTATTTCCGGGCACGGTTTTGTATTACTATTCCTAATGCCACGAAATAATGTTACTGGGAACATATTTCTATTCCACTTCAATTATAAAAAGGTCGATTAAGTTCTACGTTAAATAATCAATTTTCTATTGTACATTCTTTATGGAGCTATAAAAGGTCATTATTTAATGACCTTTTTTTTAGTTAGAGAAACTTTAGAAGTTGGTTATTCTCATGAAACTGAACAATTTTGCTCGAAGGACCCATACGAACATTTCAAAAAGTGTTTTCGACTTCTCATATTATTTGGAGAGACAATATCATTCATATTTCAACTTTGAAATACATTTCTGTGGAATTAATTAAAAATCACCCAATACAAACAATTAGTTATGACTGTTTTCCTGTTCTGGAAGAGTAGGTTGTTGTTGATTGACGGATTAACAAGGCAAGTGAAAGGCTATTTGGGGGTGGAGCACTGTGAAAAAAGGGGTTTAGTCATATTACTCACTTCCTGCCTTTTCATGTACGTTTGCGTGGTTAATAACCGTTAAGGAAAACCAAATACGAGATTTCTAAATGAGACTCAGTCGTTTTATGTGAACCAACGACGAAGGAAATCATTCTAAGGGCAGTATTACAGAAGGAGACCCAGTCTTAATATATACTTAAGCATTAATTGTCTCTTTCTCTCACTATCAAAATTGCAAAGATAACTCCTACTTAAGTATAAATCAGTGCCTGAGTCGCGTCCTTTAATACGGACCTAAGAAATAGAAGTCGTATTAATTATTTTTAGATTTTTCAACCGCCATTATTTTGGTCAACAGAGCCTCAACTGTTAATCAGATATTTAATTCAAGGCATACAGCTAAATATAGGAGTCCATGTGGTCTGTTTGGACTGATTTTAAACTTTTTCTTATCTCATTTATAGCGCGGTATAATCAATCAATTAATCATTTATTTCAAGCCAATAGTATACGAAAATGCATTGCTCATTATTACATTTCCAGAGATATTAATTAAATTATAATGCCCAGGGTATAATACACTAATATTTAAAGAGGAAAGATTGTATATTTTATGTAACGAATAAACTCAAAAACCACTGGACCGATTTCAAAAATTCAAAAATTATTTCACCATTAGGATGCTTTTGTTTGTTTCGACTAATCAATGACGTCTTAATGGTGATCGAATGACAAGGGTAACTATTTTATCTATTCAGTTTCAAAAATGCAGAACTATCGATACCTTGTACACTTCATGACAATCGGTCCAATCAGCAGCGCCACTCACTACCAACTGTACGTTAAGTTGCTAATAACTAGCGACTGAACGTTAAGGTAGCAATGGCGCCTCCAGTTAAGGTAGCTGTCATCAAATGTATAAGGTGTAGGTAGTTCAAAATGTCGTCACCTGAACGTATGAAGTGGTCACCAGCTGAAAACCAGCGTTGAGGCCTCGGCTTCAACACATGCTGAGCTGTGTCCAATTTGACATTGCACTACACTACAATACACTATTTAAATTATTTGTGTTGTCTATTTATATTATTACGTTGTGTTGTAGTCGTTTTCTTTTTGTGTTCTTGTGTGATGAGGGTCACCATTGTCATTTTACCGCCATCAAGACGCTATTGGTTAGTGGAATAGCTGCCCTGTAAACTCATTGCTTCTAATAAATTTTCTACAATAACTAAGAGCGTGATATCCCAGTTGGTAGCGGTGATAGCCCAGTTGGTAATGAGCCAGACTTGTAAACGGAAGGTTACTGGTTCAAATCCTGGTGCAGGTCTGTACCACTAAATTCGGATTTTTGTAAGGATTTCTAATTATCACTTGCTCAACAGTGAAGGAAAACATCGTGGTGAAACCCAACCGTCCAAGAAAATTCATTTTTGAAACACGAGCGGTCCACCAACCCGCATTGGGCCAGCATGATGGACTATGGCCTAAATTCCCTTCGTGTTTTGAAGGGAGGCCCGTGCCCCTCGGTGAGAACGTATATGGGCTAGTTCAAAAAAAAAAACTAAAAGCGTAGCAGCCCTGTAACATCCACAGTTTTGTAAAACACGACATACGGCTGGAATGGCGCATATGAATATGACTCTTATCTATACGACCGGAGCGACAATTGCCCAGATAAATTATCCGATTTGGCAAACATCTGCAGGTAATGTGCGTCGTAAATATCGCTATGATTCAGGTATTAAGGTTCAAATTGGCATTTAAAAGCGTTAAATAAACGACCAGCGATTAGCTAAAAGCACCTGAGGTACTACCTACCGATTTGCAAATGAATGCTTTGAATTATTATAAAGCAATATGAAGGGTTTTTATGTTCGGATTAACTAAAATTTGTTACTGTATTTATTTTAAGCAAACTGGCAGTAAAGCATAGGTATATGTCCAGAATGGAACCTATTTAAGGTACTATAGGCTAGGACTGACATTGACGTTATGTAAAAAGACCTGAATAATAAAAAACCGGCCAAGTGCAAGTCGGACTCACGCACGAAGGGTTCCGTACCATTATCTATAAAAACGGCAAAAAATTACGTTGGTTATATTGGAGCCTTAAATATTTATTTTATAATATTTTTTAGTTAACTGTCACGGTTTATGAGATACATTACGGCACAGACCTATATCGAGATAGACGGTAAAAGTTTACCTACGTTGCGAACAAAAATTGTGATCTACGGTCAGTTTTGTCCGACTTACGTCAGTCCGTTTGAGACCGATGCCGTAAATGATAATCGATTTTGGTCGGATTTACATTATTTTTTTACTTAATTAAGCCCCTTTGAATCATTTCCGCGCGGTCTTGATTTCCCATGACTAAATATCGCTCGTGACGTCATCTTAGGTACGAAAAATTCGACACGCTAGATTCTCATACAGTTTGATGCGCTCTTTTCGTCTATCTCAATATAGCCTGGTGACAGACGAACGGACGAACGGACGGACAGCGGAGTCTACTAAGACTCTACTACTACTAAGTAGGGTTACATTTTTACCCTTTGGGGTACGAAACCCTAAAAAAGAAAAAAAAATTGCTCATTTAAAGTCGCCCGATATACAGGTAATCCACCATTATAAACAAATCCAGGCTACATCTTACATTGAGATTAAAGCTAAGCAGAACTCGTATTAAACCCGAGAAAAACTAGTTATATACCTAAGCACCACATTTTTTCTCGTTTTCCACGTAAGACCTCTTAAACTTCTTAAACCCAATCTGAACCTAATCCCAAAGAAATTACACTGAAATTTCAACGTACTCCACTAGATTCCTTTGTAGTCTTAACGAACTCCATTGCAAACAAAATTAAGCTTGAATAAAATAAGGTTTTCCTCATTACTACCGAAAGAATCTATCGGAGATTAGTCTGATGTTGGAGAAAAACTCTCTTTTGCGTTGGATGTGATGAATTAGCAGAGATAAGGGATGGGCATTTGTCTGGGTGATCGATTGAATTGCTCGACATGACTTGCGTGATGCACGATCGCGATTGTAAACCACTACTCTAGCACACGCAACTTGTCTCATGAGAGTATAAACTTCCTAAGAAATCTCTTTAAATGATAAACCTTTGTAAATTACTCTTTTTGAGCCCCGACAACAAAAATTGGAGTTATGAGTTTGATCAAAGTATCTGTGTCTGTCTGTGGCATCCTAGCTCCTAAACGATTGGACCGATTTTGATACAATTTTTTTAGTTTAAAAGGTGATATAATCGAGATGGTTCTCAGCTATATTTGATCGTTAAGAGCTATAAGTTATAAGCAGTGAATATTTTTTTGTAAATCCTTTGTAAAAGTATGTTTTGTACAATAAAGTGTTAACATAAATCCAAATCAACACAAGGAAAATTGACTCTATTTGTATTTTGAGAGGTTTTCATGACTTGCGTAATGGACGATCGCGGTTGTTTTAGCTTCTCTAGCATACGCAATGAGACTTGTCTCATGAGAGTATAAACTTCCTAATAAATCTCTTCAAACGATAGGGCTTTGTAAATTACCCTTTTTTACCCTCGACAACAAAAAGTGGTGTTATGAGTTTGATCAAAGTATCTGTGTCTGTCTGTGGCATCCTAGCTCCTAAACGATTGGACCCATTTTGATGAGATTTTTTGCTTGAAAGCAGACGTGATTGTGGTGGTTCTTAGGCTATATTTGATCGCTAAGAGTTATATAAGCAATGAATATTTTTTGTAAATCCTTTGTTTTTTTTTTAAATATTTATTTAAGGAGTTTTGTCATTTTAACGACAATGCCACTCCATTGGATAATACTTTTCACCTCCTGCTTATACCAAGTAATACAAGTTTATACATCTCTATGGCTTCCTTCGTCTCTATGGCTTCCTTTGACAAAGGATAAGCCAGAATTGTGTTACAGATGTCAATGTTACAGCCATATACATTTGGAAACAATTGACTTCTTAAAGCTTCGTTCCGGACACATTCTGTCATAATGTGTACAACGTCTTCTACCACGTCACATTCTGTACAAAGCGGAGATGGCACTTTGCGCATTAAAAACGCGAATTTATTTAATGGAATATGTCCAGAACGAAGCCAAAAAGCGGTTACAAGGTCAGTTCTTCCTAACTTACAATTATCGATCCATGGAGATTTCCACTGTTCGTTCTGCATAGTTTTATACCATACACCCTTTTCGTTAATCCTTTGTAAAAGTATGTTTAGTACAATAAAGTGTTAAACCTTCGCGCGATTCTTGTACACCCGTGTGTGCAGGATTTGTATCGCACGCGCCGCGTAAACAAGCGCGCGATACATCCAAATCAACACAAGAAAAATTCACCCTATTTATATTTTGAGAAGTTTTTATTTAACTTTTTATTTATTTTAACAGTTGAATCACTCATATGTCGATTATAAATTATGCACAGCACTAGTGAGCTTGAAATTCATCTAGTCAGCGATTTAGGGTACAAAAGTAAATTAATTTAAAGGCATGTTGGATTAAGCAGCTTTGAAAGACTTTTTCTAGACTTTATAAGACTAATGAAAATCTTTTAATTAATATAACTGAAAAAAACGTGGCCTTTGATGGTAGACCTTAATAAATGGATTTTATATGAATGGCATATCCACATTATCCACTGTTGGAGGTCCTAAAATAAATTATAAAAAAAACCCGACTGCAAAAACATAAACAGATAAGTAAGCAACGCACTAAAAAGACCGAAACAAGGTTGATAAAACAAACTACTAAAACTAAAACCCAATAAACTCTACTATGGTTTAACAGACTGAATTATGTGTTGAAAGTCTAAGTTACCTAAATAATTTACATTATGTTTGGCACCAGGCGGGACTCATTTGGAAATTATAAACCGAAAGAAAATTAATGTCACTTAAAGAGGCACTGACATAATACAACTACAGGCTGTAGCGCTAAATTATGAATTTTAAGATTATTTGCAGTAAACCTATGTAACAAGGCGGCATCGCCTCGTCTTCATCCTCCTTCTCCTTTCTCTTTTTGCGACATTTTTACTCTTCAGTTTTGGTATTCCTAATCCAAATTCGAAATAGAACGCGTCTAGCTATCATTTGCTGGGATGACAGACCCAAATGAATTCCCGTCGCAGGCGCACGCCCTTCATCAGCCCATATACGTCCCCACTGCTGGGGCACGGGCCTCCCTCAATAACATGAGGGGTAAATGCCAAACTCACCACGCTTGGCAGACAGGTTGGCGAGGGTTTTGATATAGTTGCAGAGTTTTCCTTCTCTGTGTGCAGATGAAATTGCTTGCATATTTACCTTAGTCGCCTTGTTCGACACCTCGGTAAGAAAGAGGGTGGTCCTATTCTACTCTGCCGGGGCTCACACGGCGCACGCCCACTAATAATACTAAACTGTTTTTATACAATTGTAAGTTAACGTCAAATTGTTAAGTGTGTTATCCAATAAATTTAATCCTGCTTAGTATTTATTCTTTATTCCTTTATCGTGCTCCGAGTCTCCGGCACCCGCTGCTAGCTGGCGCACCTGGTATTCTTACGGGCAGTCTCTTTCATAAATTTTCCTGAAATTCTGAGCCCATTTTTACTAAACCAATAAAAAAAAATAAAAAAAAATAAACGCTACACACTCAAAGGCCCACACTAAGGTTTTCCCTTGTGTCGTGGGTCCCTTGGAACACACAAAGACAGACACATACACCCATGACCCGAGAACAAACATCTGCTTTTTACACAAATGTTTGCCCCGACTGGGGATCGAACCCAGGACCCGCCGATCAAGAGGCAGCGTCACTACCACTCGACCAAACCGGCCAAAACCAATGTCTTGAAGCTTGGACGTAACCGTTGTCCCAAAACAGATGAAAGTTGACTTCTTGCTTTCAAGATATCTGCAGCTCCAAGCACGATGGCGACAAACTCGCGCGGCGCGCCACTCGACTGACGCTGAAACTTCACTTTGATTGCACGAGGGCCCCTCGCAAAGGCTTGCTCGCCCTCTGGCGTGTTAATGTTGACATTTTGACATAGAACCGCGGCGCATTACGTGCGCTATGACCATCGTACTCGAGCTGCTGCAACACCTTAAGACATTCCGGACAGGGAAGCTGATGGGTGACCAAAGTGGCAATTTATAACAAGCGTTTCCGTACTTCGGATGGCAAGAGTTGTCGAAATGAAATCTAAGGCCATTTGGCAGTATGAAAATTCTGACGCCAGGATTAGTCAAGTTTACCACATATTTGAGTAGACCTTCATAATAGATTATATTAAATTATTTATTCCAACATTAACGATTTCATAATTACAATAGTAGTCAAAATGTCAAAGAATAATGTTTTCGTCAAGTATAAAAATAAAATGAAAATATGTATGAACAATTAAGAGATAAGTATAACAAAGTCAAAAAATAAATAAATATAGAATATAAGAAGATATCTTCTATAAATAATGTAGAAGATAGATAGGAAGAAGAAGGTTGCTTTCAGCTGCCTTAGTATACGCAATGAGACTACACTCTCATGAGAGTTGATTGCCAAGGAAAATATAACCTTAAATATTGCACTAGAAGTTTACTTTTCTTTTGCATTTGATCGGCTTTGACAAACGATCTTGATTTGCTAAAAGGACGTTTTTTTATTAATGATTGGTTTGCTCTTGACCACAATCTAGCTCACGGGCAAAGATGTGGTCGAGGATGTAGCAAACTCACCCAGAAGAAGCCTATTCACTCGAACTTTAAAGAGATTCGGGTTTTATGAGCTCGGAAATACAGACGCAGGCAAGGAATCCCATTCCCTAGCAGTGCGTAATACGAAAGATGATAAAAAGCGCTCAGTGCGAATCCGCGGGATTTCCACAAGATAGGGATGATACCCAGCGGTGCGTCTGGACGTCCGATAGAAGGGTAAGGCGGAATGAGCTCATGCAGCTTCTGAGCACACTCCCTGAAGTAAATCTTATAAAAATCACATAGGCAAGCTACTTTGCGTCTATGAGCTAGGCTTTGGAGCTTATTTTTTACGTTTTTCTAAATTTAAACGCAAGAAATATTCATAATCTTAATCAAAATAAGGTCTATTTTCCTCATTTTGATGCGGAAGTCGATACTCTCATGAGATAAAAGTCTAATTGCGTATGCTAGGGTAGTTGGGTTCTGTATAGTCGCTTTAACTGAATGAGACTAAATTATCTTCCCAAAATCCTGATGAAATAAGCTTCTATAGAGATTTAGGGGTAGATTGGAGATTTGGAACGTCTTTGATCCTGTATTACCAAACGGCCTGATTTCGCGAGCTTCGTTAACCTTTCCTTTTAGAAAGAAGCTGCTTCGCTTTACATTTTATTAAATGTTTATGAAGCTGAATTTAGTAGAATTATAACTTTATTAGATTTATGGGTGCCTCACAGAAATTCTCTGATTTCTTAGACGCACATTTCTGTTAAAAATCGTTTTAAAACTTAACCCCAAACAAATTAATAAATGCTCCACACTCAAAGGTCCACCCTATGACCCTAGAACAAACATCTGCCTTTTACAAAAATATTTGTCCCGACCGGGAGTCAAACCCAGAACTTTTGTACCGTGTGGTGATCGGTTGAGAATAACACCACCCCATCTCTTTCCGTGGGTGTCGTAAGAGGCGACTAAGGAAACACAAATGAGACCTGCCTCCTAGTAATCCATCTCAGGCAACGACACTTAATTTTTTTCTGAATCTGAGGTGTCGTCCTATGGTCTCATGCAGTGTGGTAGGCTCTGTAAAGGGCCGTCTGGTTCGCGACCTACCGAACCGAAGTCCGACGCCAAACAGCTTGCTGTGTTCCGTCGGTGCGTGGGAGTACCAGTGTCTTTATAGGCATTTTCTGGGTTAATTCGCTCCATCGTCGACCTCATCTTTGACCTTATGGTCAAGATTGAGGTCAAGAGTTAACCCATCTTATAATATATATATATAAAAAAAACTGTCCAATAATTCAATTCATTTGTTTAGTTTACAAATTTGACGCCGTTTCATTCTGATTTTGTCCCACTGGGCCCGAGAAACAATGATAATAATTATTACATAACGTTTAATATGTGACCTCTCATATGCCTCTACGGTAAGTATATATTTCGGACGAAAGCCTTTATTTATTTTTATTTAAACAATCTCCTAAACAAATAAACCGAGACCAATTTCGTTTAAAAACTGATGAAATCGAAATGGTTCTTAGCTATATTTTATCAAAATTGGTTCAGCCGTTTGTAAGTAATAAGGAATCTAATTTTAGGGGTGATAGAAAATCACGACCTTAACACATAAAACTTTCTTCTACCATACTCCGCATTAGTAATCATCAAAGGCTGTCATATTCGCACCTATTCAATTACGCGGTAATCTGTAATTTCCTCCGCATCCCTTACCTAAGGCATCCCATTAACAAGGTTTCAAACAATAGATTTCGTGTCATCGACCAAGTGTTCGCTAACGAGCTGAATTGCGTGACAATTATCATCTGACACCTGACGTAGCGGTATGAATTCTAATTTAAAGATTATTGATATTGATCCGAGTTTCCCTGGCCTCTGACTTAGTTTCTTCTTCTTCTTCTTATCGTGTAGGTATAGTCAACTGTGTGATGGCGAACCTGGCTAAATCTGGTGTCAGAGTTTTCAAACCGCAAAACTTGGTTTAGCGACTGTAGTTAATCAACAACAGTTGAGACTGACGGCTTAGCGTGCCCTTCGAAGCACGAAAACGCTTAACTGCCGCTATGGTCACCTATCAGGTTACCGGTCTCTTTGTACGTTACTTAACTTCGCCGATTGGCTCAGAACAGCGGGCGCCACGTGATTACGAGTGCTACGAGCTACGAGTCTATCGTATAAGTGTACGACAAAAAAAACAAATACACACAGTCGTACATAGAACCTCTGAACCTCTTCGGAGCGTAGGATGTTGGTACATCTTGCTAAAGTATAATTCATAATAGGTCTTTACCTATGAAATTGCCGATTTTTTCTCAAGCTTTATTTTATTCATAATTTATTTGATTGAACAACTATTATTCAAATTGTTTTTTATATAAACAATTGGCCATATAACGGAGATATTGAGTCAAATTAATACATATTTACTTCAGATTTATTTGCTGAAAAAGAAGCTCAAATATAGCTTGTTTCATCCGTTGCCCGTTTCATTGCTTATTTTTGCTATACCGTTGTTACAGTTACAACTTTCAATAAAGTAAGTATGATGAAAATTAACTTAATGTTGTCCAAACCTTTCCACAAAATTTTGCTAAATTTGGATTTCGCATTCCCGAGAAAAAACCAAAAACGTTAGTATGGAAAATTAAGTTTTCCAAAAATATTGTATGAAAAACGGCAATTTCATAGGTAAAGACCTATTATAAATAAATACCATTTAATGATTTACACAGTACTACTTAGTATTGCTTTGTAAATCAGTGCTACCTGTTTTACAGAGGTTTCTTTAAAAAAACAAAAAGAAAACATAACTATCTATCTTTGTAGTATCAAATAAACTTATTATTTATTTATTTATTTATAACTTTTTACTTAAAACACTGTTGGTGGACAATGGTGTTAACCATTGTCTGTAAATTGGATTTATCAACATGGTCTAGGGATATTGCACGATTTTTCATACAAAAGAGGTCTGTTTGAGAAGCTACTAAATCATACTCGAGCAACATTGAGGGCTATAATTTTCAGACGAGCAAGTGCTAAACCTGAATTTTTAATTCTAGTCAACAATTGAAAAAAAAGGGCAAATTCGATCATTTCATACAAAAAGCAGGCAAACAGTGCATTTTCGTTTCTGACACGTTTTCACAAATTTCAAGAAAAACATATTAACTAGAATTGAAAATTCAGGTTTAGCCTTGCTCGTCTGAAATTTATAGTCCTCCATGTATCTCGAGTATGCTTGTATAGCTTCTCAAACAGACCTCTTTTGTATGAAAAATCGTGCAATATCTCTAGACCGTTTTTTTTATATTATAAGATGGGTTAACTCTTGACCTCAATCTTGACCATAAGGTCAAAGATGAGGTCGACGATGGTGCGAGTTAACCCAGAAAATGCCTATAAAGGCCATGCTCTACCGTGCTGATGTGTGTATTTTATCCATAACAATATCTCCAAGATTAACATTCAATAGCATCCAATGATTTTCAGCGATTTTCTATCTTATGCATACGAAATAAGAACTATAAATTGCCGAAAGTGTTAAGTTTTTAAGGCTGTTGAATGAACGGTGTTGTTTATCATTTCCGCCGTCGACTCCTTTAGATCCTATTGACATTAAACGTTCATAAATCACTTTACATGTCACGTAATCAGTTACGCCAGCCCGTATTAAGTCTCACGTCAGTTTCAAAGCATCCTGTGTAATCGCGTTTCGTGATAATCTGTTTCTTGAACACCCTGTACAATGTAGGTTGTATTATATGCAAATACTTCTTACACATAACATACAATATACAAATTCACATCCACCAATCTCCTTAAAACGGAAACAAAGATTATTGGGCACTTAAGTATGAAAAATTTACACACCACCAACAAAAATAAATTAATGTGGGATCTTTAGACATGTATCTCTGGTTTACGAATATGTGGGTCGCATTACTGTAAATAATGGAAATCAGACCGAACATTAAATTCTGTATCTTAGAAAAAAATATATTGCTCGGGTTTATTTCAACTTGATAATATCTACAGGTGCAATCGTACTATCTCACTTAGTACGAAAAACATACCCAAAGTCAACTGAAATAAAATAGTGTAGAGTATTTTGATAAATTATTCATGATGGAAAAAATAAAATTCTGTATTAAAAGTTTTATTTATGATTTTTTTAAAGCGCTGAATCGTTTTTAAAAAAAATATATATCTCATTCTTTCTGAAGTATACTCTTTTGAACAAAAAAAGAATTTTGAAAATCGGTCCATAATTGTCGGAGGATTCGGTGAAGATACATAAAAAAAAGAAATACATACAGTCAAACACAGAACCTCCTCCTTTTTTAAAGTCGGTTAAAAATCACTAACACGGAATGAACATCAGTTTAAACTGTTAAATTTATTAGTAGGAAAACTTTGTAAATACTTCATCCTATTACGAAACATGACGTCATCATTACGTCATTATTTAGGGGTGAATTGCTTATCCGCCCCTTGTCAAGAATTTGGCCAAGTTGTTAAGCATTAAGTTAATAGGCTGTTACGGGTAACCGCACAGGTTGCAAAATTACCAGCTAAGTCAGTCTTCCCCTTAAGTTGTTGAAGATAACAAAAGGAAGCGGAGTGTATTTTTTTCCTTAAGTTATTTAGATAGATAGATAAAACCTTTATTTAACTGACACATTACACACACAATTACAAAAACTAAAAAAATAAAGTAAAAACATTTGTATCTTAACTATTAATTAAAATTAATGTGTTTAGAAGAGTATAGTGTGTTTAAGAGCGAGTAGGAATAACTATTTCAAAAATAGTTATTTAAAATTCAGTCATAAAGAATTTTTAGGGCAAAGAAAATGTTTGACGCGAGTGAGACTTGAACCAACAACCTCATGTTAGAACCCAGACTGGAGTCATTGGTTCAAGTCCCATTGAGCCTATTTATAATTCGAAAATGGCATATCTTTAACCGTGTTCCATCGGTGCGTGGGAGTACCAGTGCCTTTATAGGCAGTTTCTGGGTTAACTCGCTCCATTGTCGACCTCATCTTTGATCTTATGGTCAAGATTGAGGTCAAGAGTTAACCCATCTTATAATAAAAAAAAGAAAAACAGCAAAATTGTATTACCATTGCCTCCTATAAACTAGTGATACTTAAAACTGCGAATATAGGGGACAATGGTAATACAAATTTTTCAATGCCGTGCCCATTGGTCCTTTTTATAATTCGAACGGCACGGTACGGCGCGGCGGCATGACAAAATTTGAATCACCATTGCCTTCTATATTCTCAGCTTCTATTATTACTAGTGCATAGGAGGCAAGGGTAATACAATTTTGCCGTGCCGTTTACGTATTATAAAAAGGTCCATTCGCGCCAAACATTTGGCATTCCCTAAAAAATATTTGTCAAGTTCCCTTTACGCGGTTAAGCGTTTCAAAAATACTAACATTCAGTTATTCATTTTATAGAGAAAGCAATGTTTTGATAACTATAGAGGAGACCTAGCTGAGTTGGAACAGAGGAGAGTTGTTATGTAGTCAATTTTTCGAAACCTATAACTGCTAGCGAACTCAACAGCGCGCCTTTATCGGGGACTACAGCTAGGGTAGCCAACTTTTATTACATAAAATAAAGTATGCTAAGGTGGGAGAAGGTAAACCAAACAGTATTTGTCAAAAATGAACAGTATTTTATTTCTTCAATGTTTTAAATTTACAATTATTTTAGAGGCTTGACATCCAACACATGACAGCACCTTTACCTTCTTGTCTACGGAGACTAGTGATTCTGAAAACAGTATCTTTATATACTTTATTTTTGTTCAACAGTAAAAAGTATATTGTGGTCCAAAACAGTATAATACTGTTTTTAACAGTATAGTTGGGAACCCTAACTACAGCACCCGATAAAGGCAGCACTCATAGGAATAGTGCCATCTCCGTCTCTCGACGGGCCTGGGCCGGCAGTGCGAACAGTGTCGAAACACGAAGTTTACGGACTATGAAAGCGTGCGTGCGTAAAAACATGTTCAAAAGTTAGAAAAATGAGATTTATGGAAAGGTAACAGCTTAAATCGAAAAATGCGTTAACTATTTATCGAGAGTGTTCAATCACGAACATTTTGATAGAAAATTCAAGTTCCTGTGTGCATTTTACTATCGGTTTTACAGCTTAAAAGATACACAAAATTGGGTATTTAGAGGTGACTTTGGAAGCTTTTTCTATCGAACCAAAAGTGCTGAATCATGTTTTCAGCAAACTACTTATCTAGTTTATGTCCTGAATATTACCGTAGTATTTTTTTTTCGATTTAATGCAGTGTGTCATGCTTATGTAAGCATCATAAAATCGTAATTTAGGTGCTGTAGTCGCCTTAATTCGAGACTTGAACTACAAACACGCGCTGTGAGCTCGCTGGCAGTTATAAGTTTCGAAAAAGTCAACTATGCCACAACTAACCTCGATCTCCCCTATTACTTCCAAGCTGGACTGTGAGTGGAAGAAAAACTTAGAATATGCCAGCAAACTCTATCTGGGTATACTGTAGAAGCCAATAAGTGCAAAGGTTTTGCTGTTTAGTGAGCTATAGGCTTATCGCCACCATATTACTCGCGTTTCATTAAATAACTCTCAAAATATATGTAAATGCAATATCTTAATGCTAATAGTTCCGACAGAACAGGTAGCTGAGACTTAAAAAAAATTAAGTAATATCAAAATAATTCATTTTCACAAAATCTGTTTGTATTACAAAGCTGTCTAGAAATGCAAACATTGCTGAAAAGTAAATAGCAACTCAAGTATTTGTATTTCTTGAAAATAAGACAATTCTCAAAGTTGAAAACATTAACGTTTTGCAGGGTAAGCTGAGATTTCAGTCGTAATTTCGCCTAATACGGACTTAGGCAGCTTATTTTCGGCTTTTATCTTTTTAGCGTAAGATAATTTCCTAATCTGAAGTGATACTTAACACTGTTGAAATGACAGTTTGCAATAATTGCTGACTTAAGTATTTTTATAAACGCTTACTATAGTGCAAGAAATCTACAGTCGGCTAGTATGGCGAAAGTGAAATAAATTGCAATAGCAGTAATTCTTTTTGGTATTTACTATAAGGTATTTTTATATAATTTTTAGTTGGATTCGTAAATACAGTCATTTTAAATAGGATGAAAGGCTGATATACAAAAATACAGCCTATTGCGAATTAATGTTTTGCCAAACCGTAATTTTACTGGCGTGCTAGCGGTTATAGCCCAGTTGGTAATGAGCCAGACTTGTAATCGGAAGGTCACGGGTTCAAATCCTGGTGCGGGCCTGTACCACTAAATTCGTCTTTTCGGATTTATGTATAGATTTCTAATTATCACTTGCTTAACGGTGAAGGAAAACATCGTTTTGAAACCCGTCCGTCTAAGAAAATTCATTTTCGAAAGACGAGCGGTCCACCAACCCACATTGGGCCATTTTAGGGAAAGAAAAATTTTCGGCGCCAATGGGACTTCCTAGGGTCGTGGGTTCAAGTCCCATTCGCGCTGAATATTTCTCATTCCCTAAAATTAATTGCTGGATTATGTAATATTACCAGAAAATATTTTAAAAAAAGCAAAAGAAAAACTGCAAAAAAAAGTGAGTTCGGGAATCGAACACGGACACTGGGTTGACTGGAAGAGATCCCTTTGTGGGATAAGTCCGCCTGTGTACCTAATGTTGCTTTATGTTTTTGATCAGTGTCTGTTTATAATTTTATTGTACAGTAAAGGATTTACATACATACATAAATACATACATACGGACGATTTGAAAATAAAACTTACATTATTTCTATCTATATACCGATTGTGTAGGTCCAAGCTCTAAATGTTACTATGAAACATGATATCTAAATCTAATAAAATGCACTGTTTTTATATCTAATCCTTAATTTTATTTTAGTAGGTATTCAGAATATCAACCATTTTATCAATACTAAAATAAGTTATTTTAAATTAACTAAAAAAATAAAATAACAAAATAGTATATATCAGATTATCGTCGACCCATGTTTTGTCTTATATTATTTTGCCTAACTTTCCAACACAATGTACAGACAGGAGCACGTCAGATTACCATTTGCACCACGAAAGCCGGCGCTATTACGAGCGAGATAAAAGGACGATAAGGTCAAAATATAAAGCCTGATGTGCTGCTTTGTGTACAATTGTACAAACATACGAGTACACACCTTTCACATTCATCTTTTTCTTAAAATAACAGCTAAATAACATGCGGTGATAGTCCAGTTGGTAATGAGCCAGACTTGTTATCCGAAGGTCGCGGGTTCAAATCCTGGTGCGGGTCTGTACCACTAAATTCGTCTTTTCAAATATATGGACGGTTTTCTAATTATCACTTGCTCAACGGTGAAGGAAAACATCGTGATGAAACCCGCCCGTCCAAGAAAATTCATTTTTGAAAGACGAGCGGTCCACCAACCCGCATTGGGCCAGCGTGGTGGACTATGGCCTAAATCCCCTTCGTGTTTCGAAGGGAGGCCCGTGCGCCTTGGTGGGGTCGTATATGGGCTGGTAAGAAGAACATGCTTCACGATTAAAAAGCGGTGGGTGGAAACAGCTTCCTCATTTATAACGAAAATTTAACAAAGTTGTAAGATTATACACAATTACACACAGGGGGGAATGGGGAAAACTTTGGAACTTTGCTCATGTACGACCTATCTACGAAATATGAAGTATAATAAACTGAAACTTTAGAAAGCATGCGTCTGCTTATGAAATTGTGTAATAATATGTACTGGGGTATGCAGACCTTCATGGAGGATCTGGCATAACGCAACTTCTTTCTCATTCGGTCATTTCGAAGAAGTTTATTCGAATATTATTTTAAAAGGTTTGAAATGGTATTCGATGTCAGTATTCGAAATGATTCAAGATCTGGTCTTCCGCGATTCATTGTAGAGAACTCACGGAATAAGTTCTTGTATGCGTTCATAAGCGTGCAAATAGCACCTTCCTAAGCGTTCTAGAATAATAAATAACTGTGTATAGATTTACAATAAACAACAAGTGTAATAGAAGTGCCAGTAATTATTTGGAAATATAGCACCTAGTAGGAGAGCTACATGTTTCATTCCTTGCCCCCGGAATAGGTGCTACAGTAATGATAAAAAGTTAATTCCCGTAGGATTGGTTCGTGATTCGTGACTCAACAACTTTTAGTTTTTCCTACTACTAGCTTTCTACCCGCAGCTCCACCCGCATTGACTACTGGTTGTATCGTGCCCATCTTTAAGATAAAAACCTTTCCCAAGGTCTAATCTATTTCTGTATCAAATTTTATCAAAATCGGTTGTGTAGTTTAGGCGTGAAAGCGTAACAGGCACACAAAGTTCATTTCGCATATAATATTAGTATAGGGATTAATAGTATTCTCAGACTTGGCCGCTTAAATTATGAATAAGGTTGCCAGTTGCCGTTATAATATGTTAGTTATTACGCCATTTTAGATTTCGTTGCTAAACTGTCCCTTGTATTAATAATAATAATAAAAATCGTTTACTTCTCCACATTACAGTTAGCGCATTTAAAATTATTACAGGTAGAAAGGGAGGAGGAGACTGGAGCCTGCGCTAGGTCAATACTTATATTTATACTTATATTATAAATTCGAAGGTAAATCTGTCTGTCTGTTACGCTTTCACACCTAAACTACTGAACCTTTTTTGAGGAAATTTGGAACAGAGATAGATTAGACCTTGGGAAAGAACTTAGACTACATTTTATCCAACAGCTGGGCACGATATAATCTGTAGTCCACGCCGACAGTGCCACGGTCGGAGAGCTAGTAACATAATAAACTCTTAACTCCTCTTAACTGTAAAACTTTATAGCACATATGAAACTGTAATCCAACTGCAGAATCTCAAATAACGATATCTCAAGAAGCTCCTCTAAATCCCAGCCTGTCTACCCAGTATGAGAATTAACGATGGCGTGAAGGAAATAGTGTATCACGGGGCTTTTAAACAAGCTTTTAAGCTCTTGTTGGACTTACAGCCTAAACTAACATTGTTAAATTGATGATTGAACAATGAAAACTGTGATTAAAAGTAGTTAAGTAGTTCCGTTCCACGTATGGGGTTTTTAATTAGTTAGCGTTACTTTAGGGGGTAATTATCTCCATGAAAGTGAACAACTATTAATAAGGAACCTATACACAATTCACAGAAAAAAATTTAACTGCCCATACCAAAGTAATTTTTTTTATATTATAAGATGGGTTAACTCTTGACCTCAATCTTGACCAAGGTCATAGCTGAGGTCGACGATGGAGCGAGTTAACCCAGAAAACGCCTTTAAGGCACTGGTACTCCCACGCACCGACGGAACACAGCAAGCTGTTTGGCGTCGGACTTCGGTAGGAGGGTGGTCGCGAACCAGATGAACCTTTACAGAGCCTACCACACCGCATGAGACCATAGGACAACACCTCAGATTCATAAAAAAATGAGGTGTTGTTGCCTGAGATGGATTAATAGGAGGCAGGTCTTATTTGTGTTTCCTAAGTCGCCTCTTACGACACCCACGGAAAGAAATGGCTGTATAGAGAGGATTAGTAATTCTTATTTTTATATTTCGACCGATGTGTCTTGGAGAAAGTTGTTAATTTTCGTGAGATGATTTACATTATTAATTTTCTTTAACTTATTCAAAGTACCTTGAACACGATGGCGTGAAGTTATAGGATGCCTATATTAAAAACTGATCAGAGTTGGCAGAGGACCGCAGTAAATGGAGTAAAGTAGGCCTCTGCCCAGCCACTGGGATCTGACAGGCTAGTAAAAATCAGTTAATTCTGGCTGAAAAGCTAGGTATAAAAAAAAATAGATTACCATGAAGATACTCTCGTGTTTTATTTTTTTATAAGCTCCATATATTTTTACATAAACGTTCGACGCAATCAAATTGAGATTTAGTGCGGCTTACTTGAAAATATTGCTGGATTTTTCAGCTGAATATTTTATGTTCTTTTTATGATATTATGTCTGGAACATAATATTACTGAATGTGGTAGTCTAGGTGGTATTAAAATGAAGTAGTCTTGTGAATGGTTTTACAAGGTTTTTTTACTCCACATTTATTTTCACATTTTAAGTGAAGGTACAAGATTGAACTTAAAACTGTAACGCATTAAACATATCGAAAAAAAAACAAAGAATTAATTAAATTTTCAAAACGTGTACTTCGCTTATGAATAAGTGAAACGAAAAAATAAATAACCACTCAAAGATTGAGTGTGAAAAGTTATATTTCAATTAAGGATTAAATAAGTCTAAAAATATAGTAACAATTAAATACACGATTTTTACACTACGAGTTGTTTCACTTCTTGGAACTGGTCGCTTAAAAATCTATACTTCTATACTAATATTATAAAGAGGAAATGTTTGTATTTTTGTATTTATGTAACGAATAGGCTCCGAAACCACTGGACCGATTTCAAAAAATTTTTCACCATTAGGATGCCACATTATCCCTAAATAACATAGGCTACATAATTTTCCCGAATTCCCACGGGAACGAAGTCCCGAATGGGATGCTAGTATGTTATAAAAACTATAAAAAGGAAAGATTTGATGGTTTGTTTGCATTGAATAGGCTCCGAAACTACTGGACCGATTTGTAAAATTCTTTCACCATTAGAATGCTACATTATTCCTGATGAACATAGGCTACATAATTTTCCCGAACGAAGTCGCGGGCGGAAAACAAACGGAACTAGTCATGTCTTTCATTGGTAATTATATAAAGTTCCATCAAGAAGCAACAACACAAAGTATAAACTAGAAATATTTAGGTCCATAATAAAGAACGCGACTCAGACTTAGATCCATATTTAAGTAGCAGTCGTCTTTGTAATTTTGATAGTCTTCTTCTTATCGTGTAGTTATAGTCAAGTGTGTGGCGAACTTGGCTAACCCTGTTTTCAGAGTTTTCAAACCGCCCAATGGCCTCTGACTTGGTTTTAACGACTGTAGTCAATCGACAACAGCCGGAACCGACAGCTTAATGTGCCCTCCGAAGCACGGAAAAACTCGTGATAAATTGATTTTGATAGTAAGAGAAAGGGGCAATCAATACTTAAGTATAAACCAAGACTTAAGTCTCCTTCCGTATTACAGAACGTGACTCAGACTATACTGAAGAAGCAGTCGTCTTTGTCATTTTGATAGTGAGAAAAATGAGACAATCAATAATTAAGTATAGATTAAATTACCATGTATAAACCATTTTTTTATATCGCCAAATCATATGACGGCCGGTTTGGTTGAGTAGTAGTGACGATGCCTCTTGATCGGCGGGTTCTGGGAACGATTCTCAGTCGGGGCAAATATTTGTGAAAAGTAGACGTTTGTTCTCGGGTCATGGGTGTTCATGTTCATGTCTGTTTTAATGTGTGTTCCAAGGGACCCACGACATTATGTGTGTTCCAAGGCAAAACCTTAGTGTGTTCCAAGGCAAAACCTTAGTGTGGGCCTTTGAGTGTGTAATGTAAAAAAAATCTAATACCCTATACAGGGTGTAAAGGACAGCTTAGCTAATACTTAAATGGTGGGATCTACCCATAGCTATCATCAGCTATAAGTGATTATTTTTTCCCGGAAACGTCATGCAAAAGAGTTTTCATTATTTACCTACTTTGGCGCTACGCAACGGATAGTAGAACCGCGCCCCGCGCGCGATCCCTTCGCGCCGCACTGCTATCGGAGTGCGATGTACATTGCTGGTTTTCGCGTTTTACGTTGTTATGGTTGTTTTTTATTGGAAAATGGAGTGTATTCGATTAAATAATAAAAAATGTAAGCAGAAAATATTAAAAAACATGAAAAAAAATTATAATTTTCCGGAGAAAAACTTCACTGGAAAATCACTCATAATGATTGTCTGAGTCCAGGGTTTCAGTTTTTGCCAAGCCGTCTTTTACACCCTGTATAGCTCCTCCTTCCCTGTAGCCTTTTTCCAAAAGTTCTGCCTCAAAAACTTTTAAAATAAAACAACAACAAACAGCAGAAACAACAACTGAGTGTACTATAAAGTGAAAGTGGACCTAACAAACCTTTCGGCCCTTAGCGACCTTCCTTTTGTCAACATTAGGTAAATTGTTTAAGTTGCGATTAGAATGAGGGATTTTATTTTTATTTTTTTAAAATTTTTCCCCAGTCGCCGGATAGATAGCGCTAAACTATGTACGTTACTGCAAGGAACGGAACGTTAAATTATTTTTGATTAATTCACTTGAACGTAATTTTGAGATCATAAAACGAAACGTTATAGTCATATCACATCAATCACGTCTACTATACGTATTTAGACGATTTTACGAAAACAACGAAAAAACAAAACTGAATTATAACAAAGCGCGAGAAAACTAGGATGATTGGAAAGCCAAAACAAACTCAGAATATTTGATGCAATGTTTTTCTCCAAGCCTTTTGGCTTTGGCACCTAGTAACGGAGTCAGTTCAGCGCCATCTAGAGAGCTCTGGGGAAATACTTTTTGACGTGACAACGTCTTAAATTAGGTTGCGGCTGGGAGTCACTTATGAAAAAGTGTAACGCTCGGTAACGTTACGATGAGTCACCGAACGAGAGAGAGGCCCGCCGAATGCCTTGCGTCTCTCTCCCACTCAACTATGATCGGTCTGCCGCGTTAAAATTTGTGCAATTCTTATTTTCATTCAATTCCTTGTTCCTATTGTGCAATTTAATTATATTCATATCAATAAATATTCTACCGAGAAAAAGACGATGTCACGTAAAATCTTCGCCCGTAAAACCGACTTTATTTTTTTAATACCCAAAAAGAAAACCTCCCATTACCTACTTTATTCAATTAACTGCAGTGGTACTCAAATGCGGTTTTGAGGGTGACTGCAGGCTTATCAAAAGTCAAAAATGTTTATTTCATAGAACATACAAAGTGCTGCTTGAAAACGTCATAAAAATACATAGAATCGTTTATTTGAGAAACCCCATAAGTCACTTTTTCAACGAGGTTGATTTTTTTAATGGTACAAGTTGAATAATTGAATTTTTCTACATGTTATCATTTTAACCGATACTGACATTACTATTTTATAGGATTTTTGAATAATAAATGTGCTCAGTTTTTTCAAAAAATGATTTTTTATGTTTTTAAAATCATCCGACGATTCTGACTTATGGGGTTTCTCAAATAAACGATTCTAGCAAAGTCAATATAAATCACATTCTAGCAAAGTGCAGTCTTCCTCAGGAGAAGAATAGGCAAGAAACTCCGAGGGTCGCTCTTTTTAAGTCAATCATATAAGTTTTCTTACTTCTAATTTTAGTTGATTTAGGATCTGAATAAATCTGGAGCTGAGCAATTTATTCCCATAATTGCTTTTAGTACGTTAAACAATTATAAATGTGATAGATCTACCAAATTCTCCCATATTTCTTCCATGCTAGACTGGGAGTAAAAAAAAAACTTTGAATGTGCCAGCTACCTACTCTGCCCAGGTGAACAGTACAAGTCTGTAAGAGGGATGCGAGGCTTTTGCTGTATAATGGGCGAAAGACTGACCATCTCTCACCATTATACAACTTGTTCTATCTGATAACCCTCACAAATTGTGTCAAACATGGCATCTAGTGGTTCTACAACCACTGATGCTCTGCCTACCCTTTTTAGAAATTATGGGCGTGAGTGTATTTTTTTATGATGATTTTTTTATTATAAGATGAGTTAATTCGACGATGGAGCGAGTTAACCCAGAAAATACTTATAAAGCACTGGTACTCCTACGCACCGACGGATCACAGCAAGCTGTTTGGCGTCGGACTTCGGTAGGAGGGTGGTCGCGAACCAGACGGCCGTTTACAGAGCCTACCACACCGCATGAGACCATAGGGCGGTTTAAAAACTCTGACGCCAGGGTTAGTCAAGTTCGCCATACACTTGACTATGCCGACACTGTAAGAAGAAGATTTGCGAACTATCTCATTTCTCGCTATCCTCGAAAGCAACAAAGTAATAATGACAACCAAACAAAATCAAAAAGTAATTATCAGAACACTTCAACCAGAAAATAACAGCAAACAATCCTTAACAGACTAGTTTTCGTGTTTGGTTTTACTGAATTGTTATCTTTAACCCTGACAAAAAAGAGGAGTGTAATAAGTTTGATGTGTATACAGGGCTTTAGGTATCTCTCTTTCAACCTCACGGGTGGTTAAACTTCCCCAAGGAAAATAGGTCAAAATACGAAAAAAAAAATTTGATCTCCTATACAAAATGCACAATATGCTGATGAAGTTTCTATGGGAACTCATGGATTAAGTACCCGAGAGGTTGAAAGAGAGATACTTAAAGCCCTGTATAATTGTATCTGTATGTTTGTATATCTGTGCAAAGCAATAATAGCTTATAAATCTTAAATAGCTGAACCAATTTTGATAAAATATAGCTAAGAACCATTTCAATTACGTTAGCTTTTAAACAAAAAAAGACCGCATCAAAATCGGTCCATTCGTTTAGCAGCTACGATGCCAGAGACAGCCACGTAGGTTCACAGATACATACGTAAAACTTATAACAACCCTTTTTTTGTTAGGGGTTAAAATAGGTATTATTTTTTGTTAAAATAACAAGTAAGGAGTCGCGTCGCATAAATAAAATGCCATACACTCAAAGGCCCACACTAAGGTTTTCCCTTGTGTCGTGGGTGCCTCGGAACACAAATAAAGACAGACACAAACATCCATGACCCGAGAACAAACGTCTGCTTTTTACACAAATATTTGCCCCGACTGGGATTAGAACCCAGGACCCGTCAATCAATAGGCAGCGCCACTACCACTCGACCAAACCGGCCGTCAAATGACGATGATTAGTTTTAGTTAGGCATTTCAACATTAAAACTGTATGTTACATTGTTAATCACTTCCAAAAACCATGTATTTCAAATCATGATGAGGCACAAGCCTAAAACAAATATTTGCTGTGTCACTGTTCATCACACTAACGAGGACCGACTTTAGGCCCTGTTTAAGGGCCCATTAGAGGCCCTTCATTATCAACAAGCAACGCTAACGTTAGAGAGAGGCCTTCCATAATGATCACAATTTTAAAACTATTTTCTGACTAATTTGTCAATTTTTGAACAACATTTGTTTATTTTATGGCTATGCCTACGTGTGAAATGAAATCCACCGCTGTCAACATGTGGTGTAATAAAAGAGAGGGTTAAATGACAACTGATTTTAATATATTTATGAATAAACACAAAACCTACTTAATATTATAAATGCGAAAGTAACTCTGTCTGTCTATGTCTGTTACGCTTTTTCGCCTAAACTACTGACCCGATTTTCAACTTGGTACAGAGATAGATTAGACCTTGGGAAAGGACATAGGCTACGTTTATTCCCACAGCTGGGCACTATATCACCTGTAGTTAACGCGGGCGGAGCCGTGGGCGGAAAGCTAGTATGAAATAAAAATGGAATAAGTACAATATTTTTTGATACTTCTTGTAAACTTCTTGAATTTCTTAACTACAATAAGTTTTTGTAAGCTAAGTATATATAATCGTACTAATGGATGAAATTGAAGATTTTGAGTCACTGACTCATCAACGCCCAGCCCAAACCCCTGTACCTAGAAAGTTGAAATTTAGCATAGAACGTAATAGGTAAGAAATAAGAAAGGATTTTACGAAATTCCCATGGGAACGAAGTCCCGGGCATCTTTAAGTAAGTTTATATGTTTTGATTCGACATAAGACGGCAGAATGGATCTTAGAAAACTAAATAAAATACATTCATTTTCCTCTTTTATGTAGGTTTAGGGTTCCTTCTACAAAATTAAATTTAGGTTTAATTTGCAATGACAATGAAGTCAAAGTCAAACCGGCAAAGTTTTAATCCAAGTTTAAGAGTTAATAAGTAAATAAAACACAAATGTAAACAACATATTAAACATACAAAAGATCTTATTTTGCTGGAGTCCATAAAAGGAATTAACCTGTGCGACAGATCTCCAGGCCCTCACCAGACTGAATGCTTCTTGATTTCGCTACGTGTATTGCCATTGATTAAGCAAAGTTAACAGCAAAGGCTTAACCTTGAAATAACAGCTATCACCTGGTATTATAGATTGAAGTACGATGACAAATTAGTGCTCTAGAATAGATTTGTAAAATATAATTAAATCAATTATAAAATAAAAAATGATGGAATTTTTGCAATTTTTTTTTGTTATAAGAGAGGTTAATTCTTAACTTCAATCTTGACCAAGGTCATAGATGAGGTCGACGATGGAATTTAATCAAATATAGCTAAAAAACATCTCGATATATAGCTAAATATCGATACACAGAGATACACACGTCAAACTTTTTCTCATATTGTAATATTATTTAATTATATGCAATTGCAGTAATGAGGACAGAGTCCTTAATAATTTAATTTTGACCCAAAAGCTACCAATCCCTTTAAAAATGTGTTAGGGTTAGTAATTTTTAAAGAAGTTTTAGTAGCAACATTTTGTTTTTATGAAATGGCAACTCCGTTCAGGACTGCCATCTTGTTTGGGTGCGATTGGTTGGCGCTTTTTTCGGTAGCCAATAGGAACCCGTTATTTTCCCTCCAACATTGTGAACAAGAAGATTATTGGCTGACGACACAGGAGACTTAAACCAATCGGAGCTCGTCATTTTACCGCTAAAATGTTTAATATGAAATTCGAGAGGTGGCCATGTTTGCAACATTCTTTACGCGGCAGTCATAGGAGTTAGACCTAGTAGACTGTAGCATTTTTATTAAATAATTTTTAATTGTTCTGTAAATAGTTTGCTATCAAGTAAATAAATTATATTTTACCAAGTTCTACGGCAGTTTTAAATTTGGAAGCATCCAGGGTGACAACGCCCTTAAAAATGTCTATCTACGTACGTATCTTACATATATACGGAACCTAACCTCACAAACAAACTTCTAAACTTGATCTTTTGTATTACCGGACAATACCACAGATAAAAAAGGTTTCCTTTTATCTTTGAAGTAAGTTTCGTAACAAAGTGTACAGAATCTCGTATATGTGGGTTGAAATTACCGGACGTCCGTTTCCGAGTTTTAGAGCTTTTTCAAACTAGTTACGTGCGTGGTTTTGTTAACTAAATAATTGTGTTGAGTTCAAAGAAAAAAAATTAATATGTGGCTCTTTTCGAGAAAAGAAACTAACTGATGAACTAAACAAAAAAAATCTGATTATTATTTTTTGTTCTTCAGACCACAAATTACATGTTAAAAATATCCCCATCGTTATATCATTGACTAATTCATCAGTAAGTACCTGATGATTTAGTCAACAAAACTTCAGAAACTGAATCTGTTTTCGAAACTGTACAACTTTCCTTTTCGGGATGAAACCTTTCATACCGAGGCGATCAGTTCACTGAAAAAAATTGTATGGAGAGAGGAATGTATGCTACCCACCCGAACTGCAACTGTACACCTACATTTGTAATCTATCACACCCATACTTTCAGACTAAACTATGTACTTTCATACATCTGTATGTCTATTACATTTTCACGCCTAAAATACCCAACCGATTTTGATGAAATTTTACGTGAATATATTTTAAAGTATAGAGATACATTTGATCCCACAATTAACAAAACTTCCTATAGTAGCGCAATACAACCGAATTTCATACGGGCGAAGCCTTGGCCTGAAAACTACTGGTAATACAACCTTATTATGCCTCCTAAGCCTAATTAAAAGCTTTGTTTTGATAGTTGATGCTGACCCTCCAATGTTTATTTTCCCATTAAGAACTTGCAAATTGAAAACTCTTCATTATATAACTTTTGAATTAAAAATTTTGTATAACCCGCGATATTTACCCTATCACAAAAAAATATAATAAAACTTAGACAATGTTTAAAAAAACTGGACTGTAGGTTAATGAAACTTACAAACACATACGCACAAAACATATTTAAATATTTTTATTTCTTTAAGAACACAAAATACACCCTCTTACAGTTAGTCCAAGACGATGGTGTATTATAAAAAAATACATGTCAGATTAAGTTTTAAAATTACAATACAATAAATTAAAAAATCAAATGCATTAAAATATTCAAAAATTAATTAAAAAGTCTTTCATAATATTTCATCGAGTCATATAAGTAAAAATTTATAAAATTGTATAAGATTCGTAAAATGGTATTGAATTATAAAATTGTACAAAACCGATAGAGATATAGAGATATCAACTTAGGTAACTTAAAGTAACTCTAGAGAATATACTATTACAAACACAACACATACACACGCTCACACACACATACACACACAACAAACACACAACACACACAACACATCTAAACACAATTATGCCCAGTAAACAAACACATATGCTTATCCTCTGTTAAAACTATCTAGTACGCGTGACTAAAATAAAATAAAGGGTTTTCTACCGTGGTCGAACACTGTCTCCCAAGATACAGGTTTACCTAGTTTGGGAGGCAGGGTTTAATATATTTAGAAATACTGGGTGAAAAAAAACCTCCTAGCTATATTCAAAATCCTGAACCAGTATCACTTAAAGAACACTTTAAATTTTTTTATTGTGTGTTTTTTTTTCCTAAACGTAGACGCCACTCGGGTGCACCCCCCGAGCGCTACCCGCACCCCTAGCATGCCTGGTATAGGAGTAATGTCTACGTTTAGGCAAAAAATGAACTATTCCCATTAAAAAAATATTGAAAAAAAAATCATAAACGTGTTCTTTGAGTGATACTGGTTCAGGATTTTGAATATAGCTAGGTTTTTTATCACCATGTATAAGTCTTATACAAATTTGTAAAGTTTTCATAAGGATGTATTTAGACTTGTACGTAATAAATATTTATTACTAGCTGTCCCGGCCAACTTCGTTACGCCTTTTTTCCATATTTTCTCACCTTTTAAACCTTCCCTGGACTTCCACGAATATTTCAAGACTAAAATTAGCCAAATCGGCCCAGCCGTTCTCGAGTTTTAATCAGACTAACGAACAACAATTCATTTTTATTTATATAGATTATATTATCATTAATCTTTGTTCAAGATTTCTTTGCCTTTCCCAAAAGGGATAAAATGAAAAAACAAAAAATTACACAAGTCTGTGGTATAGTGGTGTTTTGTAGTAAAGCAGTTACTGCTTATAACTCTTTGATGGCCGAACCAATTTTGATCAAATATAATTTACCCCTCACGTTATTGAGGGAGGCCCGTGCCCCAGCAGTGGGGACGTATATGGGCTGATGAAGTAAGAAGAAGAAGAAGTAATAGCTAAGAACATTGACCCTTCGTGTTTCGAAGGGAGGCCTTTGCCCCTCGGTGGGGACGTATATTGGCTGGTAAGAAGAAGAAGATAGCTAAGAACGATCTCGATTATGTCAATTCGCTTAGAATCTACGACGCCATAGACAGACACACAGATACACAGACATATAAAGATACAAAGATACACACGTCAAACTTATAACATCCCTCTTTTTTGTCTGGGGTTAAAAACGCGTAAAAGCTGTATAAAATAAGATACTACATCGGTATCTAGGTAAAAATAATGTTAAAGGGTTGGTGGATACTAAATAAAAAGTAAATTGTTTAATTTCCGAGAATGTTCGCGTAATTTTAACCGAATTTTTTTCTGTAAGAGTATTGTAGGTATTTTAGATAGGTCAAACAAAACGAACAAACCACTCCCCCCTTATTAATAGGACTTGGGGCGTAGCGTTGGAGTAGGTATATTTTTAACCTCCTACAAAGAAAGAGGGAGTAATAAGTTTGACATGTGTATCTGTGTGTCTGTGTATCTGTATGTCTGTATATGTGTGTATCTGTCTGTGGCATCGTAACTCCTAAACGAATGGACCAATTTTGATGCGATATCACCATTACTGACTTATGTTTGAGAAGAGTTGGCAGTCCAGCATAAGTTACTCTAATTTGTTAGCAGTTTATGAGATTATCTATTTACCTAGATCATCTTCATTTTCATTTAACTGAAAGGCATCTAACTTTGTCACTTAGTAAAGCGAACTAAGTACTTGTAATTAAATTTAAAGTTCATTGCTGCTGTGGCTCTGGGCCTTAATGTGTAATGCTTCGGTATTGCGAAGGGTTAACTTTGTAAAGACGTTTGTAATCTTGTTATGATGTTTGTCGCTTTTACGAGTAAATGTGCGGAACTCGTACCTATATGACAAACTTGAATCTTGAAAAAACCGTATTACGCCAAGTTTATTAATCAGACTGTTAGCTTATTAAAATATCTATTTACATATTTTAATATTTGAAAATATCTATTTATTTTAACATTTTAATAATCAGTTTTTTTTTATTTATTATAAGATGGGTTAACTCTTGACCTCAATATTGACCATAAAGGTCAAAGATGAGGTCGACGATGGAGCGAGTTAACCCAGAAAATGCCTATAAAGGCACTGGTACTCCCACGCACCGACGGAACACAGCAGGCTGTTTGACGTGGGACTTCGGTAGGAGGGTGGTCGCGAACCAGACGGCCCTTTACAGAGCCTACCACACCGCATGAGACCATAGGATGACACCTCAGATTCAAAAAAAAAATTAAGTGTCGTTGCCTGGGATGGATTACTAGGAGGCAGGTCTCATTTGTGTTTCCTTAGTCGCCTCTTACGACACCCACGGAAAGAGATGGGGTGTTGCTATTCTCAACCGATCACCACACGGCAAAAAAGTCTGATTAATAAACATGATGTAATATAGGTTTTTTTGAAGATTCAAGATTTATTTAACATAAAACACTACATCATCATCATCATCATATCAGCCTACTGCAGTCCACTGCTGAACATAGGCCTCCCCTAAGGTACGTCACTTTGCACGATCCTCCGCTTTTTGCATCCAGCCACTACCCGGTGCCTTCTTTAGGTCATCTGACCATCTGGCTGGCGTCCTACACTACGTTTGCCAAGACGTGGTCACTACAACACCAATAAAATAATTATTATTATTATTTAACTCTTTATTTGCACACACATAAATAGAACACAGACAAAAACAAACAAAACATGAAAGTGTACAGAAGGGCGGCCTTATTGCTAAAAAGCAATCTCTTCCAGGCAACCTTGGGGTAAAGGAGAAATAATAAGTTAGTAAAACAGAAGCGGGTGGTGCAAATATTTGATTAAAAATGAAAAGCTTAAGTAGTATAATAGGTACCTATTTAAAATACGTAGACATACTAATCGAATATAAGTATATTAAATAAATATAAGTATATAACTATAAATATATATTATATATACATATATATATACATACATACACACATACATACATACATAGCGTAAACAAGAGGACGAGAGAAACAAGAGTTGATAAAATAAATAATTACTTCAGGAAATGCGCTTTAAGGCGATTCTTAAAGGAATCCAGAGAAGGAGCCCGCCTAATTTCTTCTGGCAAAGCATTCCACTTACGGATGGCTTGGACTGTAAAGGAGTGAGAGTAGAAATCGGAGGAATGGGAAGGAATGTCGAGCGTTAGGGTGAGAGAAGTGCGAAGTGTGCGATTTAAAGAACAAGATCGGTAAGAGAAACGCTCTTTGAGGTAATTAGGAGTAGAAGGAAGCATTAGGACAGAATAGAGTGAAGAAAGGATATGGAGGTCTCTCCGTTGACGAATCGGCAACCACTTTAATAGACAACGGAAACTGGAGACATGGTCATATTTGCGGAGCCCAAAAATGAAACGAATGCAAAGATTCTGAAGACGTTCGAGTTTATTAAGCAACTCAGAGGAAAGGTCTGGGTAGCAGACATCCGCGTAATCCAGTATAGGAAGCAGGAGCGATTGAGCGAGACATATTTTAGTCCTCGTGGGAAGAAAATTACGAAGACGCCGCAGAGAAAAATAAGAGGCAAATATCTTCCTACTGACTTCGGCCACCTGAGGCTTCCATGTAAGACAGTTGTCAAATATGATGCCCAAGTTCTTGACCGTTTTAGAAAACGGTATAGGGACACCATCGAACATGATACATGGTAATTTTGAATTGTCAATCCTAGAAATAAACCACGGGCTACCTATTATGATGGATTGTGTTTTAGCTGGATTGACTTTCAAACCAAAATTCCTACTCCAGTTGGATATAGATTCCAGATCCAGGTTGGTTTTCAGGATTGCTTCGTCTAGATTGTTCAAAGGGGATTGGGGATTGTTCAAAGGGGATTGGGGATTGTTCAAAGGGGAAATAAAATATAAAACACAGGACAAGAACACATAGGTACAGAAAACAATGTATTTTTTTTCCAAAAATTAAAAATACAAACAGAAAAGCTTTTTTTACATACGCTACACACTCAAAGGCCTACACTGAGTTTTCCCTGTGTCATGTCAAAAGTCAAAAGTCAAAAGTCAAAAGTCAAAAGTGTTTATTTCATTGAACATATAAAATGATACTTGAACACGTCAATATTATGAATTACATTAGCACTTTTGGCTTTGCGCCTATTCGCAAAGGTGCAGTCTTCCTCAGGAGAAGAATAGGCAAGAAACTCCGAGGGTCGCTCTTTTTAAGTCAATCATATAAATTTTCTTACTTTTAATTTTAATTGACTTAATATCTGAATAACTCTGGAGCTGAGCAATTTATTCCCATGGTTGCTTGTCTAACAGATAATCCGAAATTCTATAATAGCCCTTTTTACAAAGCTTTTGTTTAATTATCGTCTTAAATTTTTCTAAAGGTAGGTTTTGAATACACATGGGAATCTTATTGTAGAAGCGTATACATTGACCCATAAAAGAGTTTGTTACTTTGTAGAGACGGCTGTCTAGTATATCCAAGTTATGTTTGCTTCTAGTGTTTACATTGTGCCTATCACTATTTTTCTTAAACAATTGTTCATTTTTCTTACATACAAAAGATTATTAAATATATACTGGGACGCAAATGTCAAAATATCTATTTCCTTAAATCTATTTCTAAGAGACATTCTAGGTCTCATTTGATAAATCGCGCGAACAGCCCTTTTCTGCAGGACAAATATCTTATTAATGTCGGCAGCATTACCCCACAGCAAAATGCCATACGACATAAGGCTGTGGAAGTAACTGAAATATACGGTTCTCGCGGTTTCTACGTCCGATAATTGACGGATTTTTTTAACCGCGTAAGCTGCTGAACTGAGTCTGTTCGCTAACTTATCAATATGAGGACCCCATTGAAGCTTTGCGTCAATAGTGATACCTAAGAATACAGTAGATTCTACAACTTCCAGTTTTTCATTTTTAACCTGTACATTGGTATTAAACTGTTTAACGTTAGGCAAGGTAAATTTAACACATTTGGTTTTTTTCTCGTTCAAGAGTAGGTTATTTGCAGTGAACCATTCAACTACCTTTGAGATCGCAATATTCACGTCGTCATAATTAGTGTCATATCTTTTCACTTTAAATAAAAGTGATGTGTCATCTGCAAATAATACGATCTCATGGGCCTCTTTAACAAGAAAAGGCAAATCATTAATGTACAGGAGAAACAAGAATGGTCCTAAAATTGAACCCTGCGGGACGCCCATACAGACTGTGGACCCAGGTGATCTAGTGCCGTTAACCTCAACCTTCTGGATCCTATTACACAAATAAGATTCCAAAAGCCTAAGTGCATTTCCTCTTATGCCATAGTGATGTAATTTTCTGATTAGAGTCTCATAGTGAACACAGTCAAAAGCCTTGGACAAATCACAGAAGACTCCAAGAGCATCATGTGAATCCTCCCAGGCCTCAAAAATGTGACGAATAAGTTCAACACCGGCATCGGTTGTTGAACGACCCCGTGTGAATCCAAATTGATTAATATTCATAAGTTTATTAGCATAGAAGTGAGTAGTTATTTGACTAAGGATAATTTTTTCAAAAATTTTGCTAAGTACTGGTAGTATTGAAATAGGTCTAAAGTTGGTGGGGTCAGATGTACTACCAGCTTTAAACAGAGGAATTACTTTACTATGTTTCATCAAATCAGGAAACACACCACCATCGACACAACTATTGAAAATAAACACTAAATGTGGAGCAATACAATCTATTATACAATTTATTACTTTTACTGAAAGACCATCAAGGTCCGCAGTCTTTTTCATGTTTAACATTTTAAAAGTTTTAAGAATGTCAACAATTCTTATGTGTGAAAAACTGAAATGAACCTTACTTTCGTCTACATTTTGCTTGAGTAGCGATTCAGCGAGAGCGGGAGATGAGCCAAGTGATTGAGTAGTGGAGACTGGAATGTCAGTGAAAAACCTTTCAAACTCTGTAGCAATAGCTACATCGGAAGTTAGGATTTTGTCATTAATATTGAGCTTAAAATCAAACTTGCGAGCCTTAACCCTTCCCGTCTCACTATTAATAATTTTCCAAGAAGTCTTAACGATATTACTACTATTTTTAATTTTGTTTCTAACAAACATAGCCTTCGCCGCTTTACATACACGTTTAAATGTTTTGGAATAAGCTCTAACATACTCAACAAAAGTTTCAGAATGGTTATATGCTTTCTCACCATAGAGATCATATAGCCTTTCCCTGCTTTTGTGAATTCCCACTGTCGCCCAATCACTAAACTTCAAGGAGTCATTAATTTTTAGCGTCTTGGATTTAAACACAATGTCATATTCTTGCTTAGATAAACTGAGTACAGAGTTATAAAGTTTGTTAGGATCATCACTCTCAAATCTTAGATCTGGTAGTTTGGTGATCATATGTTCCATGGGTCCCTTGGAACATATTCAAAGACATATTCAATATGTCATGTCCTGAGAACAATGTAAGCTTTTACACAACATTTTGCCCCGGCTGTGTCACTACCACATTACTAAACCTTATTATCTAAAAAAAATAAACTATGATTTGTAAGCAAACCACCTACCATTGTCAGCTATGTCTTGTATTAGTAGGTAAACTGAAATGTCAACCAAAATTACTCTAAAATTATCAATTTTGTTTCAGCCCCGACACGATTGCTTATAACTTTTACAATACAGTTGCTCGGAAATGGCACCGTAACATGGCCACGGAGTGTATGTTTACGTACCCCATAAAACACATGTCATGTTATGGAATTTTGAAATGAGAAGACGATTTTGAAAAGAAATAAAAAAATTGAACTAATCAGCAAATAAACCATTTTTTATATACCAAAATTCAACTTCAGTGACTATTTTGTGATCCAGTAAAGTAATTTTTTTTATTAAATGTTGCATAAAAAGTATGCAAAAAGTGAATAAAATACTGACAAAAATGTATGACGCAATAAAGAGTAGCTGGTTTGATAATTCAGTGCCCTTTTGACAAGTGAGAGTAATACCTTTTTCATAAGCTTCATACTGGCTTTACAGAATGACAGCAAAGAGTTTTTATGCCTGACAAAATAATTATTTCTGACGAAAATCTTGATTTTCAATTAAATAAAATGTAAAAGTTAATTATTTATTTTACTTTTTCAATAAAACAAATCTGATTTCTAACAAATAATTGAACTATTTAATAATTTCTGTAGGCGCAATTGGCATTTTATTTACTTCGCCCTTGCCTCATAAATGTGGAAAAACATTTTGCTCGTCATTGTTTTGCCCGCCATTTAAAATTATTTGTTCAACAAAATCATTTTTGTGTTATAAAAATGTTAATTCCTTAATGTTTTGTGTTCTTAATCGTAAAATATTAGTGCACATTGTTCAATAGTAACACGTTTTCAGTGAATGTTGATTGAAAATACTTTCTTTTAAGAACTTTGGATATACCTATACGATGTAAGTTTTTGACAACATTTTTTTTAGCTTCGTTTCCTCGGCTACTGCATTGTAAAACGTTGAACAATATACGTGCCTTAGGTAATGTGTAACTGGAGCCCTATAAAACACTCGCTTCGCTCGTGTTTCAAATGGGCTCACGTTACACATTGCCTACGACACTAGTATCGTTAATAACTATTAAATGCCTAAACCAATTTTTATCAACCAGAACCATCTCGTTACCATCTCAGAACCATCTCGTTTACGTCTTCTTTCAAACAAAAACAAATCGCATCGAAATCGTTCCATTCATTTAGGAGCTACAATGCCACATACATAAAGATACACACGAAAACCTATAACACGCATCTTTTTGTCAAGCGTTAAAAAGGTTTGTAAATCCTAGTTCGAGATTACAATTATACATTAAAAAGATAAACTTTTAATTGTACTAAAACTTACGTACGGAGTATCATATTGTAGTATTTTACCTAAAATCTCACTAAAATTAAATTCTACTCTGACATATCGTAACCCTGGCCAAAGTGTCAAAGTTAAGGGTCTACAGCGCCCTAAATCCGTATATATCAATAAATTTGGAAATAATTGTTAGCTTATTGGGTCAGACCGGTCGGCAATAAAGCTCAAAGGGTTAACAGTTAACCTAGTTACTGAGGGCCTATCAATGATTGTAGGGTTAATGTGTTTTGTATTTAAACTCATGCTTTTTAACCCCTGAAAAAAAAGAGGGATTATAGAAGTTTGACGTGTGTATCTGTGTGTCTGTCTGTGGCATCGTCGCTCCTAAACGAATTGACCGATTTCGATGCAATTTTTTTGTTTGAAAACTGACGTGTGCGAGTTGGTTCGTAGGTATATTTCATCAAAATTGGCCCGTTTAAGAGTATAAGCGATAAATGTCGGGTTTTATACCAAATTATTTAGAGTTATTTAAAATGATTTCAAATAACTCGATAATTCAAAATTTTGTAACATCTGAACATTCCATTGCTTATAATTCTTAAACTGCTAAACCAATTTTAGTCAAATATATTAGGTTTTTACCTATGAAATTACCGATTTTTTCTCAAGCTTTATTTTATTCTTAATTTATTCGATTGAACAGCTATTACTAAAATTATTTTTTATTAAAACCTTGGCCATATAACGGAGATATTGAGTCAAATTAATACATATTTACTTTAGATTTATTTACTGAAAAAGAAGCTCAAGTATAGCTCGTTTCATCCGTCGCCCGTTTCATTGCTTATTTTTGCTGTACCGTTGTTACAGTTACAACTTTCAATAAAGTAAGTATGATGAAAATTCACTTAATGTTGTCCAAACCTTTCCACAAAATTTTGCTAAATTTTGATTTCGCATTCCCGAGAAAAATCCAAAAACGTTAGTATGAAAAATTCAGTTTTCCAAAAATACTGCATGAAAAACGTATATTTCATAGGTAAAGACCTATTATTTAAAAACCATCTCGATTACGTCAGATTTTAAACAAATTAGCTCCTAAAAGTCTATTCGTTTAAAAGCTACGATGCCACAGACAAACACATACATACAGATACATAGACACACACGGTAAACTTATAACAGCCCTCTTTTTTGGCAGGGGTTAAAATGGAGAAGATTCTCAATGTTCCAACTAACCTAAAATGTTACCCCGAAAATAGAAACACTTTTATAGACGTACCTTTTACTACGTTTACGTAAAAATACGTCATGAAAAAGTATACCTCATATTTAAAACCTACATTTCGTCGGAGTTAGTACACCGTGCCGAAAATAATATTTGGAGGCACTTGGCCAAACATCACTCGCATACTCTTCACTACAGTTCACTTATTTTGGTCTAAAAGACGACAATTTGGCGTATTGACGATATAATAATTTTCCACGTTAAATACGTATGAGTCACCGACTTCAATCCCAACAATATTTTTTGCGGACTATAATGCCTATTAGTAGATAACCACAAACGAAAATGTTTTTCATTTATTTAGATGATGTTCTGGTTTGTAGTCTTTTATTACTTTTGTTGATATTTTTTTAAATCGCTGAATCATTTTCGTTAAATTTTATATGGGACCACTTCAGGAGTAGGTACTCTATACTCTTTCGAACGAAAAAAGAATTTTGAAAATAGGCTGACAGTTGGCGGAGTAATCGCCTAACAAACATACAGGGAAAAAAAACGTATAGTCGAATTGAGAACCTCCTCCTTTTTTGAAGTGGGTTGAAAAAAGTATTTTTAACCAGCGGTTCAAAAAGAGGGTTGTTATAACATTTTTGTGTGTATCTGTGTGGCTGTCTGTGGCATCGTAGCTCCTAAAGTAATAAACTGCAAAGTTAAAATCCTACGAATTAACCGAGTTCAATTGTAACAGTGCCTATTGGCAGATAACCACATACCAAAGCGTCATCTAAAAATAATGTGTTTGAGTTTTTGTACATTTTTTTAAAAGCGCAGAGTCATATTTGATAAAATTTATATGGAACAACCTCAGCAGTATAACATTTCGAACAAAAAATCTATTATAAAAATCTACCGATATTAGCGGAGTTATCGCGTAACAAACCTACAAAACAAAAAAAAACATACAGTCAAATTGAGAATCTCCTCTTTTTTTGAAGTCGGTTAAAATATGATCAAGGTACCCAATTTTTAAGGCGACTACAGCACCTAAATTACGATTTTATGATGCGTAGATAAGCATCACGCACTGCATTGAATCAAAGATAAAAAATACTACGGTAATATTCAGGACATAAACTAGATAAGTAGTTTGCTGAAAACATTTTTCGATTTAAGCTGTCACCTTTCCATAAATCTCATTTTTCTAACTTTTGAAAATGTTTTTACGCACGCGCGCTTTCATAATCAGTAAACTTCGTGTATCGACACTGTTCGCACTGCTGGCCCAGGCCTGTTGAGAGACGGAGATGGCACTATTCCTATGTGTGCTGCCTTTATCGGGTGCTGTAGTCGCCTTAAGTACCAAACTGTTTAAAAGTTACTTCTTCAAAGAATCAGTGTTGATTTTATCTAGTCGAACTAAGTCGTTGCAGACTTTCCCAAAAAAAAAATACAATTTTCAAAAACATGACCAAAATTCCTCGTCTTCAGTTCAACTACGTCCCAAGTTTGGTTGTAACTTGTAACAGAGGTAAACTTTCAATTTTAGGTTCCTAATTAAGCAAGTAAAGAACCTGAGGCAAAACAAACTCGTTTCAATAACTTTGTGCCGCTAACTTCACTAACTTACACCACATACTTAAAATATTCACAACGCTAAATATTTAACAAGCCATCTGGAAGCGGTGGAACTTGTAGAAATTAATAATTTAAAGTGATTTTTCAAGTTCTTGTAAGTAACACTCTTGTGGTGAAAGCTATGGAAGAGTAAAGAGTGGTGGGGAGTGAAGAAGGAAATTTACCGAGTGATCAAAATGTCTATACGTATAGAGTTAAAATAAGCCAAAATTAAGGATGTGATTCGGCCAACTAAACAAAATAATACAAGGAATTTAGTTGTTGAATTTAAGTTGTTTAGTTACAAAACCGAACAGTTTTTTGGGGAGATTGTTTACATCACTCTTTTGCAAATTTAATCGAAGCTATGTCATATATTCCTTACTAATATTATAAACACGAAAATTTGTAAGTATGGATGTATGTTCCTCTTTCACGCTCAACGGCCGGCATAATTTTGATAAAATTTGGTATGGAGGTAGCTCACACTCTGGACTAACACAACGGCTACACAATTTTCCCAAATCCCAAGGGAACAAGGTTTTGAGCGTAAAACTAGTCATATAAAATAATGATTCTGACTCAGTCACTGATCCATCAACGCCCAGCCCAAACCTTTGAAACTAGAAAGCTGAAAGGCACAAGGTTTTCTTTTAAAACATAGGCAAGGAAATAAAAAGCGTTTTATGGAATTCCCACGGGAACAAAGTCCTGGGCAGCCTCTAGTTACAGCCTTCCAAGGTTCTTCTTCTTATCGTGTAGGTACAGTCAAGTGTGTGGCAAACTTGACTAACCTTGGTGTCAGTGTTTTCAAACCGCCAAATGGCCTCTGACTTGGTTTTAATGTCTGTAGTCATTCGACAACCGGGGCCGACAGCTTAACGTGCCCTCCAAAGCACGGAAACGCTCGTGATAAATTGCCATTTTGGTCATCCATCAGGTTCCTTGCTTCTGTGTACGTTGCTTAACCTCACTGATCGGTTGAGATCAGCGAGCGCTACTAGGCTATGAGCGTTTACTAAAGTTCTGTAAAACAACATTGCTTTTGAGTTATTCTTACGGATATTACTGTAATGTAAAAAAAATATCTCTCTAATTTCTCGACTATTTGGAGGATAACTTGCTCGCTTGACAGAAATAGTCGATATATTAAATCGATTCATCACTCGAGTCATGCGGTTAGTGACAGATTGGGGATATGAAACCACTCTGTATCTATCTAATATGAGAGATAGAGAAAGGGTGTCCGATTTATAATGGTATTTCAAAGTGTAAATCTATGCGTGCTATGTGAGTTTAAGTAGTTACATGACCAAAATTTGGCAGAAATATATCATACTATATTATATATACTTATAGCGTGTAAAAACAGCTTAGCAAAAACTGAAACCCTGGATTTAGATAATCATTTTAAATGATTTACCTGTGGAATTTTTCTCCGGAAAATTTACATTTTTTTATATTTTTTAATATTTTATGCTTATATTTTTTTATTATATAATCGAATACACTCTATTTTGCAATAAAAAAAACAATCATAACAACGTAAAATACGAAAACCAGCAATGTACATCGCACTCCGATAGCAGCGCGGCGCGGGTAGGAAAACACGGAGCGCGGTTTCGCGACACGTTGCGAAGCGCCAAAGTAGGTAAATAATGAGAACTCCTTAACGTGACGTTTCCGGGAAAAAATAGTTACTTATAGCTTTTATTCCACCATTTAAGTATTTGCTAAGCTGTCCTTTACACCCTGTATAACAAAGTCCCCCGCCGCGTCCGTCTGTCTCACTTAAAGCAAGTCAAAGTAGTGAAGTACATTAAAGGATTTACATATTTTCTACATAATAAATGTCCTGTTTATATTAAAATTAACCAATCTTCTTCTTAGCGCTTGGTCCTGTTTCTAATTCGTGGTACGCTTGATCATGATCCTATATTTGGCAGGTTAAGTAATTACAGTGGAGCAACTGATATCTGACCTCCGTGACCCTGTTAATAGGGTAACCTGACCGGATTAGATCTAGGTTACACATTCATTCTCGGTTAGTATGCAACTAATGAACATAACTCAGAAATCGAGTCATTGGTACATGTTAGGTGCCAAGTCGGTACGGTTAGGAATGTACCTTGTAATCCGTACTAATCCATACTAATATTATAAATGCGAAAGTAACTCTGTCTGTCTGACCGTCTGTCTGTCTGTCCGTCTTTCACGCCTAAACTACAGAACCGATTTTTATGAAATTTGGTACAGAGATAGATTAGAGCCTGAGAAAGGACATAGGCTACATTTTATCCCACAGTTGGGCACGATATAACCTGTAGTACACGCGGGTGGAGCCACGGGCGGAAAGCTAGTTTATAATATACTGTGTAATTTTGAAGCACCATTTATAAGATCTAAATACGCCACACATCCCTAAAACGAAACCTTAGTATCCAAAACCACCGAAAACTTGATGCAAATAAGGTTTAACAGCTTATGGTCCGGCTACGAAGAAATGAAATTGTGGGTTAACCATATAGATTGAAAGGATTTTGGCTGGCTTTGGGCTTTCTTAAGAATAAGTCAAACGCAATAGGGATGTTGACTGTGTTCGATTTTATGAATTATTGTATGTGAAACAAAAAATAATGCTAGAAATATATTAATATCCGAAAACAACATTAAAATCTAAATATATAAAAGAAGAAACTGACTGACTGACTGACTGACTGACTGACTGACATATCAACGCACAGCCTAAACGGCTAAACGTAGGCACTTGAAATTTGGAAAGGACGTAGCTTAGGTATCGTAGAGGTGCACTAAGAAAGGAATTCCTGAATAAACCATTTAAAAAAAATTGTCAACATCCCGATTCTGTTCCTGACTCCGAAATTTAATTTTAACGAAGGAAAGATAACATTTTGTTTGTTTTAAACTCGTGTGTAGTCTAAAAGGTGAATTTAAATTAGTAAATTCTTAGGAAAATTGTTCAATTTCATGTGAAAATTCCCGAAAGTGAAGTTTTTTAATAACTTTTATCATACTGAGGCAAGATTTTCAAAATTTTCATGTACGTAGCTGATCTGAACCGATTAGTGAGGTTAACCAATGTATACAGGGGCAGAGAACCTGTTGGATGACCAAAGTGGCAATTTATCACGAGCGCATCCGTGCTTTGAAGGGCACGTTAAGCCGGTGGTCCCGGCTGTTGTCGATTGTCTACAAACAATTTAGAGCATTTGGCGGTTTGAAAAACTCTGACACCAGGGTTAGTCAAGTTCACCATGGTTGTTGACTATACCTATAACCTACGTCGGAGTAACTGATTCATATCCTTAATTTTCGTCATCAAATATTAGTATTACATAATAGAGTACATTGTATACAACTCCGGACAAAGCCTCGGTCGTCAGAAATGCATTACTGTCAAGCTCTCTAACGATGCCAATGCTCGCGTTTCACAGTCAAACATAGCCAGCAATGTATATGTAAATTTACACTATTCATAAGTTTGAAATTAAACTGTGTGTATTTTAGAGTATTGTGACAAAGTAATGTGTAACTTGAATGGTTGAATTATTGTGGGAAGTAGTTGGACGCGTTTTCTTTGCTTTGTTTGACGTTTTAATAATGTGATTTCTCCGTGTATTTTACTTAATTCATCTAAGTTAAATCACCTGGGTGAATTAAATATATTTAACGCACCCGGATGATTTGATCGGTTGGATTAATAGATGAACGCCAAACAATTATAGGCCCAATCTAAGATGTTTGCTTGTATGTTATGAAAAGCTTTCCATCAGCGGCTCAGCCCGCGTGGACTACAGGTTATATTGTGCCCAACTGTGGGATGAAATGCAGCCTATATCCTTTCCCAGGCTCTAATCTATCTCTTCGCCAAATTTCATCAAAATTAGTTCAGTGGTTTAGGCTTGAAAGACGGACAGACAGACAGAGTTACTTTCGCATTTATAATATTAAAGTAAGGATTATTATGCATATTAAATAAATAAATAATTAAAGGCTTCAAAATCAAAGGCCCACAATAAAGTTTTCCTTTATGTCATGGGTCATTTGAAATACAAACCAAGATGGACAAGAACACCCAGACCCAAAAACAAACATATTTTTTTTACAAAAATGTTTGCCCAGAAAGAAATATCTTGACCAAAGTGGCAATTTATCACGAGCGTTTCCGTGCTTCAGAGGGCACGTTAAGCTATCGGTCCCGGTTGTTCTTGATTGAATACAGTCGTTAAAACTAAGCAGAGGCCATTGTGCGGTTTGAAAAGTCTGACACCAGGGTTAGCCAAGTTTGTCACACACTTGACTATACCTACACGATAAGAAGAAGATAAATTAAATCAATGAAGCGTATATGTAGCGAATCTATCCCTACTATATATATATAATATTATAAATGCGAAAGTAACTCTGTCTGTCTGTCTGTCTGTCTGTTACCTTTTCACGCCTAAACCGCTGAACCGATTTTGATGAATTTTGGTACAGAGATAGATTAGAGCCTGGGAAAGGACATAGGCTACATTTTATCCCACTGTTGGGCACGATATAACCTGTAGTCCACGCGGGCGGAGCCGCGGGCGGAAAGCTAGTACATATTATAAAGAGGAAAGATTTGATTGTTTGTTTGTTTGCATTGAATAGGCTCCGAAACTACTGGATCGATTTGAAAAATTCTTTCACCATTAGAATCCTACATTATCTCGGATGGACATAGGGTACCTACATGATTTTCCCGAATTCCCACGGGAACGAAGTTCCGAGCGGAATGCTAGTACTAAATATAAAGGAAGCGAAAGAGGTGTGTTTGGATCGTGGAGGTGGCAATCAGTAGTCTCTGCCTACCCCAATGGGATAAAGCTGTGAGCTTATGTATGAACGTGTGAATCTAGACATTAATCAAAACCATTTGATTCTCAATACATATTTGTATTTTGTATTTGTATTTGAATATATTACCAATATATTCTTTTGCTTTTGTTCTCTATATCAAAAACTTTTGCCAATTTCTCGCTTTATCCATACATCTATCTCATGGAGTAAATAAAATAGTTTGCCGTTTGGGTATTTACATAGTGACAATATTCAAACCACATTTTCCATCAAAACCCTTGTGTACATTAATAAATTATACTTTTTATTTATTTATTGCACTTGCACTATATCGTAAAAAAAACTTTTTTCGTATTAAGTATTCCAATAATTAATAAATTATACTTTTTATTTGTTGGTTGCATTTGCACTATATCTTTAAAAAACTTTTTATTCGTATTAATTATTCCAATAGTTATGTCATCTTGGAATCAGTTTATTAATCAATCACTCATTAAAAATATATGAAAATTCTTCCAATTTGAAATTCATAATAAAAATGAAAATCAAACAAAAAATAATCAATCTTAAGAATCAATTAACTATTTGGCTATCTAAACAGCAAAAAAGTTGTAACTATTTGGTTACCTAAACTGTAAGTAATTGGTTACCTAAACAGCAGAAAAATAATGTTTTTTTTTCGCATTAAAATACGAAACTTTGAACTTTGCCTTTCAAAAGGTAAACGAAAACTTTGCTCCGCACCACTTCAAAAGAACCCTTAATTTCAACCCGCACTCACAAAACCATAAACTTCGCCGTAATCAGTGGGAGTAAGCCGCAACATTACCTAAAGCTCACTCCTATAACCCATAACCCAGTTCACCTGTGACTGTGTAACGATACGTGTCGGGTACCCACCGATTGATGCCAAACCGCCTTTTATGGGGAATCGAGGGAATAAAACCTATCATAATAATAAATAACCTGTGATCTATTCAGGGAAGATACATTGGGGTGTACTTTTGTGATCTAGTGATACCTTTTTGGTATTATTGTGGGTTGATAAGAAAACGGATTGGAAAGGAGAGTAAGGCCCGTATTACAGAAGGAGACTCAAGCCTTGATCTATGCTCAAGTGTTGATTGTCTCTTTCTTTCACTTTTAGAATGACAAAGACGACTGCTACTCAAGTATAGACAAGTTGAGTCGTGTTCCGTAATACGGACCTAAGACTAGAAATATGCTGACTGCCAACTCTTTCCAGGCGTAGTTTATTATCCAGTAAGTGGTACGCAAAGGTTTTTCTAGCGAAAAGGTAACTATATTGATCTATCATACATCAACTTACATAACTTTTTAAGGTATTACTTCTAATTATAGAAGCTTTACAATCAAATGCTCACACTAAGGTTTTCCCTTGAGTCGTGGGTCCCTTGGAACTTACAAAAGGCAGACACGAACACCCATGATCAGGCACAAAACATCTGCTTTTTACACAAATATTTGACCCGAATAGGAATTGAACCCAGGACCCGTCGATTAAGAAGCAGCGCCTCTATACCACTTTACCAAACCGGCCGACAATATTGATATTTTGCCTTTTGATAATATTTTTGTCAATATTGATAATTACCCCAGTAAGTGTGAGTGTATGTAATTTCCAGATTTTAATTAAAGTAAACACGTTCGTCAACCTAGTCAACCGAATTTATGATAAATAATTACTGTTAGATCGTTTTATCTACTTAAGCATTGAGCATATTTCGGGAGAGCCCCAATTAACACTACACTGTTTATCTAAATAATCCCGTGGGAAATTTCCAGTCTCGGGAATACGGGGCACCTCACACGATTGCTACTCTGATCGGTTGATCTTGAAATAGGAGTATTTAAACAAATAAATATAAATAAACAGTTAGATAAAACTAATAACTTGTTCCACTCTTCTTCTTCTTATCGTGTAGGTATAGTCAAGTGTGTGGCAAACTTGGCTGACCCTGGTATCAGAGTTTTTAAACCGCACAATAGCCTCTGACTTGATTTTAACGACTGTAGTCAATCGACAACAGGCCGATAGCTTAAAGCCCTGCAAAGCACAGGAAACGAAAACAGTTCTTAATAAACAGTTCTTAAGGTAAATTAACAACATGCAGGGCAGCTATTCCGCTAAATCAATGGCGCAATGGCGGTGGTATGAAAATGGTGGTCATCTACTATTTAAAAATAAGTCGGGTTTTCCTTCCTGACGCTATAACTCCAGAACGCACGAACCGATTTCCACGGTCTTGCATTCGTTGGAAAGGTCTCGGGCTCCGTGAGGTTTATAGGATACTTTTTATTTAAAAAAAAATTAGGACGCGGGCGGAGCCGCGGGCCGAAAGCTAGTTTGGTATGAAAATGGAGTATGACCTTAATCCCATTCGTGTTTCATAGGGAGGCCTGTGCGTATTTGCAGCACAAATACGCAATAAAAAACAAAATTTAAGTTACAAAATGAACAAAATTTAAGTCACAAAATGTACGTATAAAGTAAGGAAGAAAGATAAATAACCTCCTGTAAGTCTTGTTTACTCAAAAAGAGCCTTACTTAACAAGGACAAAAATAACCTAAAGTGGTTATGCCTTCCGACGTCTTAGTACTCAAACAAGTTAATATTAATATACTTTATCTTCGTAGAAAGTTAACTCTTTGGATTAATTTTGATTTTAATTCAGAATGACTTTGATTGATTTATTTTCAAAATTTCTGTCTAAAAAGTTTATAAAGTTATATAACAAGAAGGGAAGTGGTAGGCAGTTGAGTTAAAAATCAGTGATCCATGGTATGAGAAGTCATTCTACTTTAATTATGAACTAGTGACCCGAAACATAAGAAAAGTCTGCGGTGAAGCTTACGTTTTAACCAATTTACACAAAACATGTATCATCACATTACACTAATATTAACTATACAGGGCTTTAAGTAAATTTATTTTAACCTCTCGGGTGCTAAATCAGTCCATGAAACTGAAAAACTTTCCACAAGGAACACAGGTCAAAATACGAAAAAAAAAATTTGATCTCCCATGCAAAATGCGCTAGCTCAGTCTTTCCCAACGTGGGCGATAACGCCCCCTTGTGGGCGCTGCAGGCCTAAAGGGGGGCGGTAAGAGACCCAGAAAAAAAAGGGGGCGTTGTGTAGGGCTTTGGGGTCGATTTATAATTTCATCTACCTAGCTAGGAAGACTCTTAGATACCGACTGAGCTCTCGACTCTCGACTACATCTTGTGAACATCAACTAATATTAATTACGATATAGCTCAAACTCGGTTCGATATAATAGACCGTGGGCAATCATGTTTTAACAAGTTTTTGTTAAATAATCCGATTTGTACATTCCTGTATCAATCGGCTGGTTCTATAATACTTGTTCTTGCTTGTCGAGTACGATTGGGCGTCGAATGAGATAAACGAGTTTATGCACGTTTGTCTTATTCCTGTTGGTGCGTGCTGCTTATGCAATCCTATATAAACGACGTAAATTTATTTTATTTTCATTTGCGGTTTCGCGCATAATAGATAAGCAGTACTTCATTATACCACTTACGTATTTCTCAAAACAAAACAATGTCGGAAGTAAAAAAGAAGAGACGGCAATACTCTGCGGAATATATTAAATTCGGATTTATTGAAAATCCCACAAACCCGTCGTCGCCTTTGTGTCTTCTATGTCTAAAAACATTTTCGAACGAAGCAATGAAGCCTTCAAGACTGCAAGGTCATTTGAATAAAATGCATCCAGATAAGAAAGACAAGAATGTAGCATATTTTCAAGACCTAGAGAAGAAGCATAATACTCAGCCAAGTGTATCAAAACTATTTTCGGCGGCTGCTAAGCAAGATGACGACGGACTTCGAGCTTCGTACAATATCCCTTTGTTAATTGCTCAAAAAGGCAAACCACACAACATCGGAGAAGAGTTAATTTTGCCAGCAATAAAGGAAGTAATAACTACTGTGCTTCATAAACCGGCCGCAGATATTATCCAAAAAATTCCTTTGAGTAATAATTCTGTGCAAAGACGAATTGATGAAATGGCTGAAAACATTGAAGAATCATTGTGCAATCATCTGAGGACTAGTCAATTCTCAATTCAGCTCGATGAGTCCACTTTACCAACTAATGAAGCGTTGTTGCTATCTTACGTGAGGTTTATTAAAGATGAGAAAATACGTGAAGAACTATTGTTTGCCAGAAATTTGGAGACAGATACAAAAGGCGAAACCATATTCAATACATTGGAAAAGTTTTGTGAAGAGAAAGAGATTCCTTTGAAAAATATTATGCAAGTTGCTACGGATGGCGCTCCGGCTATGACAGGGCGCCATAAAGGCTTCATAGCGTACCTAAAAAATAAAATTCCAGATGTCCTTGCTATACATTGCGTTATTCATAGACAACATTTGGTTGCTAGAAACTTAAGTGAACGACTATTTCAATCACTGCAATATGTCATCAAAGCATTCAATAAAATCCGTAGCAGCTCTTTGAATGATAGATTATTTCATCAGCTTTGTGTTACTAATGACGAAGATTTCAACCGTTTGTTGCTTCATACTGAAGTTCGTTGGCTGTCAAGAGGCAATTGTCTGATTCGATTTTATAACCTGTTTGACTCTGTGATAGAGTTCTTGGAAACTAAAGATACAGAACTGCGCAACAAGCTCATAACATCAAAGAATGATATAGCTTACATGACAGACCTGTATAAATTGTTCAACGACGTGAACCTCCAACTGCAAGGCGATGAACTAAATTTAATTAAAACAAAAAATGTCGTTGCTGCTTTCGCAGCCAAACTGCTTCTGCACAAAAAAAATATGGGCAGACGTGAGTTTCACAATTTTCCGAATTTATCAGTATCCTGCAGTAACGACGACTTGTTTGCCTACTGCCAACATTTGGAAAACCTCCACATTGACTTCACCGAACGATACCAGGACATTTTAAACTTGGAAATACCAGACTGGGTGTTGGATCCATTTTCAAATGTCAACATAGCAATGTCACCTCAGCTGGAAGAAGAACTTATAGAATTGACAACAAACGAAGAAATAAAAATCAAGTTCAAAAATGGATATCAAGAATTTTGGCTACAAAAACCGATCCTGCAATTGGACCCTGGATTGTGGTCAATTGTTCAACGATTCTTGATAGCATTCCCATCGTCATATTTGTGTGAACGTGGATTTAGTGCTGTGGCAACGCTGCTTACTAAAAAGAGAAATCGTTTGCGTGTTACCGAACGTGGCGACTTGCGGCTGTTTTTGAGTAAATTGGAACCTGATATCAACAAACTTATTGAACAGCATCAGATTCAACCTTCACATTAGTTTTTATATAAGAATTGATTATGTTTGTTTTATTTTCAATAAAAGATACTCTGTCCGAATACTATAAAGTTGCGTTTCAATAATCAGTTATAAGTACTTAGCGGTTTTTAAGTATGTTTAAAAAGGGGGGCGTTAAAAAATAATTTATTCTTAAAGTGGGCAGTAGACAAAAAAAGGTTGGGAACCCCTGCGCTAGCTGATGAAGTTTGTATGGGAGATCAAAATTTTTAATCATATTTTGACCTATGTTCCTTAGGGAAAGTTGTTCAGTTTCATAAACTGTTTAACTACCCGAGAGGTTAAAAGAGATTAACCTAAAGCCCTGTATAAGGCAAAAGCTTGTGTGTGTCTGTATTTCTATATTTGTCACTTCTTCACGCTCAAACGATTGGATTAATTTTGATAAAATTTGGTAAGGACGTAGCTGACACCTTAAATTAACATAATTTTCTTGACTTCCCACGGAAACGAAGTCCCGGGCAGAAAGCTAGTTAAACATAGACTTTCGTCTTAAGAAACGTCCATTGGTTAAAATCGTATGAAAATCCGTTCGGTAGTTTTAGAGTTAATCGCGGACTGTCAGACAGGCAGACTCAGCGGAAAACTATTCTTCTGTTCATATTTTTCTTATCGTGTAGGTCAAAACTTCATATCAAACATTTTAAACTATAGTTAATCATCACCCCGAACATGATGATGTTTTTTTTTAGCAATGCTGTCCCGTTTTTGGGTAAAAGTTTAACCTGCAGCCTTACACTTCACTTCCACTTTCCAAACTTCCACTACAAAATGTCTGTCACCGTAAGATTTTGTAACCCGTAATATTGCCATTTTACTTAATAGGATTATAATCTCTCCGTACTTTGTAAACTGCCTTAATTTTTTCTCATCGTTGGACTTTTTATAATAGACACATCAACACGGTCTAGGGATATTACACGATTTTTCATACAAAAGAAGTCTGTTTGAGAAGCTCTAAAAGCACCTAGACCTAGTCTAAAAGCATACTCGAGATACATGGAGGGCTATAATTTTCAGACGAGCAAGTGCTAAATCTGAATTTTAAATTCTAGTCAATAAATTTTGTTTTACTTGAAATTTCTGAAAACGTGATGAACATGAAAAAAAAGGTGTAAATTTGACTATTTTCATGAAAATGAAAAAAAGTTTATTTTCGTTTACGAGTATTGTAGGTAACTCAGTAGATGGAGCCTCCTTTTAAACAAGTAATGTGCCTGTACCAGGAGACTCCGCTCTTCCATAAAACTTATAGTAACAGACAAATAAACTTAACTAACTAAACTCAACCAAACAAACTTTCAAGGAAACTTAAAGTACCTACAAAAGGCTTTTAGTTGGACTTTTTATAATAAACACATCAACACGGTCTAGGGATATTACACGATTTTTCATACAAAAGAGGTCTGTTTGAGAAGCTCTAAAAGCACCTAGACTGTATTGATGTGTATATTATGCAATTAAGAAAGTCAAACCTAACCTAACCTAGCTTATCCTAATTCATTCAGTCAGCCCCTAAAGTTTCGTGGAATCATGATCTACTTAGCAAATTGTAATATTGCGTGAGATTATACTTTCACTAATCATAGACCAAGGTCTTTAATCAATGCGTCCTACCATTCACGACCTACGGAGCCGAGACGTGAAACATGACAATGAGGTTAGCCCACCGATTGCACGTCGCTCAGCGAGCAATGGAGCGCTCCATGCTCGGGATCTCGCTAAGGGATAGAATCCGAAACGAGGTCATCCGACATAAAACCGGAGTGATGGATATTATCCAAAAGTGTAGCAAGCTGAAGTGGCAGTGGGCTGGCCATGTCTGTCGCAGAACCGACGAGCGTTGGAGTAGACATGTTCTCGAATGGAGACCACGTCTTGGCAAACGTAGTGTAGGACGCCCCCCAGCCAGATGGTCAGATGACCTAAAGAAGATAGCGGGTAGTGGCTGGATGAAAACAGTGGAGGATCGTGCAAAGTGGCGCACCTTGGGGGAGGCCTATGTTCAGCAGTGGACTGCAATAGGCTGATATGATGATGATGATGATCATAGAGTCTACTTGAGTTAACTGTAAATACTTCTAAGTAACTTCTAACAATTAAAATGTACTTAAATGGAAATTGAAAATTAAACTGAAAATTATGTAAATTATGTAAATTTATGGACTTTGAAACACAGAAAATTGTAATATGAAAAGATGTGAAAGTAGAATAATATACGTCAAATAAATAAAGTTAAATTTAAAAAGTACAACAAAAAAGATGTTATGTTAACAACTGAAATTTTAGTATTACGGTTTTTACAATTTTCCGGTAAAATCTATATTTCATAGACAGAAAAGTACACAAGTTACATATTACATGCATGGTCTTGTCAACACTTGTTTGATGAAATACAAAATTGAATTGTAGCTCTGAAATTCTGCTGAAAATATGCAAAATATTTTTTTAGGGATTAACGCGTGAGGCTTTACGTATTGGCATTTTGTCTGCGTGTCGTGATGTGACGTGAATTCGTTTATTTTATTTTAAAAAAAGCTCTTTTTGGCGAAAATGTTTTGGTGTTTTGAATACGGTATTTTGATATATTTATTTTTTCTCACACTATCTTTTCGCCCAAAACTTCCTCCCCGTAAGAATTTGGGAAAATCATGTAGCCTATGTGTTAATCCAGGCTGTCAGCTACTTCCAAACCAAATTTTATCAAAATTAGTCCAGCCGATTGAGCGTGAAAGAGTAACAAACATCCATACATACATCCATAAATACTTTCGGGTTTATAATATTAGTAAGGAAAAGGGTAACCATAATAGCATAGTTTTTGCGAAGTTCATGATCGAGCAATGAGTAAAGTTTATAATAACGAGCTGGCGTAGTTCTCTTTATTCCTGAAATCTCCGCAAAAGCCAATGGTACAATGTTACAAATTGTTAAGAAGCAATAAAGTTTATCTATCTATCTATCTATCTATCTATCTACCTACATGATTCTAGTTTTTTTTCAATCATTTTCAATTTTCCGTGTTTTTACTGACTAATAAACGTTTCGTGAGTGTTACATCAACTAAAGTCCCTAAAGTGAAATATTTACTTAAAATATAAGATCTTCTTCTTCTTCTTATCGTGTAGGTAGAGTCAAGTGTGTGGTGAACTTGGCTAACCCTGGTGTCAGAGTTTTCAAACCGCACAAGGGCACTATGTGCAATATAACGAGTTCCGAAGTTATAAAATGAGCGATTCCTAGTGTTTATTTATTTTCATTTTTTTACTCATTCTTTTATAAAAGCGGTGTTTGCTGAAACTTTACATTATTTACCACCTTTTCTTGCCCAGAAACGGCGACAGATCATAGCTGATGGGGATCGGGTGTCTTTTTTTTTATTATAAGATAGGTTCACTCTTGACCTCAATCTTGACCATAAGGTCAAAGATGAGGTCGACGATGGAGCGAGTTAACCCAGAAAATGCCTATAACGGCACTGTACTCCCACGAACCGACGGAACACAGCAAGCTGTTTGGCGTCGGACTTCGGTAGGAGGGTGGTCGCGAACCAGACGGCCCTTTACAGAGCCGCATGAGACCATAGGACGACACCTCAGATTCAGAAAAAAAATGAACTTTTACAAAAAAAAAAATTTTTTGCTGAAACTTTACATTATTTACCACCTTTTCTTGCCCAGAAACGGCGACAGATCATAGCTGATGGGGATCGAGTGTCTTCACACGCCTTTGATGAGAGCTGCCTTGACTAGCAGCGCTACTGGCAACAGAACGTTCCGGAGGCAGTTATAGAGTATCATTATGCGAGAGAGCGATGCCAGACGACCGTGACAGCGCGACATGTCTCGAATTATTCAACATGCACCTCTCTTCCCGTTCGAGTCACGTTATTGTTCGCCATAAAACGGCCCACAGTGTTATTTCACTCGCTCCCATAGAAATACGAAAATAAAAATTCTCTTCACTTTGCTCGCTCCACTAGTTATGAATCTGGGTTTAAAAATGTATTATGACCCAAAAAAAAAACAAAATTGGCTTTTAAAACTTGATTACAATGAAACTGAAAAACTCATACATTCTGTAATTTGATTCCACAAGTATACAATACAAACAATACGCACACACACTCTAACACAAAACACATACTCACACACACAACACGCCCTCACCTTCACTCACACGCACAGGTCACTACTAAATTCTTATTATTATAATTTTCCTTTTGATAGCTCCACTATCCTTCTCTACTGTTTGTTAATGGGAACACTGCCCATCCTCACAGCACAGGAACCCTAAGGTTCCTATTGTGAGTATTGGCGACAGATATAACACAAATTGTATATGTTCTATGTTGAGCAATTTTTTCTGAATAAATTTATCTTTATCTTATCTTTATCTTTATAACTTTTAAAAGTAAAAAATATTACCCCTGACAATAACTCTTATCGGCTGCTAATTTTGATCAGATATGTATAGCTTAGAACCATTTTGATTATCTCCTAAATAAATCGTATCTCCCAAAGGACCGATTTCGATTTGTTTATAAACAAATGAAATCGAGACGGTTATTAGCTAAATTTGATTAAAATTGGTTCATTCGTTTAAAAGTTATAACCAATCGAATGTCGAGGGGATACAAAATTTTCAATTATACACACATTAAGTTATTCTACACTCATACTTATAATCCATGACAGGGTAGGAATAATGGTGCGTGTGGTTCACTGTGTTTTACACAATTAATGGAACAGTAATCTCACCGAGGCAGGCAACTTTTTACAAGATATTTAAGAAAGAAAAAAAAATCCTTTGTACGTAAAATTTTTTTTAAAATCTGCTTGTAATTGGATAAAACGGTAAAGAATGGATTCTTGTTAAGGGGCAGCCCTCTAAATACCTTTTCGTTTCAATCAAGATCCTAAGTGTAAGATTTGTAATCTGGGTTTGTACACACAGCAGCACAGCAGCACATCGCCCTTATCTCGCTCGTAATAGCGCCTGCTTTCGAAGTGCAAATGGGGAACCTGATGTGCTGCTATCTGTACTGATTTCTTTGTGTTTGCGGCTCCGAAAAGAAAAATCCTCTTGAGCTGTGGATTCATTGTGAAAGGTAAAGGTAAGAAAGGAAAGATGGACGATAATCTTTGGAAATACAAAAACATATTAAACCGCTTTTTAGGGTTAGTTGTTTGAACTCGTTATATTAATGTTAAGACAATAGATCATTGTCTATTTCAAAAGTAACTTTAACTAAATGAACCAAACAACAGCACTATAATTAAAATGTTGTGTCATTCGATAACTTAGAATTTTTAAACGGCTGGCGGTTTTTCAAACAAAAAACCGCATCAAAATCGGTCTATTCATTTAGGAGCTATGATGCCACAGACAATCTCACAGATACACACGTCAAACTTGTAACAGCCCACTTTTTTGTCAGGGGTCAAAAAGGATCTTAATGATCATGATTAATTATCACACCGTCTGGTCGGTCAATGCAAAGTCGAAGTTTTAAGTTTCCACTAAACAGACGATTTACATACTCATTAAAGAGAGTAATGGTCTAAACACCCTTAATGATGTCGGTGAATTATTGCTTCTAAAACATTTACTTTGTATAAGCGATTTACTTTCAATTTGTTAGAACATCCATGCTTCCCCGCCTGGACTGGAAGTGAAAGAAAAACTTAGAATGTGCCAGCTACCTACTCTTCCCAGGTATACAGTAAAATTTTGTTTGTGGGATGCGAGGGTTTTGCTGTATAATTAGCGAAAGGCTGACCACCTGTCACCATTATACAACTTGTTCCTCCTGAGAAGCCTCACAATTTGTGTCAAACGTGGCATCTAGTGGTTCCAGAACCACTATGCTCTGCCTACCCCGTTAGGGATTATAGGCATGAGCATATGTATGTATGTTGTTAAAACAAGGGCCTCCCTTCGAAACATGAAGATTAAGGGGATTCAGGCCATAGCCCACCACGTTGGCCCAATGCGGGTTGGTGGACCGCTCGTCTTTTGAAAACGAATTTTTTTGAACAAGCGGGTTTCATCACGATGTTTTCCTTTGATTTATTAATTCACCGTTAAGCAAGTGATAATTAGAAATCCGTACATAAATCCGAAAAGACGAATTTATTGGTACAGGCCTGCGCCAGAATTTGAACCCGCAACTTCTGATTACAAGTCTGGCTCATTACCAACTGGGCTATCACCGCAACCACAATACAGAAAAACCTAACTGACTTTTACAGTATGCCTGGGAAGAATAGGCAGCCAGCACATTCTGTGTTTTTCCTTTACTCCCAGACAGCTAACATGGAAGAGTGCGTTGAGTAATGAGTATACAGTTGCCCGAAGTTGCAGGTTTCCTTACGATGTTTTTCTTCACCGTAACCGCATCAGAGCATACCATTCAATAGCCTTTTTAATTTTTTTTAATTTTTTTTAAAGAAACTTAAGGATTTTTTTATGTAAGGCATTATTTGAAGCATATAAAATGAATCTCTAGCCATCTTCTAAATTGAAACTTTTCCCACACCGGTTTAGGATTTCCGAAACAATATCAAATATTTTTTCAGTTATGAAAGCGAATCCCTAGAGAAAAACTATAAACCTGTGGCCTTGGGCAAAGCTGAAACGTATTTGTGTGTGAACAAACTGAGTTTACGGCCATTTTATATGTTGACGAATCCGAGATTCCAGCGAAGATCTATTTTCAGGCAATCGCGATAGAGTTTTATAGGTACGAAAAGTACTCAAGATGGATTTTACAATGTATTTTTCATTCATTTCTTATGAAAATTTGAGTTACAAAAAGGAAAAAAAGTTACCAATAGAATAAAATAATAAAAGTGAAATTTTTCGTGAAATCAGTGAAATTTTTCGGCATTATTTTCGGTTTTTGTTAAATACAATTTTCGTGAAAATAACGCTTGGGGGTCGTCCACAAATTACGTAACGCAAATTAGAGGGAGGGGGGGAATCCGGCCAAGCGTTACGGTCCTGTTACGTTGGGGGAGGGGGGTGTCAAGGCTTGCGTTACGTGACGCACAATTTTTTATTAGTACACGTTTATTTAATTAGTTTTGCACATGCCTCATTTGCGGTTATTTCTCTGAGATAATATTGGCAAATTTGGCAACACCGAGCGGGCGGACTCAGTTTCCAGAGCCGTAAAACACTATAAAAAAAAACGCGAGAAAAAAATAAACTGACAGTTCTACTTGCCGTACTGTGCTACAAGTGTCGCAGTTATTTGTGATTTGAAATTTATAGAGTGTATTACGAAATGGAACCAAAACCCGTTCATTAGATGATTAAATTTTTTGGTGATTAAAAGTATCCCTGTTAAATACTACCACCTACTCGTATCTTTCTTTTCTGAATATTACCCTAAAGATTTTTACAAAGCACTTGTTCCGTAACGGAATTGAAGGGGGGGGGGGGGGGTCTCAGCTAAGCGTGACGGTCCTGTTACATGAGGGGAGGGAGGGGTCAAAAATTCAAGAATTTTGCGTTACGTAATTTGTGGACGACCCCTTGGATATTTTTTTTAAATTTAATAGTAAATTTTATTAGTGCGGTGTGGTAGGCTTTGTGAAGGGCCGTCTGGTTCGCGACCACCCTCTTACCGAAGTCCGATGTCAAACAGCTCGCTGTGTAGGAATACTAGTGCCTTATAGGCATTTTCTGGGTTAACTCGCTCCATCGTCAACCTCAACTATGACCTTGGTCAAGATTGAGGGCAAGAGTTAACCCATTTTATAATTTAAAAAAAAAATGTGTTTCGGAAGGAGGCCCGTGCCCCTCGGTGGGTACGTATATAGGCTGTTAAAAAAAAATTCAAAACATTTTATCAATAAAATCATTTCTCCCCATCAGCAGGATTAACATAAACAAGAAAAATGTTAATTTCTCCCTCCATTATCTTTAACTGGGTTTATCAGATTAATTCACAAATTCTGTCACCTCGTCCCTGCAGAATCTTTAACAAACTCAATAAGAAGGTGTTCGGAAAGAAACACGCATTTTCTTTCACCAATTTTTGTAATAAGGTTTATTTGACAAATTTTATTTGTGCTTCGTTTATTTTTACACTTTCCCTACCTAATTTATGTAGATGCGATTGAAATTGACTTAGGGTGAACATTTTGTTGCTGCTTGCAATTTTTTTTAAACGCTAGCTGATCCCTGCGACTTTGTTTCCTTTTTTTAAACTTTTTTTGGTAGAAACCTTTGCGGACATATACTGAACAATTTATCTCAGTTTCTTCTTTATCGGATCAATATTTTAAAATTGCCATACAAACATTGATTTTATTTATATAGATAAACTAGCTTTCCGCCCGCGGCTTCGCCCGCGTGGACTACAGGTTATATCGTACCCAGTTGTGAGATAAAATGTAACCTATGTCCTTTCCCAAGATCTAATCTATCTCTGTACCAAAATTCATCAAAACCGGTTCAGTAGTTTAGGCGTGAAATCGTAACAGACAGACGCGTGCGATCGCTGCTAATCATAAAGTGCTATAGGGCGAAGCGCAGACTTCGACGCGTGATTTATAGGCTAAATATTCATTTAAATTTAATGCTGTAAAGGGCCATATTGATTTTTATTAAAAAGTGTAAATAGCTTAATTTTGTAGAAAATTTAGAGCCATTTTTACACTGATCAGATAAAATGGCAGAAAAAATGTATTAAATTTCATTGTCAAATCTTTTGTTTGCTATTAACCTTAGGTTGAATAGTTGGTGAATTAATATAAGTCAAAGTAATTAATCACATTAGTAATTTTAACTCTTCGCTGACGTCTCAATCACAGATAATTGTCCCCGTCAAAAACAAAAAGATCGACCGACTTTAATTCCAACAATGCCTATTAGCAGACAGCCACCAACCAAAACGTCATCCAAATATATGAAAGTACAAGTTTTCATGTTTAGGTCTTGATTATACCTCAGTGCTTCATTTGCGTGTTTAAATATAATATTTTAATTAATAAATGGCTATCTATTGAGAAAAAAAAAATTGGAAAATTTAAAACGAAAAATTCCTGACTGATTCTTCAACGCCCAGCTACAACCACTCTACCTAAAAAGCTGAAAGCCGCAGAGGTACCTTTTGAGATGTTGTCGTGAAATAAGTGTAGATTTTAAAAATACCCATGAAAGTCAAATCCTGGGCGTTTTCTAGACAGAAACGTTAGAACAAAACGTTAGAACAGATAAAAATATAATTTGAAAATAAAGGTATTTCTAGAAAGAAACACCCTATTCACTAAAATGTTCAATTGTAAAATACAATAAATATATTCGATTTACATTGCAAAGTTACTATTCTTTCAAAAAATATTATTATCGTATTAATCAGCGCCCTGGTTAAGTCTAGGCATTAGCTAATGTTCACAAAAACTGTGTTTTGTTTTGTTTCCATAAAAAATATTTTATTAAAATAAAATTCTGTGAATCTCTGAAAAAATTAAAATGTATTATATTGAAAAATATCCAAATTAAAACTACGAATTCAAAATAAATAAATACCATGTAATTTTTTGTATTATTTATTTATTTGTTTGTATTCAGAGGCTGCCCACAATGTAGCAGTATCTGAATACAAAAATTCCAGGCAGCAGTTATCGTAAAAAAATACGCGTTTTCATTAAAAATATAACTAACCTGCAAAATGGAAAGGTCATCGTATGTTGTTCCAAAAAATTGGACAACACCGGCTCATAATTGAACTGAAGTCACACACACAGTACGCACTTTATTTTTATCCACTTTGACTTTACACTTTTACATTTTATTTTACACTTTCACTTTAGCGAATAAGTTCGATGGTGGCGTTTAGTACGGGTCTCGTAGCATATCGAATTTGCTACGAGCGTAGCGTTCGTAGCGGCTGGCGTAGCGCGACTGAGGCTACGCAGCCGTAGCACAGTACATACTCATTCTGTGCAGTATAAGGGCTGACTTCTTTAAGGCATAATTAAGTCTGTGCATGGCTTTTGCTGTCGTGCATTAGAAACCTAATGTACATTAAGTAACAATGGGTTACTTAAAGATAATTTTATTTTTACTTTGTGGTTTAGTTGATTGATTTGGTTTTCGTGTCTGCGTTTAATGTGTCCTAGAAGCCTTTAATACAATCCATTCTCACTTGGTGCGGCTTTTAATGTGAGGTAATATTAATTAATTAATAAAAAACTGTAACAAAACCAAATATTTTGATTTTTTTCAACTTTAAACAAATTAGTAAAAATTAAAGATGTGAATCAGCCCATTAAACTGAACAACTTTCCCTACGAAAAATACCATTATAAAAAATGTTTTTCTCCATACAACTTGAGAGATCAATTGATTGTCTGATGACGAAATTTTTTTTTAAGGATTTTATGCAGGAAAAAAAATCTACTCTCTTCTTTCAGTTTCATAGAGAGAATTATCTAAAGTTTAGGTAAAAATTCAAAGTTCCCATATAATAAAAAAAACTTAAACTTAAATCTACACAAATATTAAAAAGAGGAAAGATTCGTATTTTTATAAGTAACGAAAAAACTTAAAAAATACCCTAACCGATTTCAAAAATTCTTTCACCATTACGATGTTACATTATACTTGAGTAATATAGGCTACATATTTTTCCAAATTCCCACGGGAAGGAAGTTCGAAATGCTAGTCTATACATATTATAAAGAGGAAGGATTTGATTGTTTATTTGTTTGTCTGCTTCGAATAGGCACCGAAACAACTAGACCGATTTGAAAAATTCTTTCATCATTAGAATTCTACATTATCCGGGATGGACATAGAGTACATGATTTTCCCGAATTCCCACGGGAAGGAAGTCCCGAGCGAAATGCTAGTGTTTAATAAAGCAGAAAAAAAATTCAATCATTAGATGTTATTGCGTGCTGCGGGATAAAAGTTATTAAATAAAAAGAATAAAGTCAATGTTTCTTTGATTATTGGTAAAATATTAACTTGAATCATCTTTTTTCTTATATAGTTTATCAATATTTTTCGTAATTGTAAAAAAAATTTTTTCTTATAATAAGATGGGTTAACTTTTTGACCTCAATCTTGACCATAAGGTCAAAGATGGAGCGAGTTAACCCAGAAAATGCCTATAAAGGCACTGGTACTCCCACGCACCGACGGAACACAGCAAACTGTTTGGCGTCGGATTTCGGTAGGAGGGTGGTCGCGAACCAGACGGCCCTTTACAGAGCCTACCACACCGCATGAGACCATAAGATGACACCTCAGATTCAGAAAAAAATGAAGTGTCGTTGCCTGGGATGGATTACTAGGAGGCAGGTCTCATTTGTGTTTCCTTAGTCGCCTCTTACGACACCCACGGAAAGAGATGGGGTGGTGTTGTTCTCAACCGATCACCACAATTAATGGTTATTTTGTTAACTTTTTTAAGAAAGATATTATTAAGCGTTGAATAACCATATTATATTATACTAGCATTCCGCTCGGGACTTCATTCCCGTGGGAATTCGGAAAAATTATGTAGCCTATGTTACTTAGGGATAATTTAGCATCCTAAAGGTGGCTTTTTAAATCGGTTCAGTAGTTTTAGTTTATTCGTTACATACAAAAATACAAATCTTTCCTTTTTATAATATTAGTGTGGATTCCTCTGCGCTTCCAAAAAGAAACTTAATTTTTTAAAGGTTTCAGCTATTGAGAAACTTCCATTATGCCCGCCAGTTTGTTAGTGTAGAAGTGACGCTAGATAAGATAAGATAAGATAAATTTATTTCATAACAAAGCATACAATGTCAAATTAAATTAATTAGTCAGTTCAGCTTAAGTTATGATCGTCATAAAAAAACAATATTAATAATAAAACGTATTTAAAATAAAATAAATTAAATTAAATGTCAACAGTAAATGATAAAGCAATGTCAAAAGAAATAAATTAAAATATAAATTGTATACATAAGTACACTACCTCAATTACTAATTAAAATTAAAATTAATCGGCGAGTCCTGGATTATATTCTCAGTCAGGGCAAAATTTGTGTACTTATACCTATACGTTAAGGCAGGGAAGAACGCTACCGTTTCTGTCTGTTCTGAAATAGTTACACTACATACCGAGTGGTAGGTCTTACCAGACATTTCAATGTTTAATAGTTAATACACCCACGAACATTGCGCCAGCGATACCTTTGACCTTTCCCGTATTGCCTGCGTTACATTTCAAATACGAGTGTCTTTTGAACCCTCGATATTTTTAGATTCAGCCGCCTACAAGATAACCCACTTAACCACTGGCCAAATTTACTTTACATCAAGTTTCATAGAAATTAATGAGCCACAAATTTTTGTTTTTAACCACCGAAAAAAATTGTTATAATGATAACTTATAACGTTGACGTGTGTATCTGTGTGTCTGTCTGTGGCATCGCAGCTTCTAAACGAAAGGGCCGATTTCGATGCGGTTCTTTTTGTTTGAAAGCTGACTGTAATTGAGAGCCTTACCGTAAGAGTATCTGCACAGCATTATTTTATACAATACAATACAATACTCTTTATTGCACACAAAAAAACATAAAACATTACATTAAACAAAAAACAAATGTTCATGATGTAGTGTGCAATCCGGCGGCCTTATTGCTATAGAGCAATTATTTTATTTTAGGTAACGTGAGACTGTCAATGTCAAATGTCTTTTTTTTTCGTACAGAAACAAGATTTAAAAAGAAATCAGATGTAGCAAAGGATTTTCCTTTGAGAAATCCTACGAACCCATCCGAACACTGCTTCAATTATAATTTTCGAAAATCAGTTCTTGTTTTGAAACCCCCAGATCTTTGAGCTGGTTTTGAACCGATTCAAATTGTTCTATTATGTCATCGACGGTCTCTGTCTCTTTTCCGATGACATCTGACGCTGCCTCTTGATCGGCGGGTCCTGGGTTCGACTCCCAGTCGGGGCAAATATTTGTGTCGATGTTTGTTCTCGGGTCATGGGTGTTTGTGTCTGTCTTTGTGTGTTCCAAGGGACCCACGACAAAAGGGAAAACCTTAATGTGGGCCTTTGAGTGTGAATTGAAGTGTGAGTGTTTATCTGTAAAGCAATCAGGAAATGTTTGGTTTTTTTCTAAATTTTTAAAGATAATCATTATTTTATTTATCCTAATTGTAATCCTGGGATTGTTCGAAAGCACAGATGAAACTTTATTCAATACTAGCATTCCGCTCGGGACTTCGTTCCCGTGGGAATTCGGGAAAATTAAGTACCCTATGTCCTTCCCGGATAATGTAGGATTCTAATTGTGAAAGAATTTTTCAAATCGGTCCAGTAGTTTCGGAGCCTATTCGAAACAAACAATCAAATCTTTCCTCTTTATAATATGTATAGATAGACGAAATCAAACACCTAACAAATCTTGTTTTCAAAGAAGGTCAAGGATACGAACAAAACTCGGTTCAACGGTTCTTTTGACACTCCTACAAAGCCTTATTTTTATCATCCTAGGCTTTTATTTTATTATCCTTGAACCAGAGTTATTGCCTTAGGAAAAGTCATAGCCACTTTGAGTTAAGTTCTTGTTTATAATGTGTTTAGAATACAGGTGTACGTAGGCTTGTTCGCTTTAGGTAAATATTTAGCAATTAAAGGATGCCCGAGACCTTGTTCCCGTGGGAATTTAGTAAAACTATTTTTTACTAGCTTTTCAGCCGCGGCTCCGCCTGCGTGGTCTATCGTGTCCAGCTGTGGAATAAAATGTAGCTTATGTTATTTCTCAAGATCTAATCTTTCTCTTTACCACAAAATCGGTTCAGTAGTTTGGGCGTGAAAGCGTAACAAACAAACAGACTTACTTTCAAATTTAGTAAAGACTGTGAAACCTTATTCACTTGATGACCACAGCCCCAACCAATAGCGCCACCACCAACCGTACCTACGCCATTACTAACTGAATTTTAAGCAGCTAATTTTAGCCATTAAATGTATAAATTTCTGAAAGTCGCCACCTGAACGGATGAAGTGGTCACCATTGTCATTTGACTGCCATTGAATAGTGAAACAGCAACCCTGTTTTTTTTTACTATGAGATGGGTTAACTCTTGACCCTAATCTTGCCCAAGGTCATAGATGAGGTCGACGATGGAGCGAGTTAACCCAGAAAATGTCAATTAAGGCACTGGTACTCCCACGCACCGACGGAACACAGCAAGCTGTTTGGCGTCGGACTTCGGTAGGACGGTGGGAGGATTCTATGACTTACTCAGGCTACTTTGGGCAAGATTAGGGTCAAGAGTTAACCCATCTCATAGTAAAAAAAATCAGGGTTGCTGTTTCACTAATCAATGTCAGTCAAATGACAATGGTGACCACTTCATCCGGCACTGGGGATGGAACTCGGTACCTCACGCTTACGAGTCCGACCCAATAGTCGTTACACCACCGACGCTTTGGTTATTGGGTGACTCTAAATTAGTTAACGAAGATACAAAGTCTTTTTAAAAAGTAAGTACACACCAAAAACCCAAAATTCTAAAAACAAGTAAAAAGTTATTGTATCTTACCAAATGTCTTAAGTAATAACATTAAATATCTCCGTGAGACGAACTGAGCCAAATTGATTTTGGCAGGTAACACCAAAATTGTGCAGAAAACTTGGCAGAAACACTACCGCGCTTCCAACCTGCACATTGAAGTGGAAAACTGTACGTCACATGGATGTTACTTTTTGTAGTTTCTACTATTTGTTACCGCCTTGTTACTTTTATATTTATCAAGCCTTTGTATTGAACAAAGTGTGTCACGATTATAAACCTCATTTTTTTATGATTAGCTCTTAAAAAAAATTTACAATGGCTTGTGGATGACTTCATCGATGCAACAGTCCCAGCGTTGGACAGTCGTAGCGTCAAGTAGGGGCGTAGGAGTGAAAGTCGCAAGCGCAGTCATTGAACATTTATTGTTACGTCGAGTGTATATGCAGTGGCCACGGCTCGCAACTACTTTCATACAGAACGAACCGTGGCGCGTTTATGTAGCTACCCTACAGAGCTACAAGATTTTGCCATTAGGTCTCTTTTGAGAGTATTTTTTTGTTTGTTTTTTTTTGTGGACTTAAAGAAAAATTGGCACCTTAAATACTATTCACATTTTGCTTTCACCTTTCATTCGGAACGTAAAAAAATTGTGCAGGTTTTCTCGTTTATGCTGCAGCCAGTAAAATAGGTAACCAATAGGGCCACCTTGTACACTGTGGCAATTTAAGTGCCGTACACTATACACTATGCTGGTTCTTCCGACTGTTGTCGGTGCTATACTAAGAAACGAAACTGAATGTCAATCTCTCATTTTCTAATATAGCTCTGTTCCTCTCTGATAGTCCAGCAAAATGGACAATGAATAAAACATGTATTTGTATGTTCTTGTATATTTTATTGTATCATGTTTTTATCCAAAAAACAAACCGAACAAAGCATTTTTAAAGATCTTAAAATTACAAAAAAACATTAATCTTCTACTGATACTAAAGCTAATAACAAAATGCCAAGCAAAATCTGATAAGATTTGGTTTTAAGAATTGATCTCATATTTTTACTTTTTTATGGCGTGACATGACAAGGGTTCACGTCGAGATTCATTTTGTGGTCGCTGAACAGGCATATTCTACCTTATATGTAAATAAGATAAATTCTATGATTTTTTTTACCAGCCCATTATATATCCCCACCGAGGGGCACGGGCCTCCCTTCGTAACACGAAGGGGATTTAGGCCATAGTCCACCACGCTGGCCCAATGCGGGTTGGTGGACCGCTCGTCTTTCGAAAATAAATTTTCTCGGACGGTCGCGTTTCATCACGATATTTTCCTTCGCCGTTAAGCAAGTGACAATTAGAAATCCGTACATAAATCCGAAAAGACGAATTTATGGTACAGACCCGCACCAGGATTTGAACCCGCAACCTTCCGATTACAAGTCTCGCTCATTACCAACTGGGCTATCAGCGCTGTCTCTATTCTATGAATGTTTCTATATTATCCTACTTAACTAGCACGGCCCGCAATAAACTCGCGCGTCAAGCCAATCTGATGACGGTAAAACTTCACTTTGATTGATCCTTTGCGCCGTAAAGAATTGCTCATCCTCTACTATTGTAATTTCAACACTCTTTTAACCCCGACAAGAAAAGAGGGGTGTTACTTTCATTTATTCATATTTTATTTCAAGCTAATCGTATACAAGTATACAATATACATTGCTCCTCAATAAATTTCAATTCAATTTATTTCATTCATTACATTTCAAAAAATTTAAAATTTTATCTAACTTTATATGTTTTATTTGTATAAATAACAATAATAGGTCAAAATTACTAAATTGGTCAAATAAAATAAATTAATTTATGTTATATGTTTGACGTGTGTATCTTTGAGTCTGTTTGTGTCTGTCTGTGGTACCGTAGTTCCTAAACGAATGGACCAATTTCGACGAGGTTTTTTTTGTTTTAAACCTGACCTAATCAAGATGGTTCTTAGCTATATTTGACCCCACACAACCCCGATCAGTTGTCGATTGACTACAAAGTCGGAGGCTATTTCGCAGTTTGAAAACTAATTCCAGGGTCAGCCTTTGCCACATATTTTATTATATCTAAACAATAAGAAAAAAGCCCAGCCTAGTATAAATATGTACTAGCACATTCATAAAAAACATACCTAAACAGGACATCCAAATTTTCCAAAGAGACTGGACAGGAAAATGTTGTAGGAGTATTGTGGCCGTACTTCAATCGGCGAGCAATAAATCGCGTTCAGATAAAGAAAAGGGTTCAAATCCTCCGAGATGATTACTGGTCAGACTCCCTTCACGATACTGTGAAGAGGATTTTTATGGGGATAGAGATGGGGTCCGATACAAAGTTCGGATACTTTTCTTCTACCTTTTTTTATATTGTAAGTTGGGTTAACTCTTGACCTCAATCTTGACCATAAGGTCAAAGATGCCGTCGACGATGGAGCAAATTAACCCAGAAAATGCCTATAAAGGCACTGGTACTCCCACGCACCGACGGAACACAGCAAGCTGTTTGGCGTCGGACTTCGGTAGGAGAGTGTTCGCGAACCAGACGACCCGTTATAGAGCCTACCACACCGCATGAGACCATAGGACGACACCTCAGATCCCGAAAAAAATGTCGTTGCCTGGGATGGATTACTAGGAGGCAGGTCTCATTTGTGTTTCCTTAGTCGCCTCTTACGACACTCACGGAAAGAGATGGGGTGGTGTTATTCTCAACCGATCACCACACGGTCAACTCCCTGGTCAGACTCCCTTCACGATACTGTGAAGAGGATTTTATGGGGATAGAGATGGGGTCCGATACCAAGTTCGGATACTTTTCTTTTACCTAGCGTTTGTCTGACCAAGGCCGAGAACGTACAAATTCTAAATCAAGATTCAAGATTCAAAACGTTTATTTGACATACACATTACAACACAACAACAACGTTACATAAGGAATAACAACACAGAATAAAAAATAAAACGTAAAATAAGAAATAAAAATAAAATGGATGGAGTTGTGATGTAGTGCGATGACAAACAGGACTCACCTCAGCATGTGTTGCAGCAAAGGCCACAACGCTGGGTTTCAGTTGAGCCCCTTAGATCAGTGTATGTGTACTTACGAGTGTACTTAAACTTAAATCACTGAGTATGTGACCAGTAGAAGGGCAAATAAACGGAAATTAGTTAAAAATAAATTCTTACCAATAAATAGCTAAGGTAAGGGAACACGTGTTCATCTTGTTCGTAAGAAAGAGAGAGAGATGGAAGCGCGGTTCCACAAATAGGTATCAGTACAAAATCACACAGATTTTGCGAGAAACCGACTTTTTTTTCATTGAACATTCAGCCAGGCTATGATGATCGCAACGACATATCATCTCACGCGTTATCTCGTGGTCACGTGACGCTTTCTCGTAATCTCATTGGTCGAAACAGTCACGTGACCACGAGATGACGCGTGAGATAATATGTCGTTGCGATCGTCATAGCCCGGCAGGTCGTTACTTAAAATAAGACAAAGTAACATTAAAGTTGTCCACCAACCCGCATTGGGCCAGCAGTCTACCAACCCGCATTGGGCCAGCGGTCCACCAACCCGCATTGGGCCAGCGGTCCACCAACCCGCATTGGGCCAGCGGTCCACCAACCCGCATTGGGCCAGCGGTCCACCAACCCGTATTGGGCCAGCGTGGTGGACTATGGCCTAAATCCCCTTCATGTTTCGAAGGGATATGGGCTGATAAAAAAAAAAACATTTAAGGATTTTAATACATTCATTCATATTTAGTCATGATCGCCCTATATTGCACCTCTACTAGGTCAAAAAAATATTTTCGCACTCCATACACTCGAGCGATGTTACTGATCGCTTTAGTAAGAGAAATCGATTTTCTTTTGAAACTTTCATACAGGTTTCTAAGGGAAAGTTGTTTAGTTTCATGCGCAGAATAACCTTCTAAAACATCTTTAACTTATTCAAAGTCACCTCATACAATAACAATTGAACAAACAAGCAACAAAGGCTTACCATGATCGCTTAGCGCGATCCAATTTAGGACCTAAACAAGTCTGCAACGCTTATTCGTACCATGATGGCTTATAAGTGATTCAATTTTGGCGTTGTTGCGATTCAAAGGCAGACCAACGACAATTTATGTAGACATTTAAAATGGACCATATACAACCGAGCAGTTAAAAAGCGGCGCCATCATGGTACCATTTTAAAAAACATTCCAATTGCGAAACAGTTCAGAGTTGGATCCTAAACAGAAATGCTTTTAAACGACCGTGGTAGGTACCCAGATCTTTATTTTCGGATACTCGGAGGGAAAAGTACACACGGCAGCACATCAGGTTACACATTTCGACCTTGATGTTGCCCTTATCTCACGCGCAATAATAAAGCGCCGGCTTTTGAAGTGCAAATCGGTAAACGGACGTGCTATTGTCTGTACATCACTAGTACTGTTTGGGGAACACTCAAAGGCGACGCGTGTAGCAAACTCATAACCCACGGGGATTCCCCAATCAGCCTCAATAGAACCTTATTGAGAATAAGTTAAACCTTAAGTTCGGTTACATTCAATTAATGGGACGAAGTTGGACGTAACGTGTAACGTATAAGAAAGGATTACCTTTTATTTTTATAAAGTGTCGATTTTAAAGTTATTTCAGTTTAGATACTTTCATACAAATATGAAGCGGTGATAGCCCAGTTGGTAATGATAGCCGGACTTGTAATCTAAAGGTCGTGGGTTCAAATTCTGGTGCGGGCCTGCACCACTAAATTCGTCTTTTCGGAATTATGTACGGATGATGAAACCCACCCGCCCAAGAAAATATATTTTCGAAAGACGAGCGGTCTACCGACCCGCATTGGGCCAGTGTGGTGGACTATGGCCTGATTCTCCTTCGTGTTTCGAAGGGAGGCCCGTGCCCCTCGGCGAGGACGTTGTAGGTTGGTAAAAAAAAACAAATTTTATAAATGCGAAAGAAACTTTCGAAACTCGTTTATCTGTTACCTTTTCACGACTAAACCTCTGATCTAATTTTGATAAATTTTTGTATAGAGAGATTTGATGTTGGAAAAGGACATAAGCTACATACTTTTACACACGAACAAGGTCACGGGTGGAAAACTACTCTATCTAATAATATAAAGAGGAAAGATTTGATTGTTTGTTTGTTTGCATTGAACAGGCTCCGTAAATACAGGACCGATTTGAAAAGTTCATTCAGAATGCTACAATATCCCTGATGAAAATAGGCTATAAAATTTTTACTAAGTCCCGGACGGTGTGCAAGTTTAATATAATTATACATCATACAAATCAAAACATCCAATAAAGTTACTACCTACTTTAAATAACATACTGTCACTTTCCATCTTTTGGTAGTAAACAAGGACAGCGATACATTTAAGACAAAGACACCAAATAGATAAATAGATAGATAGATAGATATAACTTTATTTAACTGCTTCCAAACAATACAAACAAGTAGAACAACATAAAACTTATCTAAAGCAGTCAAAATGGCGCTGACTCAGCATGTGCTGTAGCACTAGACTAAAGCGCTGATTTTCAGTCAGTACCACAGTGTGTTGTTGCGTCGAGCGCCATTTCAAGACAGCTAGACATATACAAATACCCAATATAACATTGACAACATCAGTAGATAAACAAAGATTAGTATAACAACAAAATCTCAAAAACAACAAGATCAATCTCGTGATTAAACCTTGAACATAACTGCCTATACATCATTAATATTACGACAACCATAAACAAGATATTACAACAGTAACCACCGATATTTTATGTGTATGGTTGCTATAAATAAACCATCCCGAGGGAGACATGAAAGGCCTTTCTGGAGCCTTCAACACTTCTCTAGACGGAAGGGTCAGATTTACCCCCTTTGATTTGTGAATTTTGCAAGCTAGCACAAAATTACAGGAAAAATTATTTTCTGTGGCCTCTAGTAATAACTTCAAGTCAGTTTAATATTCATCATTTCAATCCCAGTTTTGCCTTGATATGGCGTAAGCTAAAATTTTTTTTTCGATTAACTATGACGGACGGTTGGGTCGAGTGGTAGTGGCGCTGCCTCTTCATCGACGGATCCTGGGTTCGATTCCCAGTCGGGGCTAATATTTGTGTAAAAAATAGATTTTTGTCCTCGGTTCATAGGTATTTGTCTTGTGTCTTGTCTTTATGTATATTTTGTGGGACCCACTCGTTATGGGAAAATCTTTAAAGTGGGCCTTTGAGTGTATAAATAAATAATACGAATCCGTGAATACAATGAGTGGATTTCACTATATCATTTCTTTCTAAGTTTTGGCACATGCCTTTTTTTTTCTTGTACGGCTTTTTCTACTTATCTGTAATACATTCTTGTTGATAAATATGAAATAGGTTAGGTTAAACATCATAACAATTAACGGGGTCAGTGAGACCCATTTTAATGAATATGGGGACCTACAGGTTAAGAGACCTTTCAAACGGGTCCCCAATGTCAGGGTCGGTGGTTACAAGGGACAAGACAGATGTACGGACATACGATGGATGACAAGCTGTATTATTAAACATGTATATCTTGTTGTGCAGTAAGTTTGTTATAAATATAAAGAATAGTTTCAGAATTTTTCTTTGTTTTAGGGTTCCACAAGGAGTTTTTCGGAATTTTCCTACATTTTTAGGGTTTCTTAGTAATATAGAGTTTCATTTTGTCCTCCTATCGGACTGTCAGTCTGTTTGTCCGTGGCTTAGTTCAGAATATACTATTTGGCATGGATTGGATACACATAAATAAAATCTTTAAAAAAATATATTTTTTACAGTATTTGCTTGAATGTACTTGTATAGTACATTTTTTTTTACTACCGACATGATAGTATGTGCTAGAAATAATATACCTGTAGTATGATGAATTTTTTTTTTGTTTCGACTGTAAATTTGTATGTAATCAGAAGGGAAATTCGCATCTCATGCATAATTAACGAAAATAATTTTAATATCAGAAAGGTGACCGTTAGATCTACAAGGTGTAAGAAACAGCTTAGCAAATACTTAAATGGTGGATTCTACTTATTACTACGATCGGTTAAAAGTAATCATTTTTAGCCGGGAACGTCAAGTTAAGGAGTTTTTATTATTTACCTACTTTTGAGCTACGCAATGTAATGCGAAACCGCGACCTCGCGCCACTATCACATGGCTCATTTTCCTGTTTACGCTGTTATCACTGTTTTTTATTGGAAAATGGAGTGTATTAAAATTAATAATTTAATTTCAAACCAAATTTAAAAAAAAAATCCTAAGGAAAATTCCACTTGGAAATCATGGTTTGAGTTCAGGGTTTTAGTTTTTGCTAATCTGTCCCTTACGATGTATATCTTGTACACACGGCAGCACATCAGGATATACATGTTGTACTTGACGTTACCCTTATCTCGCTCGTAACAGCGCAAGTGGATAACCTGACATGCTGCTGTCTGTACAAACATACTATAAACCCTCTAGCAAGACATGAATAGACACCTAGAAAAGGCCATAAACTCACCAGAAAATCTTAGACACATTTTGTTGGAACCCTATTTTTTAGAGGTCTTAAACACGACCTTAGGAAAAAGATAAAAAGGGTCGGCTCTGGTCTGTATCTAAAAAGAAAATCCGGTCCCGAAAAGGGTGCAGAAAATTTCAGAAAAAAATGTTTGAACGTTTTTAATATTTTTTAATAGGTCTTTACCTATGAAATTGCCGTTTTTCATACAATATTTTTGGAAAACTGAATTTTCCATACTAACGTTTTTAGATTTTAGATTTTTGTGGGAAGGTTTGGACAACATTAAGTTAATTTTCATCATACTTAGTTTATTGAAAGTTGTAGCTGTAACAACGGTACAGCAAAAATAAGCAATGAAACGGGCAACGGATGAAACGAGCTATATTTGAGCTTCTTTTTCAGCAAATAAATCTAAAGTAAATATGTATTAATTTGACTCAATATCTCCGTTATATGGCCAAGGTTTTAAATAAAAATCAATTTTAGTAATAGCTGTCCAATCGAATAAATTATGAATAAAATAAAGCTTGAGTAAAAATCGGCAATTTCATAGGTAAAGACCTATTATTATTTCTGATGTTTCAAAATAATTGTTGGTAGGGTTCTTTATTTTGTTTTAACTTTATAAAAACTAAATTTTCTTATCGTTTTATGTTCCGCGGGAGAGATACAAAGAATGTAGGGGACAGCTCAGCAAAAACTGAAAACCTGATATTTGACCATCATTCTGAATGATTTTTAGCGGACTTTTTCTTATCATTTTCAATTTTCTTCTATCTACTTTAATAATCAACGACCGCATTCAAGAGGTGCGGTTTCGTGGTACATTCTGTAGCGCCAAAATAGATTTAAAAAAAACTTACTTAATTTGACGTATCCTGGGAAAAAATTACTAGTAGCAGATCAAGTTCCAATTTCCAAGCTAACTCCCTTGCATCCTGAATGTATTTGTAGAACAAATTTCGAATTAACCTAAAAAGTATTTAAAGAGAAATGAGCCTAATTAATCATGAGCCAAAATATATATGAAATCCCCCAAAAGTCTATTAATTTCCTCAATATGAATTTTCCGGAAACTTATACTTTTGCAAATATCAACTTACAAATCAATGATACGTAAGAAAGAAGTAGACAGGGACAATGTAATATGACTTTACTTTAAATTAGCGAAATTGTAAGGGCTGATTTTTCAAATGAAACTGAACAACTATCCCCAAGAAACTTTATGAAATTCTCGAATAAAATTTTCTAATTATTAAGTAACCACGATATTTTAGGAAGGAACATGAAATCTTTCCCGTAAAACTCATATGATATTCTCAAAAGAAATCACAGATTTTGTACCTCACACGACTATCGAGCACATTGGAAATGAATCTACGGAATCCGAAAAAATATTCATGAGAAAAATTTCGTTCTGACTTTAAGACTTTTTTAAAAAAGGTTAGGCTACAGGGCAAACCCTTTACTCGATCGTCTTTGTTTTAGGCTCAAATTGTAGCCGACTAAATTATTGTCCAGAGATCTCTCAAATTTTTGATATTGTTTTTTGTTTCCAAAATATCGAGCGCCAAAATCTAAAATTCGGAACGTATAAAAGATTGGGAACTATTCCTATTAAATATATATATATGTGTGTGTTCTGTAAGTGATTCTGGTTCTGAATTTTGAATGTAGCTAGGAGGTTTTTTATCGCGCTGTATATCATTGTTTTCAACGCACAAATTGCCTACCTACTCCAATTTAATTCGCCATCACAAAGAGGAAAATAAGTCTGTTCTCGTTTAGAAACACATTTCTAGTTAATTGTGCAATTATTCGGAGGTAAAGAGGATACCGAACCAACCATACTATATTATTATTAATTACAATATGTACTACAATTAATATTAGAGTAATTGAAAAGCAGGGTGAGGGTTTCATTGTATTATAGGCGAAAGGCTTCCCACCCCGATTCTGTAACTTAAGTTTTGTGTCGATGGAATGGTCGCCTTTTCATACGTTCTGGTGGCAAAATTATTAACTTTTCAAATTTCATATATCTAATGACGGCTGCTTTGACTGGTGGCGCCACTGCCAACTGAATCTTAAGTTGCTACCTAGCAACTTTACGTTTGATTGGCGGTGGCGCTGCTGGTCGGGTGGTAGTCAGCCAGTATATGAAAATTAAATAGTTCTCAAGTTCGCCATCTGAACAGATAAAATGGCAATGGCAACCATTCTATCGACACCCAACAGTTAGAGAATCGGTGCCCTGGTATCATGACTGCTCCCAAAGGGGTTGGGGGGGGAGGGGGAGGTCAGGGACCCTACAAAACAGGAGAACGTTCTCCATGTAACTTGGGCGAGTAACTGATAGTCTTAGAATAAAAAGTAAAAAAAAAAATTTGAAGTGAAGACTTCTAAATCGGCGTTGTGCACTTTGAAGTATGGGTAAAAAATGTTAAACTCGCGTCAGGACACGTGACCCTGATCGAAAATTCGTAAGATGGAGGGAGAATGAAAACACCTTTGTTGTGCAATATTTGGCATGGGTAAAAAATGTTAAACTCGCTTCAGGACACGTGACCTGATCGAAAATTCGCAAGACGGAGGGAGAGTAGACCGCAAGAGTAATATATGTTCAGGCTCTCCCGTGTTTTTTTTTTTATTTCATTAGTTCCTTAGGGAAAGTTGTTCAGTTTGATGGGGATGGGGATAAGTTTGTCCAATCCTTACTATGTTTGTCTGTCTGTCTGTCCGTCTTTCACGCCTAAACTACTGAACCGATTTTGATAAAATTTGGTACAGATATAGATAAGAGCCTAAGAAAGGACATAGGCTACATTTTATCTCACAGTTGGGCAAAATATAGCTAGTATAGAATGTATACATATATATAACAAAGAAAAAGGTTAGATTTGTCGAAATTCCCACGGGAACGAAAGCCACGAAGTTATAGTTTCTTACAACCTTTAAACAATAACTACCAAGTCACCAATGCAGTGAAAACAATAGGGTAAAGGGACCAGTTGCCGGCACAGGCTGATTTATTAAAGGCAAATTGTGGGCCGTGCAATAATAGCAGGAAGTGACGTCGTTTACCTCGCCTAGAGCCTTCTTGATGTGTAAGAGTGGTGAATATTGGATGTGTTACTCGACTTTTACCCTTTTTATTTTATTTTGATCCTGTGTTGGCGGTCAATACCAACTTTGCTACGCCAGCAAGAATAAATTAATTTTATTTTGGTCAAGGTATTGATATATTTTTCAGCTGTATGTAACTTAGGCCCATTTTCCATAAAAAACTCAACTCATGGTTAAAACGCGGTTAAAAGCTAATCAGACAAAATATTTAAAAAAATTACGACATATTTTTTTTTTATTTTTTTTAAATTACATTGTCATATCTCTGGTTATTTGCTAATCGTTGGTTTGAAAATAGTAATAGAATGACATTTATTTATAGACAAACACAACACACACAGACACACACAATACAAACAAATAAATAAATAAATACAAGAGAAATAACTCTAAAATTAAAAAAAAATTGTATCATCCCGACATTCATTGCGTATAACTCTGCTGAACCAATTTTGATAAAATGTATCTAAGAACCATCATCTCTTGATTACGTTAGCTTTCCAACAAAAAAACTGCGTTGAAATCGGTCCATTCGATTAGGAGCTACGATGCCAACAGATATACAAACAGATACTCAAACGCACAGATACACACGTCTAACTTATAGCACACCTCTTTTTTGTCGGGTTTAAAAAAAAAGTTGATAAAGACTGGGTGTAAACTGAAATAAAAGAAAATAAGAATTCCCTTTGCCCAGCGTAGAGAAATATAGTAAAAATAACAGAGGCCTCCTCCAAGCAGTTTCGAACATCAAAAACATTAACTTCCGGCAATCTTAAGCCGCGCCCATTAAACCACAACCGAGCCCCGTTTACGGCTTATTAACGTTCAAACCGACAACTATTAAACATCACGATATGTTCTAGAAGCGGTTGTAAAAATGCAGGAAGCTATTTAAATCTTAAGTGGGTCTGATATGATAATGATAGGCAGAAGTTGTATGTTGTTTAAGATTCTTGTGGTTATTTTCACTAGTTTTAAACGGGTTCTTACCACAATTTTTTTATTATTATTATAAGATGGGTTAACTCTTGACCTCAATCTTGATCATAAGGTCAAAGATGAGGTCGACGATGGAGCAAGCTAACCCAGAAAACGCCTATAAAGGCACTGGTACTCCCACGCACCGACGGAACACAGCAAGCTGTTTGGCGTCGGACTTCGGTAGGAGGGTGGTCGTGAACCAGACGGCCCTTTACAGAGCCTACCACACCGCATGAGACCATAGGACGACACCTCAGATTCAGAATAAAATGAAGTGTCTGGGATGGATTACTAGGAGGCAGGTCTCATCTGCGTTTCCTTAATCGCCTCTTACGACACCCACGGAAAGAGATGGGGTGGTGTTATTCTCAACCGATCACCACACGGTTAAAAATTTTTGAAAGAGGCTAGACCGCTTTGCCACTACCCGCAGTTCTCCAGTTCATCCGTGATTGTAGCGCCGAAATATCGAATACTCGTTGAACCAACAATCGTGGTACGAAACCGTTATAATATGTGTAAAACTAGGAGTTGAAGGAATTTTAGCAGCTAATTGATATTTTTAGTTAACTGGCACAGTTAAGCTTCTCCTGATACTTGTAATACAATCAATTGCAAAGTTAAAGCCTCTTTAAATGTAATACCGTTCAAGTTTACCTCAACTACACGGAAAGTGACAGTATGATATTTAGAGTGACATTTACTTTAATAGACATTTTCAACCGGGTGTTAGTTGGTGTTAATGTTTATAATAATTGAAATGCCGTTTTTATGGAAATTAATATGGGATGACCTAAAACTAGCGAAACTGTATAAAACTGAACAAGTTTCCCGACTTCTCATACTAAGGCAATCCGTTGATTGCACAAGTTGTATGGAGAGGTGACATGTTTTTTTTTTTTCGACCGATGTTCCTGGAGGATAGTTGTTCAGTTTCATGTGCTGATTTACATCCTAAATTTTCGCTTACCTATTTAAAGTTATCCAATACAGGTACAGTTATCCTAAAAAATATATTCAAGAAAATTTTAAGGTGTGGAAATGTTCCTTGGCCATTATTAACCCTCCGCATACCAGGTAAGGTGTAATAAACCCCAGGCGGTGAAAAATCGACATATTTTCAAAAATTTTCGTGCGCGGAATCTGAAGCTCTCAGTAGCTGGAGTTGCAACGTTCTTACACGTTCTTACTCAATCACTTGGCTCATCTCCCGCTCTCGCTGAATCGCTACTCAAGCAAAATGTAGACGAAAGTAAGGTTCATTTCAGTTTTTCACACATAAGAATTGTTGACATTCTTAAAACTTTTAAAATGTTAAACATGAAAAAGACTGCGGACCTTGATGGTCTTTCAGTAAAAGTAATAAATTGTATAATAGATTGTATTGCTCCACATTTAGTGTTTATTTTCAATAGTTGTGTCGATGGTGGTGTGTTTCCTGATTTGATGAAACATAGTAAAGTAATTCCTCTGTTTAAAGCTGGTAGTACATCTGACCCCACCAACTTTAGACCTATTTCAATACTACCAGTACTTAGCAAAATTTTTGAAAAAATTATCCTTAGTCAAATAACTACTCACTTCTATGCTAATAAACTTATGAATATTAATCAATTTGGATTCACACGGGGTCGTTCAACAACCGATGCCGGTGTTGAACTTATTCGTCACATTTTTGAGGCCTGGGAGGATTCACATGATGCTCTTGGAGTCTTCTGTGATTTGTCCAAGGCTTTTGACTGTGTTCACTATGAGACTCTAATCAGAAAATTACATCACTATGGCATAAGAGGAAATGCACTTAGGCTTCTGGAATCTTATTTGTGTAATAGGATCCAGAAGGTTGAGGTTAACGGCACTAGATCACCTGGGTCCACAGTCTGTATGGGCGTCCCGCAGGGTTCAATTTTAGGACCATTCTTGTTTCTCCTGTACATTAATGATTTGCCTTTTCTTGTTAAAGAGGCCCATGAGATCGTATTATTTGCAGATGACACATCACTTTTATTTAAAGTGAAAAGATATGACACTAATTATGACGACGTGAATATTGCGATCTCAAAGGTTGTTGAATGGTTCACTGCAAATAACCTACTCTTGAACGAGAAAAAAACCAAATGTGTTAAATTTACCTTGCCTAACGTTAAACAGTTTAATACCAATGTACAGGTTAAAAATGAAAAACTGGAAGTTGTAGAATCTACTGTATTCTTAGGTATCACTATTGACACAAAGCTTCAATGGGATCCTCATATTGATAAGTTAGCGAACAGACTCAGTTCAGCAGCTTACGCGGTTAAAAAAATCCGTCAATTATCGGACGTAGAAACCGCGAGAACCGTATATTTCAGTTACTTCCACAGCCTAATGTCATATGGCATTTTGCTGTGGGGTAATGCTGCCGACATTAATAAGATATTTGTCCTGCAGAAAAGGGCTGTTCGCGCGATTTATCAAATGAGACCTAGAATGTCTCTTAGAAATAGATTTAAGGAAATAGATATTTTGACATTTGCGTCCCAGTATATATTTAATAATCTTTTGTATGTAAAGAAAAATGAACAATTGTTTAAGAAAAATTGTGATAGGCACAATGTAAACACTAGAAGCAAACATAACTTGGATATACTAGACAGCCGTCTCTACAAAGTAACAAACTCTTTTATGGGTCAATGTATACGCTTCTACAATAAGATTCCCATGTGTATTCAAAACCTACCTTTAGAAAAATTTAAGACGATAATTAAACAAAAACTTTGTAAAAAGGGCTATTATAGAATTTCGGATTATCTGTTAGACAAGCAACCATGGGAATAAATTGCTCAGCTCCAGAGTTATTCAGATATTAAGTCAATTAAAATTAACAGTAAGAAAATTTATATGATTGACTTAAAAAGAGCGACCCTCGGAGTTTCTTGCCTATTCTTCTCCTGAGGAAGACTGCACCTTTGCGAATAGGCGCAAAGCCAAAAGTGCTAATGTAATTCATAATATTGACGTGTTCAAGTATCATTTTATATGTTCAATGAAATAAACACTTTTGACTTTGACTTTGACTTTACACTGGCAAGTACCATTAGTTTAGTGGCGCGTGCGTTTTTTAGGACTCTAGATGCGTTTTCGTTTAGAGTTGTTGTTATTTGAGCATATACAAAATGCAATTATGGCGAACTAAAGAACTTCTACCTCGAGATTGAAGTAAAAATTTAAAGATGTATCATCGTTGTAAAATTTTTTTAAATTTAGTCAGTTTAATTACAAACATTGGTACTTATCAATTCTTAGGGTAATTTTGAGTCTAAATTAGTAGTCAGAAGATGGCATTTTCGCTACCCTTTTTCAACAAACCATTTAATCTATTTCATTTTTAGGGTTCCGTAGTAATCTACGAACCCTTATAGTTTCGCCATGTCCGTCTGTCCCTCTGTCCGTTTGTCCGTCTGTCTGCGGGTTTCCTAAGAAACCCTTGGTACTACAGAGCTGAAACTTGGCATGATTATACATATGAATCACGCCGACAGAACTGTAGAGTAAAATCTTAGAAAAAATTTTTTTTTCGTGTGTCTCCCATAGTGAAAGGGCGATGATTTTTTTTTTCTCGCCAATATTTTTGAGTGGGGTGTCATAGGATAGCATATTAAAAGATAGAAGGGGTTTACTAAGAAAGTTTTTCGATTCAGCACTCCGTTTGCGAAATATAAATTTTTATAGTGAAAATTTTTGTCAAACACAAGTGTCCCCCTCGTCTACCTGCTAAACGGTTGTTTTTAAAAATGTGGAAAAATTCACGTTGGTAGAATATATAACGAAATTAAAAGGAAAACTATCACACATAACTTGGTCCTTCAAGTTTGCGAGTAATAGTCGACCAAGTGCCAAACACTGTTGGGATTAATAAGAATATATTTACTAATATAAGATCCTTGGTATTACAGAGCTGAACTTTGACATGGTCATAGATATTGGTTGCGCCGACAGATCTAAAATATAAAATTTTGGAAAAAACATTTTTTCGGGTGTTTCCCATACACGTGAAAGGGCGATGGGATTTTTTTTTCTCACCGATACCATCGAATTGAATGTCATAGGATAGATTTTTAAAATATAAAAGGGGTTTACTCAGAACATTTTTCGATTCAGCACTCCGTTTGAGAAAAAAAAAAATTAAAGTGAAATTTTTTGTTTCCACAAAAAATTTCACTTTAAAAATAAGTTTCCGGGGGGGACACTACCAGCTAAACTGTTGTTTCTAAAAATGTGAAAAAATTCACGGTTATAGAATATACAACGAAATTAAAAGAAAAACTATCACACATAAGTTGGCCCTTCAAGTTTGCGAGTAATAGTCGACCAAACGTTTTTGGGATTAATAAGAATTTGTTTACAAGGTTCGACGCTAAAAGCGAGGGAAGGTCGAAAGCCAAACTGTAACATATTGACATTTTAGGTGTCGTTATATAGTTTTTTGGGGGTGTTAATTACGAAAATAACATCAAAATTATTTTATCAGCAGGTTGATATTATTTGTAACAGTAATATTGCCGTAAAAAAACAAAAAAAAAACTTACATTTGGTTGTATTTAGACCAAAACAAAAATTATTTCCCAAATTACAAACTCTTTAATAATACATTTGTTCTTAGGGTTCCGTAGTAATCTACGAACCCTTATAGTTTCACCATGTACGTCTGTCCGCAGGTTTCCTAAGAAACCCTTGGTAGCACAGAGCTGAAATTTGGTAAGGTTATACATATAAATTACGCCGACAGAACTGTAGATTTTTTTTTCGGGTGTCTCCCATATATTTGAAAGGATGATGAATTTTTTTTTCTCGCCTATATCATAAAATGGGGTGTCATAGGACAGCTTTTTAAAAGACAGAAGGAGTTTTCTAACAACGTTTTTTGATTCAGCACTCCGTTTGCGAAACATTAATTTTTAAAGTAAAAATTTTTGTCAAACAAAAGTGTCTACCTCTCTACCAGTTAAACGGTTGTTTCTAAAAATGTAAAACAATTCACGGTGGTAGTGTATACAACGAAATTAAAAGAAAAACTATCACACATAAGTTGGCCCTTCAAGTTTGCGAGTAAATTCGACCAAGTGCCAAACTTAGTTGGGGTTAATAAGAATATATTTACTAATATTAGATCCTTAATAGTGCAGAGCTAAAATTTGGCATGGTCATACATACCTATTGATTGTGGTGACAAATCTAAAAAATAAAATGGTGGAAAAAAATTTTTTTCGTGTGTTTCCCATTAACGTGAATGGGCGATGGTTTTTTTTCTAGCCGATATCATCGAGTGCGTAATCATAGGATAGCTTTTTAAAAGATAGAAGGGGTTTACTACAAACGTTTTTCGGTTCAGCAATCCGTTTAGGAAACATTAATTTTTATAACGAAAAAAAATGTGGAATAATTCACGAGGGTAGCATTTACCACGAAGTGTACCCTAATCCAAAATGGTTGACATACAAGGTTCCACGCTGAAAGTGAGGCGAGCCGAAAGCCAAGCTGTAACATATTGACATTTCAGGTGTCGTTTAATAGGTTTTTGTGGGTGCTAATTACGAAAACGACATTACAAATATACACCTGCTTAGCTTGATATTATTATATTATTCCTTACAATAAAATTGTCGCAAAAAAAAAAAAATTCGCGCTCGCTTCGCTCGCGCATTAAACACTTCCATTCTGTTATACTTAGGCTAAGCTTTTTAATAGGTACATTTGTTTATGATACTAAGTATAGTATTTGGGGATTTTAACATCAACCATGACAATATGCTTGTAGAATTAAGAAGCCAGCTGCATATTTGAACCATGCTGCTACGGAACCCTACAATGCGCGTGGCCCGACACGCTCTTGGCCGGTTTTTTTTTATATTGTGCTACTCAGGTTATGTTCAATTTCAAAAATATGCAATTATAATTCAATACCCCTAATCCTAACCGATTACAGCGACCATTTTGTTAGGGTATGTCACACCCCACCTTGTATGGCATGTTACAAATTTTCACCTGGTATGCCAAGGGTTAAAGCAATCGAAGTGGCAGGCGGAAGATCATGCACCCTATATTCCTCAATAAGACAATCAATTACAAGATAACGCCCTCTGTGCGTTGCTTAACCCGAAAATAACAAATCCGAACAATTAACAGTATTTTTTATCAAACATTAAAACAAATATTATTTTAAAAAATGTTATTGTACATTAAATGAATATTTTGATGACAAAAACGTAACATAAACGAAACTTAAATAATATATTAAGTCTGTAAAGTAACTTCATAAATAAATTATAGTGACAATATTAGTGTTCTATTAAATTAGTAAGATTTATAGATTTCTATGTTAAAATTACTACTTTAAGGTAAGTAAGCTGTTAGAGTTTATTTTAGAGAAGTATTATGTAAATAAATGAGATAAATATTATTATTTATCTGAGGCGTAAGTGTAAACTGTCTACACTTTTAAATAAAATTGCCGTGCCGGGTCATATCGTGATTCCTATTTTTAAGTAGCAATAAAGAATTTAGAAAAACCCTACCAAATATCATCCATAGAACCAGATAAAAATGGCAAAAATGCAAGGCTGTCCCCAAACGTTGGTAAAGAGGAAGTCTCGAAATACGAGGTTGCGCAAACATTTGTTACCCCGACAATGACAACTCATTTTATTATTACAAGCTAAAGGGAAGAAAGGGCTCATGAATAAATTCTCTATAGCATAACGTAAATTAACCGAGTTTCTTTTCTTTATCTATTTAGGTTTGACGTTATTCTTTTGTTTTTGCAAAAAATAAATACGTTTGACGTTTTTCTTTTGTTTTTAAAGTCATCACAGATATATTCCTTTCACGCTGGACTGGGAGTGAAAGAAAAACATAGAATGTACCAGCTGCCAACTCTTCCCAGGCATACTGTAAAAATCAGTGATAGGGTTCAAAGGTTTTTGCTGTATTGTGGGCGAAAGGCTGACAACTTCCCACCACTATACATCATGTTTCATCTAATAACCCTCAAAATGTGTGTCAAGCGTAGTATCGGATGGTTTTGAACGACTGATGCTCTGCCTACCCTGTATGGGATTATAGGTGTAAGAGTATTGCACGAAAAAAATATATTGCTAGAAAACTTGTTTAAAACGGAGGCGTTAAAATTTTATTTTTCACGTTAACGTTTCCTCTCTAGGGACGAATTTTAATATTACTTCAGAGCCCGAGGGCTCATCTCCTAATTGCTAAAAAAAAAGAAGAAGCACTTACATTGAAGCAAATTCGATGCCTCTCTAAGGAATGTAATAGAAATTGTTGCTTTTTTGAGACACGTGCAGCGATATCGATAGTGAAATTTGAAATGTTAATTGTTTATTAATAAAATAAGTGAAATGAAATAAAAATTACCGAGGAAACCTTGTAAGACCACTCTCTCACTCACACACACACACACACTTTTAATTAAAGATGTTATGTAAGTTAACAATCAAATGAAAATTAGATTCTGTTACATATGTTACCGGCCAAACCCGATTTAAGGACAAACTAGTTTTTCCTAGGCCGAACCGTTCATCCTTTATGCGATAGGATAAACCGGTACAGACTAGGCTAAAACTGGTCCTATGGCCGATAGGAGAAACTAGTCTAACCTAGGTGGAACTGGTTGAGCCTAATATAAATAATTACACTTCAGGATTTGGCCTAGCCAAAAATGTTCTTAAGCCCGTATTTCTCAAGCCCTGCCCACCCCCGGCGGCGTCCTCACTCGCTTGTTGATTTTAAACGCTTATTCTGCTTTGAATTGAGGACGCGTAAGCTGTTACGCGTCACTGTTTTAAATATTAGTAAAATAATATAACATTATACGTTTTTGTTTTGTGTTATCGGGTTTGGCCAGTAACACATATAATCATATGTTTAAAGGTATAATCAAATGAAACAACGGAAAATCAATTTGAAAATTCTAATATGACGCCCATTTGCTGTGGGGTCAATGTAATGTTTTTGATATTATTAGGCAAAAATAAACCCAGTTGGTAATGAGCCAAATTGTAACAGGAAGACTGTGGGTTCAAATCCTGGCGCGGGCCTGTACCACATTATTTGTATTTTCGAATTTATGTACGGATTTTTCATGAATTATTACTCAGCGGTGAAGGAAAACCCTGTGATGAAACCCGCACTTCAAGAAAATTCGTTTTCGAAAGCACGCGGTCCCCCAACCCGCATTGGGCCAGCGTGGTGGACTATGGCCTAAATCTCCTTCGTGTTTCGAAAGAAGGCCCGTGCCCCTCGGTGGGGATGTGTATGGTCTGATAAAAACATGAAATGTATCAAAATACTATTTTGTCACATGATCCCCCTTAAAACCAATTTTAGAGAAACAATAAAACCTCATAAATTCCGATTCGTATAACCACAATGACTAACAATTTAAACCAACTATAAAAGCGAGAAGAACGTGATAAAAATCCAGACAAATTTATAGCTGAAAAGATAGTATTTGACGATATTACTGGGAATGCAGTGTTAGTTCAAGAAAATTGTGTATTGTCAGCTATATTTTAACGTTAAGGATTGGTAATGTTATTCTGACTGTACCATAGAGATTTAGGGATAGAACAATTGTTATTCAAAACGAAGCCAGTGGCGCTTGCTGATCTTAACCGATCGGTGAGGTTAAGCAATGCACACAGAGCTTCCGTGCAAAAATATATACTTACGTAAAATACTTACAATTCTTCTTCTTATCGTGTAGGTATATTCAAGTGTGTGGCTAAGACTAACCCTAGTATCAGAGTTTTCAAACCGCCAAATGGTATTTGGCTTGGTTTAATGATTGTAGTCAATTGACAATCGTCGGGACCGATGGCTTAACGTGCCCTCTGAAACACGGAAACGTAATCTTCAGTTATATGAAGAAGCCGTGTATGCTTCTTTGTCGATTTTTTTTGTCGAAAATTTGGATGTCGAATGAACATGAAATATACTTCCTTTTTCAAGTTCTAAGCTCTCCGATTGAGATGACTCACATATGAATACAGAAAGGGTGTGTAACAAACTATATTTTACATTGAGTGCGATTTTGTGGCGTCTGGTATCACAGACGATATAACTTCAAGGCGATATATTGGACACAAAAGATTCAAAACTTAAAGGTACATACAAGTGTATAAAAGCGCTGAAATCTGCTTTCTACTCAAAATACCATAACCCAGAATTGAGAGGTTTACTAATAGGGAGTTCCTAAGTAATAATAACTGAAAATGCACTATTGGAGTCTGGGTTTTTGTGTATGTATGCATTAAAAAAAAAGAATATAAATATTACATCAGTTAATTAGCACCCAGTAAAAGCTTTGTTTAGTTTGGAATTAGATGGCGTTGTTTGAATTGTCTAAGAATAAGCACTTCCTCATTTTCTTGAAACAAACTCTGTAAAGAATGAAAAAATGTTCTGCACGAATATCCCTGTACGCTGGTCAGCTTTTTAAAAATACTGTCTCTTGTATGAACCAATCTCTTATAACTTACACATACACACATAACCCTACGCCTTTATCAATGGGCCTGAGATCATAGATTGCCACCTGCTACGATCCAAACAAACCTTCTTTTTTTATTATTAAAAATGAGTTCGCTCTTGATCACAATCTAGCTTAGGGCAAAGATGTGGTCGGGGATGTAGCGAGCTCACCCAGAGGAAGCCTATTCACTCGCACTTTAAAGATATTTGGGTTGTAAGAAAGGGGAAAAAAGGGGCAGGCGTAATGAGCTCATGTAGCCTCTGAGCACACTCTCCGAAGTACATCCTATAAAAAACACATAGGCAAGCTACTTTGCGTCTATGAGCTAGGCTTTGTAGCTTATCCTTAACCAGCTTTTTATCACCAATAAGCCTCCTGGCTCTGCGATCCACCGAGTCCAGAGCGGCTAGTTGGTATTTGGCCGAACCATCCCAAAGGTGGCTACAATACTCCATGCACGATCGGACCTGCGCCTTATAAAGGGTAAGAAGTTGACCTCTTTCGCTTCCTTTACATTCATAATTAACTCCAATTATACGCTCTTCATTCGCACTGTATATCAATCTTACACCACATATGCTTCTCTTATAATTTACAAAAACCTTATTGCTGCAAAATAATTGAATACATACTTTAGCATACATCTGGTTAGCACTCTACAATCGTACCGTGCCCACGACGATTCTCATAATCTTTAGACCCTCCTGTAATCAAGTACTTAAAAACTTTGTAAACCTTCTCTCAAAAGGTAAGAAAACTTCACTTCAAAAACCTGTTTTCCCTTGCCCCTTCAAACAACAAGTGCCAAGTTAAATTTAAAAATAAGTCCTTAATAAGCGAAATCAATATTTAAATACTTGTTAGTGGAAGCGCGGCACGTTCTGCGTAAAAATGAGGAGACAACTTTTCTAATTTTGTGCCCCTCTCTGGTTGGATCTCTGTTCAAACAAATATTACGTACTTACTTACCTATAGGAGCTCTCGTACCTATTAATTACGACTTTCTGTAAAAAGTTGTATGGTCGCTCCAGAAAGGCAAATACTTGTGTAAACAGCAGATTTTTATTCTCGACTCATGTGTTTGTGTGTGTTTTTGTTTATGCTCAAAGGGGGTTCCTAAATAGGATATAAAGGAAAAGGATAGGAAGTTACAAATATACGGCCACAAAATGTTGGTATAACCTACCCCCCTCCCCCCTTCGTGAACTAAAATCTGTACACTCTTTTAAGATCAAACTCAAGAAACATTTAGTAAACTATCAAAAACTACTCGCTGTAGGTGGTCGGGTTATTCCAACTTACTTAAGAGTAGTCCAGGTTGTTATTTCTTTACCTTTTGTATTTAACTGTCATTCTTGTCACACTGTCACCAACAAACACACATTATTCATAAGTCGTAAGAGGCGACTAAGGAAACACAAATGAGACCTGCCTCCTAGTAATTCATCCCAGGCAAGGACACTTCCTTTTTTTTCTGAATCTGAAGTTTCGTCCTATGGTCTTATGTGGTGTGGTAGGCTCTGTAAAGGGCCGTCTGGTTCGCGACCACCCTTCTACCGAAGTCTGACGCCAAACAGCTAGCTGTGTTCCGTCGGTGCGTGGAAGTACCAGTGCCTTTACAGGCATTTTCTGTGTTAACTCGCTCCATCGTCGACCTCATCTTTGACTTTTATGGTCAAGATTGAGGTCAAGAGTTAACCCATCTAATAATAAAAAAAACACTATACATCACACACTCACACTCATATGTACACACATAGACCAACCGCTTCACATTTAATTAGGTAGTAATTTATTATCTTCCGCCAGCTATGTACACACGCGCACCAAGGGCACAGCTGAAAATCAGCGTTGAGACCTCGGTTTCAACACATGCTGAGCTGTGTCCTGTTTGACATCGCACTACACCACAATACACTATTAATATTATATGTTGTTTTGTCGTTTTATCTATGTGTTCTTGTCCTGTGTTTTTTTCTGTGTTGTACTGTTTTGTCAAATCTACAAATCAAAAGTAGACTAGCCATCTAAATTTCTATATTTTTTCTTCCCTTACTAGACCAGTAAAACTACGGTTTGGCAAAACATTAATTCGCAATAGGCTGTATTTTTGTAAATCAGCCTTTCATCCTATTTAAAATGACTATATTTTCGAATCCAACTAAAAAATTATATAGAAATACCTCAAAAAAGAAAAATGCGAATAAAGGCCTAGAATTTTCAGCAAAAATAGTAATAACTAAGTGAACAGTTTTCATGATAGAGGTACCTGTAACAAATATAAAAGTAACAGAATCCAACCAAAAAACAATACCTTATTTTTGTTTTTCAAAAAATTTAAATTTAATTGATTAGGATTTATGGTTTCATGCGAAAAAAATAATAGTTAGCTGAACTGGTTTATAATCGATTTGGATATAGTTTATGATTGCATACTTATGAAAATCCAATTATATTTATTTAACTTTTGTACATTTTTATAAAATATAGCTATAAACGCATGGCAAAAAAGTAATAGGTATAAAAAATGGTAGACTTCTCTGACAATACTGAAAAAAAGACAATAATACCAAAATCCAACATTTTTCGTGAAAAATTCAAGAAAAAAAAATTAACAAAATCGCCCATTCCAAACTGAGCGTAGTGTAGCGGTGTTACGGTCTAAAATAGTTTGATGGCGCGTGGCGTGGTCCAGCCTGGCAGCTGCGATGACTTGAAATTTTGCAGATGTATGTAATACCGATGACAATACAATTATACAATAATTTGGTTCCATCGAGCTGATCTGATGATGACACGAGAAGATAGATGGTGGAACTCTTCAACGGTAACTATTAAACCCTTTGAATTTGGGCTCGTTTGATTTGATTTTTGTATATTAATATAAGGGTTAGGCCGCCAAAATTGTCAAATGTAACACAACAGATTTTGTGTTATCGTTACACAAATGTAACCCAAAAGTAACACATTTTTTGGGTAAAGCGTGTTTCATATTTATAATCATTATGAAATTGTACCGACTGCAGTGATTGTTAAGGGGAAAATAAGTAATAATGAAACAGCATTTTTTTTAGGGTTAACGGTGAGTAGAAGTTGCTTAGAATGTTTTTGGGCGTGCTGCTGAGATGTTGACAGCGCATTTTCTTTTTTTTTATGATCCCTTTCCATTTTCTACTTAGTTATTCTGTTTAGGGTTCCTTACCCAAAGGATAAAAATGGGACCCTATTACTAAGGCTCTGCTGTCCGTCCGTCCGTCACCAGGCTGTATCTCATGAACCGTGGTAGTTAGACAGTTCAAATTTTCGCAGATGATGTATTTCTATGTGCCCTATAACAAGAATACTAAAAACCACAATAATTTTTTTTTTAAATGGGCTCCCATACAAAAAACGTGATTTTTTTGCTCGTTTGTATAGATAAGTCTGTCCGAGGCTGTATCTCATGAACCGTGATAGTTAGACTGTTGAAATTTTCACAGATGAAGTATTTCGGTTGCTGCTATAACAACAAATACTAAAAAGTAGAATAAATTAATTATTTAAGTTAAATATACAACAAACGTGATTTTTTTGCCATTTTCATAGAGATAATGGTTTTTATAGAGTCCGACTCGCACTTGGCCGGTTTTATAGGTAAAGATACGGAACCTTTCGTGCACGAGTCCAACTTGCACTTGCCCGTTTTATTTTTCTTCGTTATAATTTTCTACTTTACGTCTATACTGTAGTAGTGTTATTTCATTATTATTTTTCTTCCACTCTCTAAACTTTTCAGGATTCATAGTTTTAAATTTTTCCTCGATATTTTCTTTGTCGTTATGCGACAGTTAACGGCATTTTAGTTTTAATAAAATAAAAAAGTGTAGCTTATTACTTATGGTTTTAATTTAAATGTATTCGACATACATCACACTTGGTATTAATAATCAGATATCATATTTGTCTGAAATTCGTTAAGATACGCTCTTCGACATCGCGCGGTGAATATCGTTTTCATCTAACGATTCTTTAGTATTTGGTAACCAAAAACGTTTAAAAATGAATTCCACATTAAACCTAACGATTTTTATTGTAATACTGATTGGGTCGTCTGTAACTTTGCAATATCTCATCAGGCATCCGACAATCCACAAAACATGGCTAAGTGTAAGAAAATCGGTAAGTAACTACTTTACTCTCTCTTTGAAACGTGCAATTGTATGCTATAAATGTACGTAACGAAAAGTTCATTAAAGTAACTGTCTACGCTGCATATCTGCATCGCACACCAATCATTCATCATTCATACATCCATTCGTTCAAACGGTCACTCAGACATTCATTCTACTTGCACTTGTTCGCAAAGCTAAATAATTTTAGTTTAAAAGTCAGATCTAATATCAAATAGGTAGGTAGGTAGGTTGCTGGTTGGGTGAGTTTAATCCAAATATCAGGTAGATATTACGTAAAAATAACAATACGTAGGTGTTGTATATATATTGAATAGGTAAGTACCTACCTAGTAATCATTTAGGCACACACGACAGCGCATCAGATTACCCCACTTTGACCTTGAGCTCTCCCTTACTGCACTCGTGCACTCGCAATAGGGACCATTTTCGTAGTGCAACTGTTTTTTTAACCTGGTGTACTGTTAAGTGTACCTACTAAAAACTTGTTGTTCAAATTATACCTACCTAATTTACCAAAATTATCGATTTAACAACATCTTGTATATTATCATCACAGTGACATGGACAACATAGAAATTAGGTACGTACTTACCTATAGGAATAACTAATTCATGCCCTAGGGAACAATGCTAGTTAGACATTAGGTAGGTAACTATTTTCGCATTCTTTAGGTAACTGAACCTAAAGGGTAGGTACTTTAATAGGTACCTACCTACATGTTGCCATTTGGCTATTGACCAAAGATTTTCTTTTGACAAATAAATTAGAAAAGAGTTGGTTAAGTAAATTAGATAGGTAGTAGATAAGTAGTAAGTACTTACTTCTGCACACCATTCATCACCGCGATTAGTTGCCTTTATTATTATATTTGTTTTAGTCATCTCACTAGTAACTCGCGATACTTTTGTAGATGTTTGTTTTTGCGACTGAGCCTTGATGAATTCGTCGGAGGCATCCCCGTTGCAGAAAAAACATGTCTTCGCAAAATCAAAAAATTGCGGTGGTGGTAGCGGCTCGCCGCCGGCACAAAGTCGCTTTGCAGCAGCATCGATACATTTTTGATTAATGTATGCCTTTCTGCATCTTTTATGTAGCCGAAAAGACTGTTGTTCAGCAGATCGTAGAAAGATTCCGTCTTGCCTTGTTTCACTAGCCAAGAACAAGCTTTCAAGTCCCTTTTTACCAACTTGCACGATATCAAAATATAAATTTAAATTACATATTTTGCACCTATCTATTTCAGACATATTGATTTATGGGCAAGGCCGTCGAAATTGTTAATTGTTTAGCGTGGCATTTTGTCGTTTTTTTTATAGTATCTTGCAGTAGACATATTTCGTAATTTTTGCTTGTGAGCTTAAATATGTTAATGTAGCAGGCACCCAGAAAATTAAAAACTACGAATCCTGAACAGTTTAGAGAGCAGAAGAAAAAGAATAATGAAACAACACTACTCATAGACATAGAAAAAATAACTACTACAGTATAGACACAAAGTAGAAAACTATAACGAAGAAAAAAAAAGAATAAGTAAAGAGAAAATTGAAAAAGGATCGCAAATTAAAAAAACCGGTTGCCTGTAAAGTCGGTATACGGGCGAAAGTTTTACGTGACAACGACTTTGAGTGGTAAAATAATTTTAGCGGGCTAACCATGCCCGAGTGGAAGGGACGCGTGCCTCTCACTCGGGGAGAGAGACGCAAGGCATTCGGCGGGCCTCTCTCTCGTTCGGTGACTCATCGTAACGTTACCGAGCGTTACACTTTTTCATAAGTGACTCCCAGCCGCAACCTAATTTAAGACGTTGTCACGTCAAAAAAAAACATTCTAAGCAACTTCTACTCACCGTTGTTAACCCTGAAAAAATGCTGTTTATTAATTTCTAACTTCCCCCTTAACAATCACTGCAGTCGGTACAATTTTATAATGCTTATATTTATGTAATTATTTTAACTATCGATATGAAACTTACCAAAAAATGTGTTACTTTTGGGTTACATTTGTGTAACGATAACACAAAATCTGTTGTGTTATATTTGACAGTTTTGGCGGCCTTACCCTTATATTAATAAACAACTTTCACTTTATATTAAACTAGCTTTCCACCCGCGGCTCCGCCCGCGTGGACTACATGTTATATCGTACCCAACTGTGGGGTAAAATGTAGCCTATGTCCTTTCCCAGGTTCTAATCTATCTCTGTACCAAATTTCATCAAAATCGGTTTAGTAGTTAAGGCGTGAAAGACGGACAGACAGACAGAAAGAGTTACTTTCGCATTTATGATATTAGTAAGGAAGTAAGGATCTAACACACGAAAAACCGACATTTAATTACGTAACGACATTACGTAAACAATACGTGGCGAATAAATCATTACGTTCTAAATTATGGAAGCATCCATAAGATTGACAGGATGGCGCGCCCGCTGCCCGCGCACCCTTCCGCCACCCGCGCAACTCTTACAATTTATATTTTTGGAAATAAAATGGTAAATGTAAAATTTTTTGTTGGATTTCGAAAATATTGTATTATTTAAAACATAAATTACAAAGTCTACCCAAAATTATCGCTATTTCTATTTTGTCCGCAAAATGACTACAGAAATAGCAAAAGTCATTTTTTTTTACGTTTCTAGTTGGATTTTTAAAATAATTGAGTTATCAACATCGTTCAAGCTATACTATAAAAAAATTAGCCTATTATATTTTTTATTGCAACAGTTACTCATTATTTTAATATCACAACATTGAAGTTAATAAAAATAGCATAATCAATCATAAATATTGTTGGATTTCGATTTACTTTCAAACAACTGGATGATATCAGATTAATAGTGCAGAAAGTTATTTATTAACATTTTTGTACAAATTTACAAAAAATATCAAAACTTAACTTATAAAAATAAATGTATGTTGTATCTTTTTTAGTTGGATTCTTACGTTAAATGATAGCCGGGAATTTAATCTATCAATAAAAAAAAGAATTGCTGCTATTGCAATTTATTTCACTTTCGCCATACTAGCCGACTGTAGTTTTACTGGCGTATACAGTCCATCGTCGAGTATTACGTAACAGTTATAATAAAATAATAGTAGGATAAGGCATAATGCGAAACAACAGTATAAAGAATAGAGTAAATAATAAAATAATGGCATTTGCTGACATAGTGAGGTACCCATGTAGGAATAACCAATCCACAGTGATGCTCGCATTCGAATACAAATAGGATGGACGGTTACGTAGATGTGCGAAGATATTTGTAGGTTTGGATATTCGTGTAGGTAATATACTTTTAGATTTTTGGGATCTTTTACGATTTATTGATATTATAGGCCCTACTTATAGTACAGGAGGTTTACCATGATCGCTTAGCGCGATCCAATTTAGGACCTAAACAAGTCTGCAACGCTTATTCGTACCATGATGGCTTATAAGCGATTCAATTTTGGCGCTGTTGCGATTCAAAGGCAGAACAGCGACAATTTATGTAGACATTTAAAATGGACCATAGACAACCGAGCAGTTCAAAAGCAGCGCCATCATGGCACCATTTTAAAAAACATTCCAATTGCGAAGCAGTTCAAAGTTGGATCCTAAACAGAAATGCTTTTAAACGATCGTGGTAGGTACCCAGGTTTCATTGTCGAGTTTAGGCACCAGCCCTCTACAAATACTGTAGTAATATATCTATGTAAAATGTTTCATAGTGAACCTTATTGTTATTTGTAGTGTGGTAATAAATAAAGTTTTTATTTGTATTTTTTATATTGGATGACTTTACAAAAGTTATTGAATATTGAACATGTGAATCAGCTTACTAAACTTTCCCCAAAGTCGAAATAAAAATGTTTTGCTCTTACATACAACTTGAGCGATCAGATTACTTTTGTATGAGAAGTTAAAAAAATCTTTTTAGAATATCATATGGGTTCCTCGGGGAACCTACTTATATGAAAAAGAATAGTAAAAATAAAAAAAGAATTATAGAAAGATTTTACAATTAAGTAGATTTAGTATATTTTTGTTGGTATTTTTACTACTATAGCAGAAAGGAACAAAACTGAGATGATTTCTTTACTTGCCAATTTGCCATGCTCCTACTCACCGTCAAATCGATTGTCTACCCATAGCCCCGTTTGCACCACCATTTATTATTAAAATCCCAGCATTAACGCATCCATGTAAAAGGGTTCGTTCTTGACATCGGCCGGCCACGATCTCTATTATTCATGAGAGCCCTCTTGCCTCTATGGAACAATCTTTTTATGTCACTGTTTCTACGTTAACATACCCAATGAAGCGCGGGTCAGCGCAGGCGATGAATGAATAAGTGCCTAGAAATGGTTAAAATATAGGCAGAATAGAATAAAACGGAACGTGCTTTATTGCTAGCCAATACGGCCTATTTGTTTTACATACAGTGTTTCATGAAATCCAACAAATATACATCTTATTTTTAAATATACGTTGCACCCTTGCTCTTAGCACATTGATATAAAACTAGCATTCCGCCCGGGACTTCGTTCCCGTAGGAATTCGGGAAAATTATGTAGCCTATGTCCATTGGGAAAAATGTAGCTTTCTAATGGTGAAAGAATTTTTCAAATCGGTCCAGTAGTTTCGGAGCATATTCAATGCAAACAAACAAACAAACAAACAAATCTTTCCTCTTTATAATATGTATAGATATAGAATAGATATAGACAAACAGTTTTCTGTGGAAATTTATGAACTGTATTGCATACAATATTGTGATCAGGGTAAAAATTAAGTAGGCATTACAAACTTATCGTCAATCTTATTATCTAGTAGAGTTTAACAGGCAGAAAGGATATTTTTCTGTGAAATTTGTTGGCAAATTATTATTTGTATCATGTTGTTCAAGTCGGTGGTATTGCGGGTAATATTCAATTAGAAACACTATGGAGCACGAACAACAACCATTAATGCAATAGCATGACAATGTAACCGCAATCGTCAATCTTATTGACTGAATGTTATCGATAATTTTATTCGCTAAAATTAAAAATTTAAAAATTTTGGATTTCCCCCGACATTCATAACTAACTTCGTCTGCGCGAATTTTTATTAAAAATAGCATGTCAATCACATCAGCTTTCAAATCAAAAACCGCATCACAATCGGTGCATTTCTTTACTAGCTACGACGATGCCACAGACAGAAACACTAATACAGACACTTGTCAAACTTACAGCACTTCTCTTTTTTGTCGTTGTATAAAAGTAAGCATGTAATTATCTGTAGTTGCATTTTGTAACATCCGTGTCAAATTATAAAGAATGATTTTCTTAAAATAATAATAATAATAAAAGAACAACATGATCAGATTAGATAGAGTTCTTCTTCATTATTAAGTAAACGAACAAAGATCTATTAAACTAGCAAAGCGTTGAGAAATATTTGCGAAATTAAAATCAAGCACTTTTGTTCGACTCATTTACTAATAAGGTTTTCACAGTGGGTGATCAAATAATTTGAAGCTTAAAGATTAAAGCAAGTTCTGCTCCTCGAACACTAATCAATTCAAGAGGGAATTTAACTTCGTTTTCTCAAATAAGCGAAACAAAAGATGAATAGAAAAACGGTAGCACGAGGGTGATAATTAGAAGAAATCTGAAACAGCCCCGGAATTTTATTTAAATACGGACCCTTCACATCTGGTGTAATCCTAAACCATCCTTCGGTATTGTTTCAGTTATGGAGATTTGGCTGCCAGAAAAGCCTTTCAATATAACACTTTAGGGGGTTAACCCCATGACATTGAACAACATTCCCCAAAGGACTCACACGGAGTTACAAACACACACACATACTTACGCTTACTCTTATAATCCCCAACGGGGTAGGCAGAAGATCAGTGATTTTAGTAAACTACTTATACATTTCATGTCCGACACAATTGTGAGGGCTATCAGATGGAACAAGTTGTATAATGGTGAGAGGTTAAAAAAACCGGCCAAGTGCGAGTCGGACTCGCGCACCGAGGGTTCCGTACAAACCTAGCTTAAAGGTATTGTAGACCTGAGTATTTGATATGAATTTCAATTTAATACCTCAACGCGTTCATGAGGAAAGGGGTAGTAAGTTTAAAAATATTAAAAATATTTTTATCATATGATGTAATTAAAAATTTATGGTTTTCGCAATTTTTCCTTTATCTGTGCTATAAGACGTTGCTTCGTACCAAATTTCAAGATTCTGTGTTCACGGGAAGTACCCTGTAGGTTTTGATTCCTTTGCGAGTGTCGAAAATTTGCGGAAATTTGCGGCATAAACGGCTGTATCTTTTGATTGCGTTGGCTTAGAAGTTTGATTTTTTCACAGCTTCAAGGGACAGTAGACCTGAGTAATTGATATAAATTTCAGCTTCATACCTCCACGCGTTCCTGAGAAAAAGGGTCTTGACAGACGGACGGACGGACGGACAGACGGACAACAAAGTGATCCTATAAGGGTTCCGTTTTTTCCTTTTGAGGTACGGAACCCTAAAAACGTAGTATATACATAGTTGTCAAAAAAAAAACAACGGGTTGCACTCCGGGAATGCCGACAGAAGTGAAAACTTGAACATTAACGTTGTGCAGTAATATTTAATTTAATTTTTTCTATGCTGATACCGGATGACATCTTAACTTTGTTTTAATTTCCTATATTAATCAAACACCCCTCCGTGACATCTTGACATTTGCAGTTTTAATTTCCTGTATTTATTAAACTCACCTCCGCCTTACGTATTTAATATTTTTTACCCATACTTCAAAGTGCACAACGCAGCTACAGAAGTATTCACTTCATAAATTGTCAATTTTATATATTAAGGCAATCAGTTGATCGCTCAAGTAGTATACATATTATCCTTGTATAGAGGTGTAAATACTTTTAAATTTCAATCTATGTTCCTTGGAGAATATTGTTTAGTTAGTGGACTGAACCACATCCTAAATGTTTGCTTACTAATTTAAAGTCAACAAATATAGTGCTTCGTCATATCAAAGTATTCCCTAGTTTAATTGGCTCAGTTGGTAGTGACCTTGCCTATTGATCTAAATGTCGTGGGTTCGATTCCCTACCAACACAAATGTTTGAAAATCCTAATTTCCTTGAAAGTTTATAAAATAATTATGAAATCATTTTTAAGTGTAAGAAGATAAACAAAAACATGTTTGATTTATTTACAATCCTTGTTTGCTACTTCAAGTAATTATCTATCTATCTACTTGGGATATCATTCAATGCAAAATATGGCATATAGTATTTAAAATTCACCCCACATGGCATTTAAAATTAAAAATAAACTGTATCATAACCGATTGCTTGACAAAACCTCTTCAACTGTTCTCAACGACGTGAAATGTACATTATTTTAATTATAATATCATAATGCAAGTTGCCTGCAAGCGTAGAACGTACAAAGTTTTGAGTACCTTGTCAAGCACTACCAAGTTTAAGCAGTGCAGTTGGAGAAATGGTGTGCAGTATGAATGAAATATGAGCTACAATGGGCTACTAAGAATAGAACAAATCACATGCCTTTCCACGAGTTTGTTTAACTTTGTGTGTTGGTTGTTTGAAATGAACACGTGTTTGGTGCCTTATCTAAATATATAAAAGGAGAAACTGACTGACTGACTGACTGACTGACATATCAACGCACAGCCTAAACGGCTAAACGTAGGCACTTGAAATTTGGAAGGGACGTAGCTTAGGTACCGTAGAGGTGCACTAAGAAAGGAATTTCCGAAATTCCCACGGGAACGGGAATTAGCGGGAAAATCCTTTTGTATGAAAAATCTAAACCGCTTAAGTTAGATGCTTGAAATTTAGCATGCAGGTACCTTAGTAAACTTAAAGCTTAGTTGCAACAGGATATTGCAAAATTCCCACAGGAACGGGAGTTAGCGGGAAAAACTTTTGTATGTAAAAATCTAAATCTTAAACTAAATCAATATTTAATAAATTAAATGAATGTCCATTAATGGATCGTCAATAAAGTGTAATCTGTTCAAAAGAAAAAATTAACACGCAAACGAAGTTGCGAACATCAGATAGTTTTATTTATTTGTAGATACGGAAGTAATATTCGGTAAGTCCACCGCGTTTTATGGGATTATTGTATAGTAATATTCTCGCGATTATTTTCACTAGTCGTAAACATATTATAACTTTTTTTTCAAATGAATATCCGATATTTCGGCGGATACTGGATTTTGTAGTAGTTAGCGAAACACTCAGATCGTTTTAACCCCCGAAAAGAAAAGATGGATTTTATAAGATTGATGAGTCTGTGTTTCTGTATATCTGATCTATGTATCTGCCTGTGGCATCGCAGCTCCTAAACGGATGGACCGATTTTGATATGGTTTCTTTTGTTTGAAAGCGGACGTGATCGAGATAGTTCTTAGTTCTATATACAGGGCTTTAGGTATCTCTCTTTCAACCTCTCGGGTGGTTAATCAGTCCATGAAACTGAACAACTTCCCCAAGGAACATAAAGGTCAAAATACGAAAAAAAGATTTTGATCTCCCATAAAAAATGCGCTATATGCTGATGAAGTTACCCATTTTGTATGGGTATATTGCTGCCGTGTGGTGATCGGCTGAGAATAACACCACCCCATCTCGTTCCATGGGTTTCGTAAGAGGCGACTAAGGAAACACAAATGAGACCTGCCTCCTAGTAATCCATCCTGGGCAACGACACTTCACTTTTTTTCTGAATCTGAGGTGTCGTCCTATGGTCTCATGCGGTGTGGTAGGCTCTGTAAAGGACCGTCTGGTTCGCGACCACCCTCCTACCGAAGTCCGACGCCAAACAGCTTGCTGTGTTCCGTCGGTGCGTGGGAGTACCAGTGCCTTTATAGGCATTTTCTGGGTTAACTCGCTCCATCGTCGACCTCATCTTTGACCTTTATGGTCAAGATGGAGGTCAAGAGTTAACCCATCTTATAATAATAAAAATAATAAAATAGACGTGTGGCACTCGGGGACTGCCGCGGTAAAGCTATTGCATGGCATTTGTATCAACTTATGCAATTATAATTAAAAGTAGCCCTCTACTTTTAATTATAATTGCATAAGTTGATACAAAATGCTATGTAAAAATTTCAAAAAAGTTTACCATTTTTTTTGTTGTTTACGGCCGCCATCTTGGATTTTAAAATGGATGTTATTTTCGCAATCAGCACCCTCGAAAACCTATTAAACGACACCCATGACGGTGTTTTGCCCTTCGCGTCACGATTCCCCCAACTAAAATCCAAGATGGCGGATATGAAATTTTCGGATGGCGGTCGGCGGGTAATATGCTTGGTGACGCTTCGGGCTTCGCCCTACGCGGAGCTCGGCCTTCGGCCTCGCCCTATACGCAGCTCGGCTCGGCCTACGGCCTCGGCTCACGCGTTCGGCTCGGTCTGCGACCTTGCCTCACCTTAAAAATCTAAATTTGTATGGCGGCCATCTTTAATTAGGGGGGGGGACGCTCCGGGCTTCGCCCTACGCGGAGTTCGGCCTTAGGCCTCACCCTATACGCGGCTCGACTCGGCCTTCGGCCTCGCCTCGCGCGTTCGGCTCGGTCTTCGACCTCGCCTCACTTTTAGAATCTAAACTTGTATGGCGGCCATCTTGGATTTGGGGGGGACGACGCTCCGGGCTACGCCCTACGCGGAGCTCGGCCTTCGGCCTCGCTTTTTAACCAGCTCGCCTTGGCCTACGGCCTCGCCTCGCAGCGTGGCGTCGTGGTTCGGCTCGGCCTGCGGCCTCGCCTCACCGCTCCTTGTATGGCGGCCATCTTGGAAAATGGTGGAATCGAAAAAGTGACCCGATATTCGGAATCATCGACCCCCAAACCCCCCAGATACCGATTTTCGTCCGGATCGGAGCAACTTCATTTTATTATATTATTATTATTATTATATTATTATTATTATTATTGCATGCACACAAACACCGTGTCGAAGACTGCCGAACTGAAACGACGTTAGACGATGCACGGCCTTCAAGCCACACCTCCGTGCCCGTCGGAGTGGGGAGCGTTAGGTTTTTTCGTTACGGAATTTCTGTATTCGGTCCGCGCGCTCAAGGCTTTTTTTTCGTATTTTGACCTACGTTCCTTGGGAAAGTTGTTCAGTTTCATGGATTGATTAACCACCCGAGAGGTTGAAAGAGAAATACCTAAACCCCTGTATAATCAAAATTAGTTCAGCCGTATAAAAATGATGAACGATGAATGTCGGGTAATACATTTTTTTTTATTTCAGATTTATATTTTGTTTTCAAGGTATATAAGATATGTATTGCGACAAAGAGCAGCGACGTATGTTCTTCAACACGAACTTTGCAATACTCAATCTATTCGGGTCATTTAGCATCAATAGTGCTGCAATACTTACTAGTCTAGTTATACGATTAAACACTGAAGCCTCAAGCGACTGAACTCCTTGTAACATGTTGGAAACTACTAACTAGTAGACAAGTTTATTAATGACAGAATCTTACGCTCTTTACTAGTTGCTGCCTGCAGAATGTTTGATATTATTTGTAATTTAGTCTTACAATTGGTTTTAATAGGTGTGTGATTTGTTTATTTATTTTTTTCATTTATTGAAGGCAACAATGCCTATGAAAATACGTATAGTTTTAAAATCAAAGATTTTGTATCTCCCCGGGCATTGTATTGTTTATAATTTTTAAACGGCTAAATTAATTTTGATCAAATTTAGTTAAAATTCATCTCGATTACGTCAGCTTTCAAAGAAAAAAAATGTATTGAAATCGGTCCATTCGTTAAGGAGCTACGATGCCAAACAGATACACAGACACGAACGTCAAACTTACAACATCCCTCTTATTTGTGAGGGGTTGAAACAGCCAACTCTTGTAGCCTTTATTAATGCATGAGGGAAAACATGTATGAGAACACATTTAATCAAACGGGAAGCAATATGGTAATACATTCCGAATGAATTTATTAGCTTATGCTTGTTTGCTTACAAATGAGAGTTCAGTTTGGCTAATCATTTGTTTCTGTCGATATATGGGGGAAATAATAAAGAATTCTTAATGGAAATTGTTCATGTTTATGTTTCAGGATCGAAAAGTCGGAATAATTATTGAAAAAATGATTTGAATAGCTCCTGATCACGGTCGAATCATGGAGCAAATATTACTATGGTTAAATAAAAAGAAAAACTGTGACAGCCAAAGATTTCAAGGTAATTTTTTGTGTATATGTGTAAGTGTGTGTTTGTGTGTGTGTCCACTCGTGTAAGACTGTAACTGTGTAACTGTTGTGTAACAGTTTGCCTTAGTAATTTTACTTCTTCTTCTTTTTGTGTAGGTATAATCAAGTGCCTCTGCAACTATATCAAAACCCTCGCTAACCCGTCTGCCAAGCGTGGTGAGTATGGCATTTACCCCTCATGTTATTGAGGGAGGCCCGTGCCCCAGCAGTGGGGACGTATATGGGCAGATGATGATGATGATAATCAAGTGTGTGGCGAACTTGGCTAACCCTGGTGTCAGAATTTTCAAACCGCACAATGGCCTCTGACTTGATTTTAACGACTTGAGTCAATCGACAACAGCCGGGACTGAAAGTTTAACGTGCTCTCCGAAGCATGGAAACGCACGTGATAAATTTATTTTACTGTAGTGGAATCAGAAGACTTTCCATAGCATGAGTTTATTATGCAATGATGCATTAAAAATTAAAACCGTGTGGTGATCGGTTGAGATTAACACCACCCCATTTCTTTCCGTAGGTGTCGTAAGAGGCGACTAAGGAGACACAAATGAGACCTGCCTCCTTTAATACACCCCAGGCAACGACACCTCAATTTGTTCTGAATCTGAGGTGGCGTCTTATGGTCTCATGCGGTGTGGTAGCCTTTATCTGGTTCTCCACCACCCTCCTACCGAAGTCCGACGCCAAACAGCTTGCTGAGTTCCGTCGGTGCGTAGGAGTACCAATGCCTAAGGCATTTTCTGGGTTAACTCGCTCCATCGTCGACCTCATCTATGACCTTGGTCAAGATTGAGGTAAAAAGTTCACCTAACTTATTTAAAAAAAAAATTAAAAAAATCCAGTAGTGGATTTCTAAACGCTAAATTAATCTCAAGCTAATTTTGCATCACCAAATTGGATTGGAGCAGTTACTCTGCCCAGTCCGATAAAAAGACGTCCACTTTTTTATAGAGCTGCAGAATTAACAGCGCACCTCTTCTTCACATTACCCCGTAGGACTTAACGTGAAAATGTGGGATTTTCCGCTAAACCACAGGGTGCAAATGCCATACACAGATTTAATAATCGGTATGTTTCATTACTTGTGTGAATCGTAACCAATATGAGATTAACTTGATTTTATGTGATGCTAAGTTCCAGCAATTTATTTTATGTTATTTTTACCAAAAACATATTTTACCTGTACAGTGTATAACACTATACACTGAGTTTCAAAAGTACCTAATATAAAATAAAATGCAAAATGTCGGTTAAAGCGCAGCTCTATTTCAGAGGTGACTTTAAATAAGTAAACGAATGTTCTTCCCATGAAACTGAACTCATATAAAATGAAATTTTTGAAATGATGTGAAATTTAAAAAAAAAAATTTCGCCTTTCTATGCAAATGCAGGCTGATTTGCACAAGTTTGTACCTACTACAGAGAGGTGAATTTTTTTTCATATTTTAACTATCTATCTTGGGGAAAGTTGTTCAGTGTCGTGTTATTTTTATGAGACTTTCGTTTTGAAAGAAGTCGAACTGTTGCTTTCCTCCCGCGGCTCCGCCTGCGTGGACTACAGGTTATATCGTGCCTATCTGTGGGATAAACTGTAACACATGTCTTTCCAAGGTCTAATCTATCTCTATACCAAATTTTATCAAAATTGGTTCAGTAGTTTAGGCGTGAAAGTGTAACAGACAGACAATCTTTTGAAACACTAAATAAAAAAAAATATATGTGTAGCATAGTTTAAAAAATACAGCACCGCACAACAGAGTGGTTTCCATTACGGTGTAATAAACGTCTTACTGAAAAGCAACCCCAATAATTTAAAAAAAGTTTCTCATCATGCTCCTTATTTTTTTTTATTATAAGATTGGTTAACTCTTGACCTCAATCTTGACCATAAAGGTCAAAGATGAGGTCGACGATGGAGCGAGTTAACCCAGAAAATGCCTATAAAGGCACTGGTACTCCCACGCACCGACGGAACACAGCAAGCTGTTTGACGTCAGACTTCGGTAGGATCATAGGACGACACCTCAGATTCAGAAAAAAATGAAGTATCGTTGCCTGGGATTGTTACTAGGAGGCAGGTCTCATTTGTGTTTCCTTAGTCGCCTCTTATGACACACACGGAAAGAGACGGGGTGGTGTTATTCTCAACCGATCACCACACGGCAAACCGATCACCTTATCCTTAGAGATAAGGACGTTACTGCTCAATTAATGTGTACTTGGCTATGCAAGCTTGCAGGATTATTGACGGGTGCTCCCTCAATGCGGCATGTAATCCCGATTAGACCTGCTCCAGGTTTGAATGCGTAATTTTGTTGAAGCTCCAACATTAAAGAGCTTCATCACGACCCAGATTGTGAGCATGTTAATTTCCTGGAAAAAACCTCTTGAAAGTACGAGTAGGTGTACCTTTGTTAATTGGATTTAAATGTACAAAGATTTTGTGAATTTTAAATTTTCCAACGAACGTTGACATGACAAACGTTTATGATTCTATCTGCCTTTTCTGTGAAAGAGTTTAAAGTATTTGTAGATACAATTAACACTTCAAAAACAGCACTTAATATGCAACATTTTTTAAGAAAGTATTAGTAGTGTTTCATGATTTATATAAATAATATGCAAGAATACTAATGTCTCTCCTTCTGTGTTAACGCAACAAGCCTCGATAAAATCCTTAGGTAAAAAGAACCTCTTACACTTAAAATGAGACGTTATTGAATTTATTGGCTTTTATAACAGCCACATGAAGCATCCTCTAATAAGGAATTTCTGTAACAAGTCACATTAAACGTTAGGATAGCCCAATTCGAAAGCTCCATTTCAACATCTATCGAGCTAAGTACGAAACACGTATGTGCATACTAACTGCCGTACTCAGAGACGTCAATTAAAGTTAAGAAGTAATTAAATGTCATGCTAACCTTGTTTATATCAACAAGAGTGAAAGAGGCAATATCAGAGTTTAACAGTATTTAACTTTAAGGCAACTACAGCACCTAAATTACGATTTTATGATGCGTAGATAAGCATGACGCACTGCATTAAATCGAAAAAAAATACTACGGTAATATTCAGGACATAAACTAAATAAGTAGTTTGCTGAAAACATGATTCAGCACTTTTGGTTCGATGAAAAAGCTCTCAAAGTCACCTCTAAATACCAATATTGTGTATCTTTTAAGCTGTAAAAACGATAATAAAATGAAGACAAGAACTTGAATTTGCTATCAAAATGTTCGTGATTGAACACTCTCGATAAGTAGTTAACGCATTTTTCGATTTAAGCTGTTACCTTTCCAAAAATCTAATTTTTCTAACTTTCGAACATAGTCCGTAAACTTCGTGTATCGACACTGTTCGCACTGCCGGTCCAGGCCCGTTGAGAGAAGGAGATGGCACTATTCCTATGTGTGCTGGCTTTATCGGGTGCTGTAGTGAGTACGGCAGTGAGTCTTGATTACTTAAGTCACTTGATGTACTTTTATTTCTCAAGTGTTTACAATAAAGTAAATTGAAAGTTGAATATAATACAGTAATTAATATGTAGTCCGCAGAATAAAAAAATTCACAGATTTCATGCCATACATGATTTCAGAGTACATAGGAAATGAATTTCATATCTTAAATAAAACGAAACTAATTTTTACAATTCAGCCCCGCGCGAACTAAGAATTCACGCAAAGTCGACCACCTTTATGTAAGCGTTGTGGAAAAACTAGTCTACCGATTTTCATTTTTTTGAGCTTAAAATGTTTGCAATCTATGTCCTCAGGAGTAATTTTTTCCAAATTTCGATATCTTTTTTAGTTTGCGAGATATTGGACTCAAAAGGAAAGAAATGTCAAAAATCCAAAAAAATAGGTTTTTTCATCATAACTTTTTTGATTTTTGACATTTTTCAAAATCCTATTTTGTATAATGTAGCCCTTACCAGTACGCATCCTTAAAGCTTTCATACACTATCCTAGCTATACTATCAACGGAGCTATACGCAGATCACACTTTTCCGTGAAATGTGGCCCTATACCGACACCACCCTAAACACATTTCCAATGTCATGTCAAAACCTTGATCAGAATTCACATTTTTTTTTGGGAAAGAAGACTGTGAATACCTTACGCGGCAAACAAGCGTTTTAAAAATACTTGACCAGAATTCATCATTAATTTTCTTTGATTAGAAGATGCCCAGAACTTAGTCCCTTTATGAATTTTGTAAGATTCTTCCTTATTTTTTGCCTACTTAATAATAATAAAATAATTTCATTTTCAATATCCTTAATTGTTAAAAGTACACAGTGGGTGGTATCTCCTTTTAAGCTAATAAGCCTGTGTTAGGTGGTACCGCTTTTCCATACATAAATTAAATACTTGCTATTATTTAATTATAACTAAATAAAACAAAAATAAATGATAAAAGTTTTTGACATTAAAAATTAATTCATATCGCCATAATCAACCATTTGAAATTACGTTTTGTTAAAACTAATGTGCATATGTATTGTATGTGTATATATGTATTCTAATATGTAATCATAATATGTATATTATATCTTAATTTTGTTAACGTTATGTAATAAAACAAACCCTTGTGCCCAATTCCAGCTTTCTATAGCTCCAAGGGTTAGCGTTGATGAATCAATCAGTAAGCAAACCAGGGCCCTGAATTTTATTTAATACTAGCATTCCACTCAGGACTTCGTTCCCGTGGAAATTCGGGAAAATCATGTACCCTATATAACAAACTAGCATTCCGCCCGGGACTTCGTTTCCGTGGGAATTTGGAAAATAATATAGCGTATGTCCATCAGGGATAATGTAGCTTTCCAATGGTGAAAGAATTTTTCAAATCAGACCAGTAGTTTCGGAGCCTATTCAGTGCAAACAAACAAACAATCAAATCTTTCCTCTTTATAATATGTATAGATAAATAGACTAGCATTTTGCTAGGGACTTCGTTTCCGTGGGAATTGGGGAAATTTATGTAACCTATGTCCATCGGGGGTAATGTAGCTTTCTAATGGTGAAAGAATTTTTCAAATCAGTTCAGTAGTTTCGGAGCCTATTCAATGCAAACAAACTAACAATCAAATCTTTCCTCTTTACAAAACAATACAATACAATATACTTTATTTGAACTCAAGGAAATACAGCACAATAAACAGAACATAAAACATAGTGTACAACAAAGCGGCTTTATGATATGTATAGAAGATAAAACCATCAAAATACTTAAAGCATCAAAATTCTCGCCGATTAAACGCCTCAAACCATCACAAACACATCACGCCTACTTGACATTCGATTGGTAAAAGCTTAGCAATTTGAGACCAGTAATTCTCTTGCAATTTACTTCTCACAGCCATTGGAGTAAAGAGATAAAACCCGACTAAACGCCGAGACACGATCGATGGACGCTAGCTGAATGACAATGAGTTTCTTCTACATTTTCCTGGATGCGTAGAGAGGACAAAAAGGAAGTATTTTATGAGTATGTTGCATATATGTATTTGGTTGTGAAATTAAAATTCATATAAGTGTAAGCGTTGAGTGATGCCGTTAAGTTCATTTGTCTTTTCTCTTAATGTTTATAAGTAGTCTTGCAACCAGCAGGCCGAGTACGATAGTGACAGCGCCGTGACAACACCGCGTTTCTATGCCAAAATGTCAACATTCAGAACGCGATAGGGCGAGCAAGCCTTTGCGCGCGGGACCCTCGCGCAATCAAAGTGAAGTTTCAGCGTGAGCTGAGCACGAGTTTGTCGTTATCGTGCTAGAGCTGCTGAGATCTTCATTCTTATAGGAATTATTGTGCTGCATCTTATATGCACGTTGTTAGCAGTCAACTCAGGTGCTGACTGAAAAACAGCCTGGCTGAGGCAGCACCTTTTCACCACATTATTCATTTGTTATTTGTTTAATGTCTGTTTTATATGGTGAATAAATTTATTTTTCTTTCTTTCTTTCATAAGTAAGCAACAAGCTATCGTAGCCGATCAGTGAGGTTAAGCAACGTATTCAGAGGCAGGGAACTTGATGGGTGACCAAAATGGAAATTTATCGCGAGCGTTTCGGAAGGCACGTTAAGCCGTCGGTCCCGACTGTCGTCGATTGACTACAGTCGTTAAACCCAAATCAGAAGCCATTGTGCGGTTTGAAAACTCTGACAACAGGGTAAGCCAAGTTCGCCACACACTTGACTATAACTACACGATAAGAATAAGACAAGCTAACGACATCTGATATGGGTAATACTAGGATTCATTGATGTCGCTTTCATGTTCTATTCCCGGCTGGGCCAAATTTTGATGTCGCTTCTTCTTCTTATCGTGTAGGTATGGTCAAATGTGTGGCGAACTTGGTTAACCCTGGTGTTAGAGTAAAATAAAATGATGTTAAATATGTGTTGTGTAACTTTTTTGTTTCGTTTGCATTAATTTCGCCTTTTTCCTTTTCTTGCCTTTCTGATTAGACATTTTCGTTTCAGGGCGATTCCATTAATCGCGGGTGCAACATTTAGACACACTTACCTATAAAATATAAAACATTATAAGAAATTGATTGGTATAAGGGTTACATTTTAACTTTTTTTAAAGGTTTCTATATTGTTTAAACAAAGTAGAATAAATTGCATGAATAAGCACAAGAGAAGTTTAAAGTGCTATCGCGGGTGCAACGAAATCGGCCCACAATTACAGATCCTAAAGAAAGAATGACAAATGTCTCCTGTGAAACATTTATTTAATTCTGCTTTTATATTTTTTTTAAATCGTAAAGTCAACCAATTATTTAAACTAATATAATTATTTTAAAAAAATTTAATGGCTTTATAACTTTTCTATCCGTCGCGGGTGCAACGTCGAAGTATCGCGGGTGCAACTCGTCTAACTGAAGTGATTTTAAACCTCACCGAAAGACTTTAAATTAAAGAAGTGAGATCAAACAAGTGTATGATTAATTACTACACTTTTTTGTTACTTATATTAATTTTTATTTTTTCAAATAAGTCAATATTTATTAGAAATTTATTTCTTGCTTATTTCGCTTGTATTTAAAGGCGCTATCAAAAACTTCAACAGCTCGTCTTTCAACCTCTTTCTCAGTCAACCTTTCGTTGCGATCATTTACGTTGCATTCTCACTTGACACCTCCATCTCCATTTAAGTTATTAAATCTTAACAACACTTTTTTTATACACTAGTTTGAAATACATTACAACGGGTCCTTTCCACGATTTTTGTTTTAGATGAGTATCCGATATTTCGGCGCTGTTGCAAACAGATTTCTGAAATATCGGATACTTACTCATTAAAAAAAAATCTTGGTACGTTCGTATAATATGTTATTGTATGTTATAATATGTTTAAAACTAGTGAAAATAACCGCGAGAATCTTAAAAGATACATTACTTTTAAACAAATGTATACTTAGAATGTTCATTTCCAGTGCCAAATCTTTTCAATAACCTTCCGGACGACAACGCAGATTAAAATCTACTTTCGCACAAAGAGTTTCAGTTCAATATCGACCACTGGCAACTTACCAACTATTCTATTCTAGTCAAAGCCCATACATAAATTACGATTTCTGCAAATGTGTGGCTCGTATCCTCGGCTATTATTGACCGTTATAACCACAGGCTATAAATTAAAAATAAAATAAAAAATTATCACCTCCGATATTCATCTATACTAATATTATAAAGAGGTAAGATTTGATTGTTTGTTTGTTTGCATTGAATAGGCTCCGAAACTACTGGACCGATTAGAAAAACTTGAAAAAGAAGCTACGATGCTCCTAAACGAATCGTTAAAAAAACACGTATACAATTCCTATAAAGGTAAAACACGATCTAGTCAGTTCTTCTCTCTCATAAGGCTATATGGAAAAACAGGAGGCGGAAAATAGTACCAATTTTTTTATTATTTTACCAAATACAGCTTCCTGCTCGGGACTTCGTTCCCGTAGGAATTTGGGAAAATCATGTACCCTATGTCCATCACGGGTAATGTAGGATTCTAATGGTGACAGAATTTTTCAAATCGGTCCAGTAGTTTCGGTGCCTATTCAATGCAAACAATCAAATCTTTCCTCTTTATAATATGTATAGATATAGATAGACAGATATAGATTTTTCTAAAACGCAGATGTTTGTTTTTGGGTTGTCGGACTCGTGGGTGTTTGTATCTGTTTTTGTGTATGTTCCAAGGGATCCAAACAAGGAAAAACCTTAGTGTGGGCCTTTGAGTATGTAGCGTTTATTTATTTTTGTTTGTTATTATCTCTAAATGTTTCTAATGATGCTAAGGGTATGCATTTACACTTATCTACACTAATACATAATATGAAGAGGAAAGATTTGTATTTTTGTATGTAACGAATAATTTTAAAAACTAATGGACCGAATTCAAAAATTCTTTAACCATTAGGATGCTACATTATCCCTGAGTAACATAGGCTACAGAATTTTCCTGAATTCCCATGGGAACGAAGTCCGAGCGGAATGCTAGTACCATATCATTAGGAAACTCTACCTTGACAAGCGGGAAAGGAACGGCACGAAAGCCGTTTCTTTTGGAACTGCTTACGTGCGGAAACAGATACAACACGCAGAGGCCCCTTTGAGATATCTTATCATAATTATTATTATAACTTTAATGTTGATACGTTGTCAGGTATGTTTAAGCTTCATATACCTATCAAGTTACATTATAAACGTAACATAATCCATTGTTTACGCCGTTAGACAAGCTTCTCTTTGAAGTATTTCGAGTTTATTTATTAATAAACAAAGTAATACATAAAACAACAATGAACCAACAGCTCAAGCACAACGTGAAAACAACGCAGTTCAATGTCAAAAAAGTGTTATAACAAAGCTAGAGGGCAAACAAGCTTTTGCGCGTTTTTTTTTTTTTACCAGCCCATATACGTCCCCACCGAGGGGCACGGGCCTCCCTTCGAAACACGTTGCTCTCGCGCTATCTTTACGTTGTTTTCTCGTAACTCTTTATAGCAGGGTTTCTCAAACTATGGGTCGCGACCCACCAGTGGGTCGCGAGCGAATATTCAGTGGGCCCTGCCTGTAGAACGACACATACCAATACCGAAATAAATTGGGCTTAACAAACTCACTGCGATTAAAACTAACATAGGAAACAATTTCATTTTTCCCCTTGAAATAACTTTTTTAAAGTAGTTATTTAAATAAGTTAATTATATTATATTGTTTGTTATTTGAAAAGTCCTTTATTCATATTGGTAACGGTTAAATTTCTTAGAGGTGGGTCCCGAGTTTGTAAACTTGCATTAGATGGGTCGTAGCCCAGACAACTTTGGGAACCACTGCTTTATAGTACTTTTTTTTTAAATTAGAGTACTATGTTGTACAATTTTTTTTGATGTGGGTCTCAATTCCGTACGATGCCATGTGAAGTATGACACGAAGTTTCACCGCCGTCGTCATCTGAGTGGCGTTACGCCCGTGTCGCAGGCAGTGCTAGCTATGCAGCAATTGGACTAACATACCAAAATTCCGAGGCAAAAGATTGTATTCATATACAGGCCAAGGCTATGCCACAGTTTAAGTTGTTTAAAAAAAGAACTTTAAAAAAAATAGAACCAACATCAAAAAAGCGGAAAAGAAATACAGTATCATTTGAATAGCACATCAAATGATACTGTATTTCTACTAAGCTGTTTGAAGTCGGTGCGAAGGTGGCCTATCAAACTTAATTTTATTGGCACCGACTCCAAACAGCTCAGTAGGTAAGTAATACATAGCACATCAAATGATACTGTATTTATTTTTCGCTTTTTTAAAGTTGGTTCAAATTTTTTTTAAGTTTTATTTTCCATTTTTAGTGTTAATTATAACCTCTTCATTTTTTGAAGTCGGTTAATAAAACGAAGTGTTAGCTTTGAAAAGCTTAAGCAAATTTTTCATTTTTACTTTACATACATACAGTTTAAACTGAGAACCCCCCTTTTTTTGACGTCGGTTAAATTACTAAAACCTTCTCCTAAATGTAACAAATACTTTTCTGAAAACCGCATAAAAATCGGTTCAGCCAAACGCGAGATAATCGCGGACAAACATACATACATACATACAAACATACATACATACAGGTCAAACTGAGAACCTCCTTTTTTTTGAAGTCGGTTAATTAAAATAAAGTCTTCTTTCAGTAAAATGCCCCATCTACAATAATTAAGGTACGGACGGCCACAACTAAGGTTACCACACGCGCGCACTCTGTGCTGTTGTGATAAGAACGATTTTGCAATGAAAATGGAGTAACCAGATGTGCTGGCCTCTGTGCTTTCCCTCCATGTGGCATAGCCGTGGGACACCCTGTATAGAGCAAAACCTTTGATTGACATAACACATAACTGGATGCTACTACTGTCAATCGAAACTACTATCAGCGAACCACACGCCTAATAGCTTAAGGCATTAGTTTAAATCAAATTAGTTTATCCTGTTTATAGACAACAATGTTAATCGTGAAGCAAGTGATTTGGAGTGGTGCCAGTATTATTTAGCAGTAAACACAATGTAAATGCATTGGGAGCTATTCTACTAATCAGTGGCAAGCGTGAATCCATTGTTGTGGGCACGATGGGCATGCCCACTACCTTGATAGACTTGTGACGTCACATGACATCACACTTGAACGGTCTATTGAGGTCGATAGGCTGATGATATTTTAATAAAAAAATGCATTATATTGACAGTGAGCGAGTTCATACTCCGACTCGCACTTGACCGATTTTCGGCCAGAGACCACTGCCTTTCTCGAGGCCTGGATTCGTGCCTTATCAATGGCATCTCAGTGACAGTGGAATGATAATTGGTGTCCACTTCATCTGTTCAGGTGGCGAAATTTAGAACGATCTAAATCTCATAATATACAGGGTGGAATTTTTAACGCCACCTGGAGGGAAAGCACTCTAAATACTGTAGATAGAAAATTTTACTCAAAGGAAACATTCCTTTATTTTTAATAAGAAACTAAACTGTATTCAAAGATTTCGAAAATTCGCTTACCACACCCGGAACCGAAACAGCTATAATCCAAAAAAGCACCTTGTACTTTAATAGTATCGATCGATAGAGTCAATCGTAAGGATTAAATCTCCCTAACAAACATAGTAAATTAAGTGAAAGAAGAACCATTACACTACATAAAATATAATTAATCTAAGCTTATAAATTAGATGGGACGAGTTTAAGCACTTTTACTTAAGGGTCCCATAGTTAGGTTTTATGTAGTTTAATGGTTCTCTTTTCATCTAATTTACCATGTTTGTTAGAGAGATTTGATCCTTACGATTGACCCTATCGATCGATACCATAAAAGTACAGTGTGTTATTTTTTTGAAGTTAAGCCGGTTCTATTCCCGGATGTGGCAAGCGAATTTTCGAAAATCCTTGAATGCAGTTTAGTTTCTTATTAAAAATAAAGGAATGTTTCTTTTGAGTTTAATTTTCTATCTCCAGTATTTAAAGTACTTTCCCTCCAGGTGGCGTTAAAAAATTCCAACTTGTATACATTTGATGACAGCTACCTTGACGGGGGCACCATTGCCAACTGAATGTTCCTAGATCCTGAACGAATGTTCCTGCTAGGCAGTTTGCAACTTCACGTACGCCAACTATATCGGTTTGTCCTTATTTAGGGAATGCAAGATAAATTTTTTTTTTATCTTGAGGAATCTAATAAGGTTGACTTAGTCGTCTAAGGCGCTTAAAACCTTATTTTTAATTTTTTTGTAGATTGGAAAAAAAAAACTTTAGATACAGGCGATGGCGCTACTAGTCGAAGAGCTTGTCATGGTTTCGATACTTCTGAATTTCGCCACTTAAATTATTAAAGTTTTATTTTAGTTATAATTGATTATGTATTTGTTCTTGTATTTTTTTTGTTTAAGTCTTAAGTTTGTTATGTGTGTTATCGTGTGCGTTGGGTTTCTGTCGTTATGTGGCAGAATATCAGCGGCTTCAGCCCTCTTAAGGCTGTGGTCAGTCTGAAGCCACATACCGTTTTGTCCTCTGTGTTATTTTACAGTGTATAATTTACAAATGTATGTTGTTTTTTATGGACAAATAAATACTGTGGTATGCAGACCTTCATGGAGGATCGGGCATAACGCAACTTCTTACTCATTCGGTCATTTCGAAGAAGATAATTCGAATATCTATTTAAAAGGTTTGAAATGGTATTCGATGTCAAGATTCGAAATGATTGAAGATCTGGTCTTGCGCCATTTATTGATTATTGTGAATTGTAGTGAGCTCGCGGAAGAAGTTCTTGAATATGTTCGTAGGCGTGCAATTAGCACTTAATAAGCGTTACTGAATTCTGTAACCCCTGGACGTGTCGGAAAGTGAAATAAAATTGTAACAGAAGTGCAGATTTTGATTATAACCGTGTACCTGGAGAAGAAATAAGTCTTTTAATTATTCGCCCCCAGAAGAGCCATCACAATACCGTTTATTATGATTATTATTATTACTTAAACAGAAAAAATGGTCACCATTGTCATTTAGCCGCCATTTAGACGTTATTTATTAGTGGAATAGCAACCCCGTAACGGATCTAAGACAATGTCCGCGTCTGTAAAGATGTCCTTGTACATCTGTATGTTGTTGCATTTCAGTAATTCTGTTCTATTAAGCTTGGAAATGTCTCAACACGAAAACGAAAAGACATTTTTGCTACTTGAATGACAAGGCGAAATATTTTGTAAAATTTAAGTTACGCTTCGTAGTTATTAAGTAAATCTGAAATTAATTAATAACTACGAAGCGTTTTCAGCCGTATGGTGATCGGTAGAGAATAAGACCACACCACCTCTTTCCGTGGGTGTCGTAAGAGGCGACTAAGGAAACACAAATGAGACCTGCCTCCTAGTTATCCATCCCAGGCAACGACACTTCATTTTTTTCTGAATCGGAGGTGTCGTCCTATGGTATGCGGTGTGGTAGGCTCTGTAAAGGGCCGTCTGGTTCGCGACCACCCTCCTACCAAAGTCCGACGCCAAACAGCTTGCTGTGTTCCGTCGGTGCGTAGGAGTACCAGTGCCTTTATAGGCATTTTCTGGATTAACTCGCTCCATCGTCGACCTCATCTTTGACTTTTATGGTCAAGATCGAGATCAAGAGTTAACCCATCTTATAATAAAAAAAAATATATAAAAAATAGTAATCTTAATATTTAGAGTGGAAAATCCTGACTCATTCATTTTATTACCCAAAATGACCACAAACACCTAATGTCTTTGAATCCCTTGTATCGACACTTACAGTATACCCTTGAAGAACTAGCAGGTAGTTGGCACAATGTTTGTTTTTCTTTCACTCCCACTGTATTGTGGAAGAGATGCAATGAAAAAATGCAAATAACACTCGCAATTACGTCAGCTTTCAAACAAAAAAAATTGTATCGAAATTGGTCCATTCGTTTAGGAGCTACGATGTCACAAACAGACACAGAGATACACACGTTAAACTTATAACACCTTATTTTTTGTCGAGGGTTAAAAAGGAACTTAACAGAATCCTCAGAAAACGCGGGAGACCTCTTAACTGCATAAATTTGCCCTCAAAGCCACAAGGAAAACAGAAATATGTGTGTACGGCCATTCATTGTGAAAGGAGCGTAAAAATCCGGTCGTGATTCCCTCTGGATTTCCATGACAAAAGTCGGCATCGTTTCTAACGCCTTCAGGCTTTTTTATATCAGACGATGTGATGTAAAAAAGTAGTTTACACTATTTTTTTATTATTATTTAGAATGAGTTAACTCTTGACTACAATCTAGATCAACACAGAGATGCGGTCAAGGATTTAGCGAGCTCACCCAGAAGAAGCCTATTCACGCAAACTTTAAAGATAATCATGCTGTGTATATGTCTCCGTAAGATCATGAACTTCGTTAGTTAAAAATCTAACTCGCGAGATAAAAACTACCGAAAAATAGTAAATTGTAACAACAGTTCACAATTTAACTTACTATTTTCCGTTAGTTCATAATCTCACCGCCAGAAACCGTGAAATTATGAAAGAACCTATGTTGAACACATGAAAAAACGAGTGGTTTCATAATCTGGCGGGTTTTATCGATCGTAAAATTGAGGACCGTCCCTGATTGGTCAAGACAGAGAAAGAGATAGAACTAGTGGCGTGACCGCGAGCCGCGTTACAGACCAGGATCCTAGGGCCTTACTTATTTTCTCATTAACCAAAAGTATGGGAAAGAGTATTGCTGATATGTACTATTAACATATGAATGAACCTGCTACCCTTGGCCGACGACCTATTTTCAGCTACCAGGTTCTAAAGGTACTTCCAAAAATTACACACTTGTCATGAAGTCTAGGTGCTACAAAAAATATTGTTATAGTTCCCTGAACATCATCTAAAAAAATCACGGCTCAGATTGTAGGTATAAATCGCATAATTTACTTGCGAGCTGTCTGGCAGAAATTACAGCTAACAGAGAGTGTCTGGCGGTGTGGATCATCAATTTTTATATTTCATTATGTTCTATAAGACATCAGCGCCCGGATTTCAAGACAAGTGAGTAATTTTCGGAAGTATACCTTCAGAACCTGATACCTAAAAATCGGCAATCGGCTCAGGCTAGCAGTAGGGAGTGCAATCTTGCAGCAAATCATCAATCTCGGTATTTGCAAGATTTCAAAGATCTAATCTCGCAAGTTCTCGGTATTTGAGAGATCCCGCTCTTCTGCTAAATACAGGGTGGAAAATAGTGTAGAAATTAAATAAAAAGGAACTACAATTACTGTACCAGTAGTTGCCAATGAATGCGTTTAATGTCAAAAATCAACCTTATACGAAGAGGCTAAAGCTCTGTTTGTCAGAGGCTAAAATTTACTGTCTAATCATTTTGGTCGGACTATATTTTAATTATTATGAGTATTCTATTTAAAGTATTGAAGCTTGATGAACTTTCGTTATAGGTGCGCAAAAATGAAATAATATTATTACATGAATCATTTATATTTAAAAAATATGGTTTAGTTTGAAAAAAACTCCTTAAAAGTCTAGAGTGTCGTCAGCTCTGGCTTCGGATATTTCGGGCTATAAATACACCCAGCAGCAGAAAAAGTCCTTTCGGCTTCTACGCTTATTGGCACCACACCACTGACGACAAGCACTGGTAAGCTGACTGCAGGTGCTGTCCTTTTGGCCCTCCTGCTTCGAAGGAATGGCATGGAATGCGTTGTTGCGCAATCTTGGGGGATCGCGCGGGATTTTTAATGCAAGTTTGATCTCGCAAAAATAGTGCGAGATCTCGGTATTTCGAGATCTCGGAATACCGAGATTGCACTCCCTAGCTAGCAGGTATTCATATGTTAATAGTAGATATTAGCACTACTCTTTCCCACACTTTTGGTTACAGAGAAAATAAGTAAGGTCTGGCGGCCCTGGGATCTCAGTTTATTATGCCGTCTGTGCAAATCACTGAGGTGTTGTGAGAAACTGATCACCCTTGATTGCACCTCCACTCCGTGGGCGCATTTAACCACCACCAAGTTGTTCTTCAGATACTGATCTATGAGAACATGGAGAATGGTCAAGCGTACCCCAAATAAGAAATGCGACAAAGCTCTAAAAGATAGGAAACTTATAAACCAGTTCTCGAGTTTTATTAAGAAAAGAAAATAGTATATAATGTTGAAAACTTATTTGTTTCTTATATTAATAGTTCTGTAGCTATAGCTCTTACTTAGTTTTACTTACTTCGAGCATAACTAGGTGATTAGTAGGCTTTTACTAAATTAAGGACTTTATATTTGAAATGTGCGTTTTTTTTTTCGGACGGTAGAGTTAAGCGGTGATAGCCCAGTTGGTATTGAGCCAGACTTGTAATCCAAAGGTCGCGGGTTCAAAGCCTGGTGCGGGCCTGTACCACTAAATTCGTCTTTTTGGATTTATGTACGGATTTATAATTATCACGTGAAGGAAAACATCGTGATGAAACCCGTCCAAGAAAATTCATTTTCGAAAGACGAGCGGTCCACCAGCCCGTATTGGGCCAGCGTGGTGGACTATGGCCTAAATCCCCTTCATGTATTGAAGGGAGGCCTGTGCCCCACGGTGGGGACGTATATGGGCTGATAAAAAAAAGTGTGACTTGTATAAAACAGCCAAAACTTGCTGAAAAAATAATAAAAGTCGTCTCATATAAAACCTCATACACTCAGAAACCATGTCGTTACGCCCCAAACCAGTAACCGAAGACAGGAAGGCAGGAAGGGTACATATTCGGTTCACTTTCATATGGTAAACTCCTTTTTGAAGGCACAAATACGTTTTCAAAAAAACGTGTTCCTTGAATGAACAATTTAGGATGCAAATGTGAAAAAATTGAGGGGTAAATGAGGTGCGACGCCGATTTGCGGTGTCATATGGGGTTAAAAGGGTACGAAATTTACATGTTTTAGGGATTTTATTTTAAATATTCGCTTTAATAAAAAATGAATTTGTAAAATTCTGGTTATGAGGTCTGTAACATTCTGTTTTTTTATACTTATAGGTTCTTATTCCGCATGTTAAGGAAATAGTACTAAAAGAACAAACATCAGGGCAAATTAAATAAAGCCGTTTAAAAATCATTGAGTTTGTGAAGGTCTGTGGTTAAATTCATGATTGTATAGTTTTGTATAGTTTCATAAACTAAAAGTGGTTTATGAAACTATACTTATTCATCTATCACATAAAATTCAAGAAATTTTAAAATTGAATTGAATTTTTTTACAAGCTCTTTACGTATCATGTCATCTTCACAGTTCAATATTATTATTGATATCAATGAATCATTTAGTGGCTAACAAGCCATTAAAGTTACCTAATCTAACCAGTAACGTAAGTACTGTTTTTACGTTAAAGTTAAAGAACAATAGTTTAATTTTTTATATTGTGACCTTTCTATGACTAACGTAATCTATTAACGAACATCTAGGCAAGATTTATATCTCATTAAACACAAATCGTGAATATCTCCCAAACTTTGCAAAATCCTTGACCCATCGTTCGGTAAGAGCATTAATTGGACAATGGGCGAAAAAATGGAAAGAAACAAAGGCTACCAATAAAACTATTAGCGATGATAGAGGTGTGTCGGTACATTTGTCGATGGAATATTTTATCTAAATCACAGCGACAAGCTATTTAAAACTGTTTAAACAAAACGAAAGGATTCATAAAATCGGTTTAGTTTCAAATCGACTGTATATATTTTTTGTATGTTTGTTACGTGATTTCTCTGCCAATTATGAATTTATTTTTACCTTCCTACAACTTGAACGATTACCTTAGTGTTCAAAACTATAACTATTCTTGGGGATAGTTGTTCCGTTTAATGGGTGAAATCATCCCCTAAAGTGTTGCTAGGTAAATTAAAGTCGCCCATATTTAAAAATTGGAAATAGTATTTTATTCTGATGCTTATATAGTAATAAATAATCCACAAGGGCCCCAATGCGTGTCGATGGAATGGTCGCCATTTTATCCGTTCAGGTGGCGAAATTGAGAACTATCCAAATTGCATACATCTAATGACGGCTTCTTTGACTGGTGGCGCCACAGTTGCTAGGTAAGTAGTTTGCAACTTCACGTTCGGTTGGCGGTGACGCTGCTGGTCGGGATGGCTGTCAGCAAGTGTATGAAAATTAAATATTTCTCACCTGAACAGATAAAATAGCCTCCGCTCCATCGACATACAAATTAAGTTACAGAATCGAGGCCCTTAAATAAATGGTGGACCTCAGTCCATCACTACTTAGAACTTTTATTCTGCATTCTTTGTGCTTATAAACAAAGTTATTTACAAATGAACTAGTTGGCGTACTGCCAACCTTACAGATAGAATCCCCAGGAAACGGAAGCCAATGGGTCGAGAAACCTTTCAAATGAGAAATCATTCCTTTGGATTTAGATGCAGTGGTTTTAAAGATTTTCATTTGTTTTTATTGTTGTTGTCCACGTTAAAACGTCAAGCTCGTGACGCAATACATTTGATTTTAAAGAAAAAAATGTGTATATTGGTATTAAAAGCACCGGATAAACCACCTGGGCCAGAGCGAAATTTTGGCCATATCAAATGTAAAGAGAGCGTGCACCTAAGCGATACATACTGAAGACTAAGGTAGGGTCGTGTGTGTAAAAATGATACACAATTGTTTTTTTGACGTTATAAAAACACTAAAATTAAAAATTCTGAATCACCCCCGACATTCGATTACTTATAACTTTTAAACGGCTAAACAAATTTTCATGAAACATGGCTAAGAACACTCGAGATAAAATTATCTATGACACAAAAAAAACTAAACAAAAATCGGTTGATCCGTTTGGGAGCTACGATATCACAGACAGATATACAAATACACAGACAGATACGTTAAACTTATAACACCCCTCTTTTTTGCGTCGGGGGTTAAAAAACGTAAGAATCAACCAACTTTTATTCCTGCAATATCTGTCAGCAAACCAAACCAAACAAAACAAACCAAAACGCCATCTATATTTAATGTGTATGTGTTTTTTTTTGTTTTTAGTGGTGATATTTTTTTTTTAATTCGCCTCTCCATACAACTTGAGCGATCAGCGGATTTGTCTTTGTATGGAAAGTGAAATTTGTTTTAGTAAGTTTACATATGTGGAAAGTTTCAATGGGGCAGCCAAGGGACCTTAATCGTTGCAGCTACAAGAAATTGGTCTTCGGAGACCATCCATAATTTTTTAAAGAAATTTCATTCCCATCCAAAGATTTAAAAAAAATGTACGGTTAGGTTAGGTTAGGTTAGGTTCTATGGGAGCAACTGAGGTTGGAGTACTAGAAAAGTTACAAATCCAAAAAAACTTTTCCCATACATATTAAAGTAATTAAGTACTTAGATTTCTTTTATCAAGCCATAAGAAGAGGTAACTTTTTGTACCAGAAAATGATTAAAAGATGCATGTGCATTCTAACAAAAAAAATATTTTAATAATATGTAAGTACCCCGAAAATATCTCTAAAATTGAATAAATATATACCATCACTTAAAACTTTTAAACGGCTAAAGTAATTTTTATTAAACAAATACCTTAAGATAACACTTGTCAAACTTATAACACCCCTCATTTTTTGGGGTTAAAAATTGTAACTTATCTCATTACTTCCCTCAGCAAAAATTTCATCGTCTATTTTCAGGTTATTACCGATTCAAAAACTTAAAGTGAACACTCGATAACTTACCAACTGCTTTTCAGAGCCACAGATTAAGAAGTTGAACAGACATCATTAAATAATATTTACAAAAAGGACGTTGTAAGATGCTCAGTGTTCGATTTAGAACTCCGAGGACACTTGACTCTAACAAAAATTTGCGTAAAATGGGTTTTTTATTGACTACGGAACCCAAAATACTAGCTCCAAAGTTATAGATAAGTAGAAAAAAATAATTAACAGACTGTCGGTATGTATCTATCTTTTTTTGCTTTTTTTATGTATGTTCAACGATATCTCCCCCATTTGAGAACCGATTTGAAATTTCTTTTTTATTTGAAAGAGTATACTCTAGACTAGAAGGTGGTCCAATTGTCACCAAAGTTAGGATCTGATGATGGAATCCTAAGAAAATTGAGGGCAACCCTGGAATTTAATAGGCACTTTTTCGTACAAACTTTTTAAGAAAAAAAAAACTGACTTAAAAAAGCATAAAATAAATATTTTAAAAGCGAAAAAAATCGAGTATGCACTAAATACTTAAATGGTACGTTCTTGTAAACACAAAAAGTGCGATAGTTTCATAAAGTGTACGTAGAAGATCTACAGCATGTTATTGGTGGAGAGTAGACCGCAATTAATCAAGGAGTTAGGAAACTTCCAAGTTGGTCAGAACGATCACATGTTAAGGTTGAAGACAATTATTACTGCGGTAAATTTAGGACCATATCGCATTAACTTTCGCTTTCTAGTCTCTACCTTATGGGCTTTTGATAACAGTGTACTGTCGACATAACATTACCTATACAGATAGATAGATAAAAACTTTATCGCATACTCAAAAAGGTAAGACAAAACATAATACAAACTTACAACAAATAGCGTGCAAGTGCGGCCTTATCGCTAAACAGCGATCTCTTCCAAGCAACCCAATGCGAAAGGAAAACAAGATAGCCGAGAGTAGCTCAAAAAAGTAGTGATAAAAAAAAGAATAAGAAAAAAAAAGAAAACAAAATAAATAAAGAAGTATAATACATATAACATATTATAATAATATACTAAACACAATTACTAATACTATACACGGCCTATTTGTTTGAAAATGGTTATTTAGTACAAACAATAACACGTGGAGTATGCGTTTACTTTACGAAAATTTTAACTAGTACACTAAAAGAGCTTCAAGCAGTTGCCATGAATAAGAAAAGTACGCCTGGGAAGAGTTGGATGCTGGTACATTCTAAGTTTTTTCTTCACTCCCAGTCTAGCGTAAGTTAGTCCTTTCTTAAAAACATTCTCGCTAAATCTAAACATCATTCAATAAAGCGAGGACAAAGTAAGCGCCCAGAATATTTTATTCAAACAAATAAAATAAACGGAATCCATAAAAATTCCGCCAGTGTTTTCGGCGAACTTCAAAGGAATCGTAATAACCCCAAAACAGAGCTTATTACAAGTTATCAAAAGTCGAATTTGTTACTTAATCTTGGTAAAATAAAAAGGGGAAGCGAGTTACTACTGTTTTTACAAAAGAGGGGTAAATAATCTTTGCAGGAGTCTATCTTCTTCTTAAATATATAAAAGGAGAAACTGACTGACTGACTGACTGACATATCAACGCACAGCCTAAACGGCTAAACGTAGGCATTTGAAATTTGGAAGGGACGTAGCTTAGGTACCGTAAAGGTGCACTAAGAAAGGAATTCCCGAAATTCCCACGGGAACGGGAATTAGCGGGAAAATCCTTTTGTATGAAAAATCTAAACCGCTTAAGTTAGACGCTTGAAATTTGGCATGCAGGTACCTTAGTAAATTCAAAGCTAAGTTGCAACAGGATATTGCAAAATTCCCACGGGAACGGGAGTTAGCGGGAAAAAACTCCCGTTCCCGTGGATTATGTGTACTCTGTACAAAAAAAAATTAACACGCAAACGAAGTTGCGGGCATCCTTGTCGAGGTAGACAGAGCATCATATGCTTCTATAAAAGCATCTGACGCCACATGTCATTTGATCCACATGTATAGGGTTATTACATATAACATGAGTTTTGTGGTGATAGGTTGTTAGACTTTCGCCCATAATACACCAAACCTTCCACTTACTAGCTTTTACAGTATGCCTAGGAAGAGTTGGCAAGGTCAACATGTATAGCCTGATATGCTGCCGTGTGTACAAGGCGACACTGATGGGGATCGAACTCGGAACATGTCGCTTACGAGTTCGTCGTGCAGGCCGAGTACGATAGTGACAGTGCCGCGACAACACCGCGGTCCTATGTCAAAATGTCAAAATTGACAACGCCATAGGGACCCTCGCGCAATCAAAGTGAAATTTCAGCGTGAGCCGAGCGCGATTTTGTCGTTATCGTGCTAGAGCTGCTGCTATAACCAGTCTTAAACTAACTTTAAACTTTAATTCAACTGGGTAGGTATAATAAATCATCATATCAGCCCATTGCAGTCCACTGCTGAACATAGGCCTCCTCCAAGGCACGCCACTTTGCACGATCCGCCGCTTTTTACATCCAGCCACTACCCACTATCTTCTTTAGGTCATCTCACCGTCTAAAAATAATAGTAAACTATTAATAAAAAATAAATAGTTTTTTATTTTTTTTTATTATAAGATGGGTTAACTCTTGACCTCAATCATGACCATAAGGTCAAAGATGAGGTCGACGATGGAGCGAGTTAACCAAGAAAATGCCTATAAAGGCACCGGTACTCCCACGCACCGACGGAACATAGCAAGCTGTTTGGCGTCGGACTTCGGTAGGAGGGTGGTCGCGAACCAGACGGCCCTTTACAGAGCCTACCACACCGCATGAGACCATAGGACGACACCTCAGATTCAGAAAAAAAAAGGAAGTGTCGTTGCGATTACCACACGGGTAACGATAATGTAGATTTGTTTACTCCAGCAGGCGTATTCAGGAGCGTTCGACTATTTTCCGTTCGACTATTTTCCGAATTCGACTCGAGTCGAAGACGAGTCGAATGCTACGGAAATCTGTATTCACAACTACGTTCGATTCGTCTTCGACTCGTTTCCGTCTTCGGAAACTATGTGACATAGATAACACGTTTGTGCAAGCATTTACGGAGATAATAGATTTGATTGAACGAATAACTGAGTGAATGAAAAATTATAACATTAATAAAATATCATTTTATTTCTTTAATTTAATTCTTAGATGAATTTGTGGCCTAGAGAAAGTATAGCTTTACTTTTTAAATGGTTTTTAACGATGGTCAACTTAATAATTCTTCATTATAAAAACTTTTTAAAAAATTTACGAAATGTTTTTGTAAACGAGATGTAAAGTGTCAAGGTCTTGCTTTGCTTTGTTGTGGCGGTTTATTTTGTGTTTTCTTGAAACTAACTTAAAACGTACAACATACTGATTCCCGTAGGAATATGGGAAATTTTACAGTTTATGTACTATTCCGACGTCGCTATATTAATTGGACATTTCATCAAAATCCGTCCGAGAGTTTTAGCGTGAAGAAGGAACAAACATCCATCCATACTTACAAGCTTTCGTATATTAGTAGGATACTTATGTGTTTTTTGTAAATATTAGTAGGATGGTGTGTTGAAGCTACAATATTAGGCTACAATAGGGTTTAATAATTTAGCTTCTAGGTACTCACTGTTCCACTACTTAACTATTGTTATTAATGAGAAATTAGTATTCAATGTTGTAAGAATACCTAACTGCTGTTGTAAATAAAACTAAAGCGATTTAAAATAAACTGTGTATTATAATATGTTCAGTTTTGTTAAAGTTTTTTTTTTTAAATAAGTAACAATACAATTATATAAGTACTTGCAATAAGTACTATCACATAAAAAAAAGGTTTACATCGCAAGTGAACAATAAAGTATGCTAAGCTACTTAAAAATAAACACAGTCAATCTTCATAAGTAAATGTTCTTAATGGGGATAAGCAGATCATTCAGTAGGTATTAGCATAAGTGCTCTCAGAACCATTTACCTCGAGAGTTAAGAAATAAGTATTATGAGCATTTTACATGTCATGTTTGTGATTTTTGCCCAGTCAGCCCAATAACTATGGAGTGATTTCAATTTATTTGTAAAACAACGCCAAGGCCTTTTAATACTCCAAACACCTTTTGATGCAGTTTATGGACTTCATGTGCATTTTATTAAATTTTTCTTCAGGACTGTTCATGTCAGCCTGCGAAATCGGGGTCATCAGGCTAGGTTGGGTAGCCTGAATACACTGAAAATAGTCAAAAATTTGGATATTAGTACATATATCTAGTTATTTTATTTCTATGAAGGCAATTTAAATATAAAGTTAATTATAAGCAACTAGCTTTCCGCCCGCGTGGACTACAGGTTATATCGTGCCCAACTGTTGGATAAGATGTAGCCTATGTCCTTTCCCAGGCTCTAATCTATCTCTGTACCAAATTTCATCAAAATCGGTTTAACAGTTTAGGCGTGAAAGACGGACAGACAGATAGACAGACAGAGTTACTTTCGCATTTATAATATTAATAAGTAAGGATAAAGAATTACACAGATAAGCAAATCTTATTTTTAATAAAACATTTCCTACTTGATAATGAATGCTATGAAATCACATCCACATCCTCATAACTTCTGGCGCATTCAGTGCCTGAGTTGTTTGCGTTATTGATGTAGACACTATGCCTGGCCCTTTGTTACAAAATTTCTGTTAACTATCTTGTGCCAGAAAGTGCAAGGCTGTAAAAAAATGAAAGCAGAAATTAAAAACTATTTGTAACAAGATCTTACCACAATTTTTGTTTAATAATGAGTCTCCGATGCCTCTGTATCTTGTGAAAATAAAGGCAAGAATCTGGATTTTAAATTACACCAATTATACATACTTACTTACTTTGGATTCCACGGGAATGGCTAATATCTTGGTGGTTGGTGGATAACATGTTTACAAATTACTCAACAAAGTGAGATATTCGCAAGGAAGCGACTTTTAAATGATATATGTTTTGAAAATTGGTATCTTGAAAAGTATTAGAAAAATCCCTTATCTCCATGTTGGAAGACATTGTCTCCGGTCCTTGTTTTGCTCTTTCTTTATTTCTCACTCGAATTGCTACGTAAAACTGTATTTTAGCTTGATTCTAGCACAAAATGTTTATTTACAAGTGTAAGTCGAATGCTCAGAAGCAATCGTGAACTTTTCCGAATTTGGATCCGAATTCGAATGTCAAATTTGACATTCGGATCGAGCCGAACGCTGTAGAATACGGTGAGTCGAAGGCATTCGAAAACGGATCGAATTTCGATCCGTTCTCGATAGTCGAACGCTCCTGAATACCCCTGCTGTATTCTTCTGTTACCTATGTTGATCCCGTTTGCAAAGAAAAAAATTATAAAGTTCCAAGTACGAGTAGGTCGTTATTACTTAACCAGTGTAACTTCCGACTGTAGGACAGCTTTGAATATTAAATTTTTCAATTATAATTAAATTTTTGGTTGGATAAGGAAATACTTTTGACAAATTTTGTTTTGGTAATGGCTTAAAAGTTTAATTGGTTATTATAATTATTATTGGAGACTAGCTGATACCCGCAAATGTATATCTACGTTATGTGATTATTCGAATTGATATTTATAACCTTTTTTTAATGAGTTGATTGAAGTAAAACAAACATGAAATACTGCACTCAAATCGATGATTCCGTGTCTGAGAATAACACGAACAAAGACATAGTTGATAAGGGCCCATTTTCGCATTTAGGCTCTAAGATGGCCCATTATGCGTGTGGGTCGGTGGCTATTCCAGCTACCTCAGCTCCGACCAGAAGCTCAGAATCCTCCTGGGGAATTCAAAGGCTTCACGAAGCGACCTAACTACTGGTAGGATTTTTTCCCATTGGTCCCACACATTCCAGGATTAGGTGGGCACAAAGATATAGATAAACAGACAAAAATTCTAGCAATCATTACATGGTACAGATAGCAACATGTCAGGTTCACCATTTGCACTACGAAAGCGGGCGCTATTACAAGCGAGATAAGGGCGACGTCAAGCTTAACATTTGTGTAGATTGATGTGCTCCCATGTATACAATTTCTATAGTAATGTAGTTACTTCTTGGAGGAACTCCCTTACCAATGAAATGTTTAGTATAAACTAGAACCCGCTTGAAGATTCAAAACCGCAATCAAAACCGGTCGCATAAAAATATTTTCTAATAATAGGTCTTTACCTATGAAATTGCCGTTTTTCATACAATATATTTGGAAAACTTAATTTTCACTACTCATGCTCGGAAAGTGCTTGTTTGTGCAGCTTATAGGCTGCACAAAATCGATTTTTGTGTTCTAGAGCACAAAACGATCTACTATAGGCTGCACAAAATCGATTTTGGTGTTCTAGAGCACAAAACGATCTACTATAGGCTGCACAAAATCGCATTTTGTGCTCTATTACACAAAATGATCTATCTACTCATAAGGCATAGAAAACTCCATACAGCCAAAATAATCAGAAGTTTAAAGATAAAATTTGTTATTATATGTTATTTTATTATTTCCTCGCAATCGAAGTGAAAAGCAGAGTTTATAACTCGTCCACAAAACCATTTTTAACAAAACTCGTTTTGTGCACTTGTTGTAAAATCTACTATTTCCATAATAACGTTTTTGGATTTTTCTCGGGAATGGGAAACCCAAATTTAGCAAAATTTTTGGAAAGGTTTGGACAACATTAAGTTAATTTTCATCATACTTAGGTTATTGAAAGTTGTAACTGTAACAACGGTACAGCAAAAATAAGCAATGAAACGGGCAACGGATGAAACGAGCTATATTTAAGCTTCTTTTTCAGCAAATAAATCTAAAGTAAATATGTATTAATTTTACTCAATATCTCCGTTATATGGCCAAGGTTTTAAATAAAAAATCAATTTTAGTAATAGCTGTTCAAAATGAATGAATTGCTGATCGTTAGTCTCGCTAAAACTTGAAAACGGCTGTACCGATTTGGCTAATTTTAGTCTTGAAATATTTGTGGAAGTTCAGGGAAGGTTTAAAGAAAATACGGAAAAAATCTAAGGCGTCAGCTAGTATAAAATAAACAAGAGAAACTAGTATAAAAACCATGTCTTTCATTGATAATTACGTAGTAATACTAAGAATGATTGCGAGTAGGAATAGGAAGACTGTGATTAATCCTCAAACACATTGGTCCTTTTATTTCTTTGTAAGCATAAAATATGGCGTTGGCTCTCTGATATCTTTCTGCTGATCTTTTGACATAAGGGCGAGTGCTGTCCGCTACCGGAATACAAACTAATACCCTCTATTTCTCTACAAATGGACCCATTTAACCCTTTTCCTTATATAAAGGCAATTTGTTATCTGTATCGCATGTGAATTACGTTGTAAGGTCCAACAGATGTGTTGGAAGATAAAATAAACACAGTTTTATAACAATTTTGTAAGAACTCTTTCGTGATTTTTAAATGATAGCTTTCCGCCCGGGTCTTTGTTCCAGTGGGAATTTGGGAAAATTATTTAACTTAAATGTTATTGTAATTTCCATGCTATGTTGCTGAGAAAAACCCGTCTATAGCTAAACAGCTAGACAAAGATAACCGATAGACCGATAGATAGACGTCTTTAAACAAAGGTACCTACGTAAATCAATTTCAAAGTCTGAGAATGTTCAAGAATACGGCAATGATTTTAACCCGTTGCGCGCTTGTTTACGGCGCGTGCGATACAAATCTTGCACACACAGGTATGCAAGAATTGCGCGAAGGTTTAATTTAATACTAAAAGAGGTCTTAATTCGTGGGCATATCATGATTTTACCTTTGTTTCCGGCGTTTCGACACGGTTGCACGCGCCCTGGTCACGGGTAGTCTGTAAATAATGTTGTTGTTCCAACAAGCTGTCGTCAAAGTAGTGAATCTACCCTTAGCATAATTAAATTCACTGCGGGTCAAACAATAAAAGTAATGTATTCAAATCGCTAAAGTTTAAAGTGGTATATGGCAATTCTTTCTAACAAAAATCAGAAATTGATACTAATGCAAATGAACTATATCAAAGTCAATCATTGCTTTCATATTTAACAACAATTACACGCTCTGTGTGGTTCCCACTATTAACGGAACCCTACTAACTCTTACAACCTCAGATTATGGAAGAGAGATGATCTTTTTAATACACAGACACACAGATACATTCGTTAAACTTATAACATCCCTCTTTTTTGTCAGGGGATCAAAGCGATTCCTTGATGAAAATAGGTTAAAATGTTTTCGAAAATTCTCACCAAAACGATTTCACGGGGCAGAAAACTAGTAATGGTAAACTAACTGGTCCTTTACAATTATTTATACAATAAAAAAATTATCTTTCCTTTGATTGTTACAATAAATTGTTACGTAGCTTTACTATGTCTATTGGCTCTACTTCAGTTACTTTAATCAGAAGTGATAGTGTCTGAGCATCTAGATTTTTTTAAATATAGGCTGATAGTAATCTGTGATGATCAGTGATCAGGGTGATCAGTAAATCACCCATAAATAAAAAATAAAAAAGCTTATTAAAGAAATTCCTTCCACTTACTTCCGCTACCGAGTGGACACTGAATGGGCGTTGAGGCCGGGGACGTCCGAGGAAGCGGTGGCAGGATGAGTTAGACGCTTTTGAAAAAGAGTGGGCGAACACCGCACAGCACCGTGACGCCTGGAGGAAATGAGGGGAGGCCTTTGCCCTGCAGTGGGACAGCATTAGCTAATTAAACAAAAAATATTATATAGAAATTCAGAATTTTTCACAATACAGGTGTTCTTGACCGTGACCCAAGATCAGATAGAGTTGAGCAATTGCCATCTGACCTCTGTACCTTGCTACCGGGAACCTGACTGGATTGAATCATAGTTACATATTCAGTCTCTGTGCTAGTTTCCTAACGAAGTTCAATTCAATTCAATATTTTATTTATTTATTTTTATTTTACTTCCTTCAATTCATATTTTATTGACCTCATAATGGTATCATAATAGGTGGTAACTTATGATTAGTATCATATTATGACCCGGCAGGCCAAGGTAAATTAACAAAATTACAAAGAGAGGACTTACTCTAGCGGTTAACTTACATTTTGATAATTATCTTATTCATTTAGTATTCTGTTTCTGTAGAAAAGTTATTAAATTACTAGCTGACCCCGCGAACTTTGTAACGCCTTAGATTTTTTTTCGTATTTTCTCACCTTTTAAACCTTCCCTGAACTTCCACGAATATTTCAAGATTAAAATTAGCCAAATCGGTTCAGCCGTCCTCGAGTTTTAGCGAGACTAACAAACAGCAATTCATTTTTATATATTAGAAGATTTATCAGCATAATTCCATCTCCTCCAATCTAAATACTCTAAGTAAACGACTTAGTAACCGATCGATAGAGCACCCCGACAGAATACAAATGTGGCCGTCATAACAAATTACTCTATAAAAACGGTTTACTACCTCAGGTCAGGTCCGATTCTGTAACTTCAGTTGTGTGTCGATGGAATAGTCGCCATTTTATCCGTTCAGGTGGCGAAATGAGAACTACACACATCAACACGGTCTAAGGATATTGCAAAATTTTTCATACAAAAGAGGTCTGTTTGAGAAGCTATAAAAGCATACTCGAGATACATGGAGGGCTATAATTTCCAGACGAGCAAGTGCTAAACTTGAATTTACAATTATAGTAAATAAATTTTGTTTTACTTGAAATTTGTGAAAACGTGAATGAAACGAAAACAGAAATGCACTTTTTGCCTGATTTCTGTATGAAAATGGTCGAATTTACGCATTTTTTTTTCATTTTCGTCATGTTTTCACAAATTAACAAGTAAAACAAAATTTATTGACTAGAATTTAAAATTCAGGTTTATACTTGCTCGTCTGAAAATTATAGCCCTCCATGTCAGACAGACAGACAGACAAAGAATTTATTCATTGCTTTAAAACATACACACAACATTCAAAACAGTCAGAAGTACAAATACACATTAAAGGTTACAGAGTTATTCTAGTGTTGTGTGTGTTAGAATGCAACAAAAAGGCCATAGCTCAGCATAAGCTCAGCATAAGCCATGTATCTCGAGTATGCTATTATAGCTTCTCAAACAGACCTCTTTTGTATGAAAAATCGTGCAATATCCCTAGACCGTGTTGATGTGTCTATTTAATTTTCATATACTTGCTGACAACCACCCCGACCAGCAGCGCCACCGCCAACCGAACGAATAGTCGCAAACTACCTAGCAACTGAAAATTCAGTTGGCGGTGGCGCCAACAGTCAAAGCAGCCGTCATTAGCTGTATGCAATTTGGATAGTTCTCAATTTTTCCACCTGAACGGATGAAAGGGCGACCGTTCCATCGACACACAACTTAAGTTACAGAATCGGGGCCCTGGATTGTAGCCTGAATAAGAAACAATCAGGTGTTTCAGTCCTTAATATATTGTATGTCAGATATTTTATTCTACCTGTTCCAGTTGGGAAATCTTTTAAAGCTGTTACTTGAAGTAAATTTTGTTTTACAGCATTGTTTTTCGCTTTTATTGTCGTGCTTGTTTTAATTTCTTCAGGTCTATTTTCAGTTATGGAAAATTGGCGTTAAACTGCTGAAAAAAGCATCGTTCTACATATGCAAAAGGAACTCTAACAGACAGAGGCTTTCACCTAAACTACTAAACCAATTTTGACGAAATTTGGTACAGAGATAGAGTAGACTTTAGAAAAGGACATAGGCTACATTTTAACCCACAGCTGGGAACGATAAAACCTGTAAGTAGTCCACGCGGGTGGAAATTTTGTTGTACTACATAATTTTGTTGTATGCATCTCTTTCTGCGCTGTCGTTTCATCGCATAACGGCAGTAAGAAACAGGCAGAACGACATCGACATGACAAAATGATCTCACGCATCTATGCTAGCCCGGCGGTTACAGTTGCGGGATCTAGAAGCATGTGGAAAAATATAAGTGAGAATTAATATCATTGATGGTAATCCGTAACGGAGGCAAAGCTGTTTTACGAGCGCCAAGTAATAAAAAAATTATAAATAAACGCTACACACTCAAAACCCCACACTAAGGCTTTCCCTTGTGTCGTGGGCCCCTTGGAACACACATAAAGATAGACACGAACAACCATGACTCGAGAATAAACATCTGCTTTTTACACAAATATTTGCCCCAATTGGAAATTGAACCCAGGACCTGCTGATCAAGAGGCACCGTCACTACCACTCGACCAAACCGGCCGTCGTATTGTCCAGTTAGAGAGTGAGAAATCTTAATAAGACAGCTACAATTAGCTACCTTCTTCGTGATAGTATGTGAATTAAAAGAAAAATAATAACCTAACTAAAAATGACCTTTTCAAAAGGCCATATTACATACATATGAAATAACCTACATTAAGTCGTTCTGGCATTGCGACAATACTCTACGGCCAATAAAATCGTCTACATCTGATGCCAGATTTAGTGATACATGCCAGGGAGGCATTCAGGTAAATAGATCTACTATTGTGGATCCGATTGCCAAACCCAAACTTAATTTAGAGTTCTGTAGAACTAGGCAAATGATTGCCACTTCCTAAATTCTTTACCTATCGTAAACATTTAACAAAATTTGGCTTCAAAGCTAGACTGAGGCCAGGTTTTTTCTGTGTCATTTAAGCTATGCTATAGAAGGAATTAGAAAAAAGCCATAAACAATAAAAAAAAACAAACACAAAATAAGCACAAAGACGCATCCGCAGCAGGCTTCGTCGCAACTATAACTAAACAATACCAATCGCCACGTTATAGTTTAACCTAACCTAACCTTTTTTTGTGACTGTTTATAATAAAGAATGTCTATCTATTTCACGGGCAGTTTGGTCGAGAGGTATTGACGCTGTCTCTTGATCGGAATCGAACCCAGGCGATTCCCAGTCAGGGAAAATATTTGTGTAAAAAGCAGATGTTTTTTTTCGGGTCATAGGTGTTCGTGTCTATCTTTCTGTGTGTTCCAAGGGATTCACGACATAAGGGAAAACCTTATTGTGGGTCTTTGCGAGTGTAGCGTTTATTTATTTTTATTTTCCAACCTACCACCAACCCCCGTTAGAAATACCCCTCCTCCGCAGTTACCCCCGCTCAGAGGTACCCAAGATGCTGGCCACGTGGCCATGCTGTATGACCAGGGAAGTCCTTTGCACGAGGAACGAACCCAAGCGAAGATCACAAGAAACTGATTGATTGAAGAAATCCTACCACAAAACGAACTGATTGCTTAAATGTGAGAAAGAAATCCTTACCAATATTATAAACGCGAAAGTTTGTATATACAGATGTATGGATGTTTGTTACTCTTTCACGCTTAAACCGCTGTTGTATAATTTGCCGTATTAATAATTTCTATTCTATTCTATTCGAAAAATAAATTGTGGCCCCCCTTCCTAAATTCGGCTCTGTATCTGTTTCAGATATATTAACGGATGTCGTTACATCGGCAGTCGGATCAGACGTAAGATACGATGTTGCCATTTATTTCTCAGTCTTTGGCAACAGAAGTAAAGTACGCTCACTCAGTACCACATAACTTACTTTTTAACCACCGGCAAAAAGAGGGGTGTTATGAGTTTGACGTGTGTATCTGTGTGTGGCATCCTAGTTTGCGAAAAGGTGAGAGTCAGTACAGTCAAGTTGGCCACGCACTTGACTATACCTACACGATAAGAAGAAGTCAAAAGAACGAATATGTATGTATGTATTTAAATCCTTTAGATCCAATTTCACCACACTCTGTTAGTTATTTAACAGACGATTAGCAGCTAACCCGAGATTTGACAATGTCATTTTCGTACTTTTTGTTTGACGTTTTGTCTGATTAACTTCTTAATTGTGGATTAACTAACTAACAGAGTATGGTGAAATTGGACCTTAATGTACTTCACTGTTTTGACTTATTTTCAGTATCATCCTGAATGTTCTATAAAATAAAGCTACATACTGCCGTACTCAGAGACGTCAATTAAAGTTAAGTACTGTTAAACTCTGATGTTGTCTTTTTCACTCTTGTTGATATAAACAAGGATAGCATGACATTTAATTACTTCTTAACTTTAATTGACGTCTCTGAGTACGGCAGTTAGACTTTGATGACCATTATATCCGTTCAGATGATTAAATTCAGAAAAATCAAAACCTCATACACTTGATGACAACCAAGCGCTCTTAGCCCAGTGGCTCTCGCTGATCTCAAGCGATAAGTGAGGTTAAGTAACGTACACAGAGGCAGGGAACCTGATGGGTGACCAATGTGGCTATTTATCGTGCTTCGGAGGGCACGTTAAGCTGACGGTCCCGGCTGATGTCGATTGACTACAGTTATTAAAACCAAATCAGAGGCCATTGTGCGGTTTGAAAACTCTGAAACCAGGGTTAGCCAAGTTCGCCACATACCACCCGATCAGTAGCACCACCGCCAAACTGTACATTAAGTTGTCAACTACCCAGCAACTTAACAATCAGTTGGCAGTGGCGCCCCCAGTTAAGGCGACTACAGCACCTTTTATGATACGTATCATAAAATTACGATTTTATGATACGTAGATAAACATGACGCACTGCATTAAATCGAAGAAAAAAATACTACGGTAATATTCAGGACATAAACTAGATAAGTAGTTTGCTGAAAACATGATTCGGCACTTTTGGTTCGATAGAAAAAGCTCACAAAGTCACCTCTAAATACCAATATTGTGTATCTTTTAAGCTGTAAAAACGATAGTAAAATGCACACAGGAACTTAAATTTGTTATCAAAATGTTCGTGATTGAACACTCTCGATAAGTAGTTAATGCATTTTTCGATTTAAGCTGTTACCTTTCCATAAATATCATTTTTAGGGTTCCGTAGTAATCTACGAACCCTTATAGTTTCGCCATGTCCGTCTGTCCGTCTGTCCGCAGGTTTCCTAAGAAAACCTTGGTACTACAGAGCTGAAACTAAGCATGATTATACATATGAATCACGCCGACAGAACTGTAGAGTAAAATCTTGGAAAAAAAATTTTTTTCGGGTGTCTCCCATAGACGTGAAAGGGCGATGAATTTTTTTTTCTCGCCAATATCATTGAGTGGGGTGTCATAGAATAACATTTTAAAAGATAGAAGGGGTTTACTAAGAACCTTTTTCGATTCAAAACTCCGTTTGCGAAATATAAATTTTTAAAGTGAAATTTTTTGTCAAACACAAGTGTCCCCCCCTATGCCTGCTAAACGGTTGTTTCTAAAAATGTGAAAAAATTCACGTTGGTAGAATATACAACGAAATTTAAAGAAAAACTATCATACATAAGTTGGTCCTTCAAGTTTGCGAGTAATAGTCGACCAAGTGCCAAACACTGTTGGGATTAATAAGAATGTATTTGAACCATGCTGCTACGGAACCCTACAGTGCGCGTGGCTCGACACGCTCTTGGCCGGTTTTCTTAGTTTCAAACATGTTTTTACGCACGCACGCTTTCATAGTCCGTAAACTTCGTGTATCGACACTGTTCGCACTGCCGGCCCAGGTCTGTTGAGAGACGGAGATGGCACTATTCCTATGTGTGCTGCATTTATCGGGTGCTGTAGTCGCCTTAAGGTAGTTGTCATCAAATGTATGAGGCTTAGATAGTTCTAAATTTCGCCACCTGAACGGATAAAGTGGTCACCGTCTTCATTGCACAGCCATTGAGATGCCATTGGTAAGAATAGTCGTACGAGTATTATTTTTCTTGTGGCCACACAGCGTGCCTAATATGTGTAACCAATTGCCGTTGAACATTCGAAGGCGTTTAGAATGGAAGTGGCAAAATACTCAACCATTTAAAGCATATTGGTGATCGGTTGAGAATAACACCACCCCATCTCTTTCCGTGGGTGTCGTAAGAGGCCACTAAGGAAACACAAATGAGACCTGCCTCCTAGTAATCCATCACAGGTAACGACAATTCATTTTTTTCTGAATCTGAGGTGTCGTCCTATGGTCTCATGCGGTGTAGTAGGCTGTGTAAAGGGCAGTCTGGTTCACGACCACCCTCCTACCGAAGTCCCGACCCCAAACAGCTTGCTGTGTTCCGTCGGTGCATGGGAGTACCAGTGCCTTTATAGGCATTTTCTGGGTTAACTCGCTCCATCGTCGACCTCATCTTATGAGATGTTATACGAAGGTAGATACGGGGAGGTTTAGTTTGTCTATGGTGACCACCATTAACATTTTATCACCATTGAGACGCCAGGGTTAGTGGAATAGCCGCTCAGGAAATTAATGTTTAAAAATTTGCTTAGCAATAACACTCTTTCTTCACGTTCGGACAAAAGGCTGATGTCAAATTTCCCGTGACACAATTATTTGGTTCAAGGCCCTTGTAATCCGAGTGTCTCGTATTTCTAAAGTTTGTTGCTGTCCGAGTTTCCCATTTTGTTCCGAGTTCGACTTCCGAGTTTGATTTCCTCAGTTGTTTGCAGACTTTTTGGGAAGACGTAATTTTTTTGTTGTAATTGGCATACATATTTTGTTCTGAAAATGAAAATATTTCATTTGTAAGAATCTTGTTTGAAATATTTTTGCCGTGTGGCGATCGGTTGAGAATAACACCACCCCATCTCTTTCCGTGGGTGTCGTAAGAGGCGACTAAGGAAACACAAAGAGGCGACTAAGGAAACACAAATGAGACCTGCCTCCTAGTAATTCATCCCAGGCAAAGACACTTTTTTTTTTCTGAATCTGAGGTGTTGTCCTATGGTCTCATGCGGTGTGGTAGGCTCTGTAAAGGGCCGACTGGTTCACGGCCACCCTCCTACCAAAGTCCGACGCCAAACAGCTTGCTGTGTTCCGTCGGTGCGTGGGAGTACCAGTGCCTTTATAGGCATTTTCTGGGTTAACTCACTCCATCGTCGACCTCATCTTTGACCTTTATGGTCAAGATTGAAGTCAAGAGTTAACCCATCATATAATAAAAATAAAATACAATTTGAAATCTCATTCATACTTTTTATTTATACAAAAAAACAGCGAAAGCTATTACAGTGCTGTGTGTGTTGGAAATGTGTATTTGTGAATTATTACTTTCTTAATTATAAATGTCAAGTAAGACTCTGGTATTCGACCCAATTACAACAAACACCACCTCTACACCAGAATAACTTATCAGTCAGCATACCCAAACAATTCCAATTCCGTCTATGCTAGTCTACACATGTGACAATATTTTAGCCCCCGCCAAAAAAGAGGGGATAATAAATAAAATAAATAAATAAATAAACGCTACACACTCAAAGGCCCACACTAAGGTTTTCCCTTGTGACGTGGGTCCCTCGGAACACACATAAAGACAAACACAAACACCCATGACCCGAGAACAAACATCTGCTTTTCACACAAATGTTTGCCCCGACTGGGGATCGAACCCAGGACCCGCCGATCAAGAGGCAGCGTCACTACCACTCGACGAAACCGGCCGACCAAACCGATCTGTTTGAATAAGTTTGACGTGTGTAAATGTGTGTCTGTGTATCTGTGTGTGGCATCGTAGCTCCTTAACAAAAAGACAGATTTTTTTTAATCTGACGTATAGGTAACCGAGTTCTTAGCTTTATTTTATTAAAATTGGTTTAGCCGTTTAAAAGTTAATATAAGCAGTCGAATGTCGAAGGATTTTTTTTTTTTTAATTTTAGAATTAACATTAAATCTATCTCGATCCAAATTTTCGTTCTAACATTATAAAGTCAGTACAGAACAATAAGAATGACTTTCCTAGCACTACATTTTGGCCTAACGACCTAAGTATTTAGCGACCCTTTGTACGCCAGAAGCCTTGTAAACAGCCTATAACAGGCCTGCAACCATTTACTATAAGTTTCAAGCAGATTTGGAACTTGCATCAACTATTCCGAAGTCCCAAACTTTGGCCTTCTCTTGGAAAACTGAAACTGGACAGCGTCCAACGGTTTATTCTGTTTGGATTTAAAGTGATTTCAAAATAATTCAATTAAACAATTTATTAAAAGAAGTAGTGAACAGCAGCTCTAGCACGATAACCTTGGCTCACGCTGAAACTTCACTTTGATTGCGCGAGGGTCCCCTGCAAAGGCTTGCTCGCCCTATGGCATTGTCAATGTTGGCATTTTGACATAGGACCGAGGTGTTGTCGCGGCGCTGTCACTATCATACTCGGCCTGCAGTACTGGCTGCACAGATAACAACACCTGCTTACTTAAGCAGTTATACTTATAACTATTAAAATGAATTATGCCATAGTTTGTTTACCCATTTCAAATAAAAATAAAAAGCGGTGATAGCCAAAAAAGAGCCAAACTTGTAACTGAAATATTGTGATTTAAAATTCTAGTATAGTCGGATTTTTAATCAGACGGAGTAAACTGACAGATCGAAATGTTCTAGTTCCCCTTATTAGGTAGCAAAAACACACATTAGACAGATATTTTGGATTTTAGATCACTGAACTGAAATGATTAAATTGAGTAAATCATTTAAGCACAACATTAATTGCATTTTGTAAAAAAGCAGCAACATTCGATCTGTCAGTTTACTCCGTCTGATTAAAAATCCGACAGGACCAATAAATTTGTTTTTTCGGATTTATGTAGGTATAGAATTTTCATTAATTAACACTTGCTCAGCGGTGAAGGAAAATATCAGTTTCAAACGCTATTTGAGCGGCGTGCAGTCGACCATCACGCATCGGCCATCGTGGTGGACTATGGCCCAAATCCCTTCAATGGGGATATATACCCGTATGGGCAGATAAAAAAATCTTAAGGAAAATCCTTTAAAAGTAAATTACCATAAAATTCAATATCTAAACACAGTTTTTGTGAAAAAAAGCTGTGACCTATACAGTCTAAGTCCTTGCAAAAAAATCCCCGTCACACTGACTAGAATTAAATTGAAATCATACAAAGAGAAAGTGTTTTAATATAAGATTACCGAAAATACGATACATAGGATTAAAATAACAGTATTTACAGAAAATTTGACACAATGCATACAAATAGGCGGCCTTATTGCTGAACAGCAATTTTTTCCAGGCAACCTTAAATACTCCTTCTCTTAGTGAAAAGACCACGTAAATCATTTAGTAAAAAATCCAAGTAAGTAGTTACTACGAGTACGAAGAACATCGAACTTTTGACACATACATACACAAACATATGTTCACGCCTATAATCCCTAACGGGGTAGGCAGAGCATCAGTGGTTCTAGAAACACTAAGTTGTTGTTGTTTTTTTTTTTTAAACATACATTCAATTTTGCATCCACAGACTTGATATCCGTGCCCTTGTCTTGTTACATTTAATATTATTATTACATATTTAACCTTTTTAACACATTTACTCTCCATATGAGTTTACAATTAATACACTTAAAATACTAAAATATAAAACAGTCTATATATTTTACAAAAATAAAAACACCATTTCGTCGGGTTTCCGATCAGGACACAGCACCGTTACTGCCTTGATTAAGGTAACAGACGATATTCGATGGAATATGGAAAATAAGGAACTAACGTGCTTGGTGTTACTCGATTTTAGCAGTGCATTCAATACTGTCGATTTTGACATACTTTTAGCGATGCTAAAGACTCGAAACCTACCTCCTCTGGCCTTGTCCTGGTTTAAGTCCTATCTCTACAATAGACAACAGCTTGTGAGGATCAATGAAAGACTTTCCGACTGGTGTGATCTTACCTCTGGTGTCCCACAGGGTGGTGTTTTATCCCCAATCCTCTTTTCAATATTCATAGACAGTATATCTTCGTCCCTTTCCTCATCCTTCCATTTGTACGCCGACGACTTGCAAATTTATGCATCTGCTCCCTTGAAAGACCTGGGGAATGCTTTCAATAGAATTAATTCGGACCTGGCCCTAATTTCTCGGTGGTCTCGGGAGTTCGGACTAGTAGTGAACGCGGCGAAGTCGCAGGCTATAGTGATCGGCAGTCAATCCTTTGTCTCCAGGCTTAAGACTGTTGCGATTCCCCAAATTCTTTTCAATAATGATGTCATTCCTCTATCTCGTTCCGTTAAGAATTTGGGAGTCATCTTAGACGAGACTCTATCTTGGGGTCCACACATTGAAAACATCAGTCGCAAAATATTTGGTTCTCTACACTCACTGCGACGCATGCAGAACTTTCTTCCCCTTGAGACAAAGGCTTTACTTGCTAGATCACTTCTTCTGCCGCTAATCGACTACGCTGACGTTGTCTATCTCGATGCCACTGAGGAATTAGTCAACAAACTGGAACGACTCCAGAATGTGTGCATCCGCTTTGCTTTCGGTCTACGAAAATTTGACCACGTATCGGAGTTCCGTGCTAAGCTGAAATGGCTACCCATCCGCAAGCGCAGAGAGTCCCATATACTTTCCTTGCTCTTCAAAATCCTTAATTCTCCCTGTTCGCCAGTGTATCTGCGGGAAAGATTCCAACATAGGTCTGAAATCAGTGGTGAGCGTCTGCGATCTGGTTTTAACCTTGCTCTCACTATCCCGCCAAACACTACACGTACATACAACAGGTCTTTTACAGTGCACGCGGCGAGGCTCTGGAATAGCATACCAGTATCTGTCCGTAAGTCCCCTTCAGTCGAAAGTTTTAAATTGAGGCTCAAAAAGCACTTTAGTTTCGATGCTGAAGCCCTTAGCTGACATTGTATTTTCTCGCATCTTGTTGTTTATTTATTTTATATATGTATATATTTATATTATATATTTATGTATTATATATGTATATGTTTAATTTACTATATTATTTGTATATTAATATATTATATTGTACATTTAATGCTACCTGCCGACTACTCCTTCCTCTCAAACACTCAATGGGTTGACTGGAAGAAATCCCCTTGTGGGATAAGTCCGCCTTTGTACTGTTTTTTTTTTCTCTTATAATGTGTTTTGTGTAACTTATGCCCATGTACAATAAAGAATAAATACATACATACATACATACCATTTACCTAAGCCAGCGGTGATTTCTGCCTATTGTCTCCAGTCCTTAAAGCATCGATAACAACCGTATCCCGATTTTTTATGGCCTTTTTTAGGTTGTAATCCATCACTTTTCTTCGGCCCGCCGCCTCTGTTTCTTTAATAAAACTTCCTATAGCATCATTACCGTCATCTGCGTAACATACGCAGCTGACGGTATGGCGCGATCAGGCCACCACTGCATGTGGGATGCTGTTGTGTAGCTCCTGTCTGGTTGTTACGGTACGGACAATTACCACGTTTTCGTATGTTATACCCTGTGCTTCATGTATGGTGAGGACGCGTGATCCGGTTCCCGACCCGTATCCTTGGCATTTTAGGGCTTCCTTTTCTGCCTGTGTGTGAACAAGGTACAAGGTTTCGGGTTGGGTTCCATTGATCTGTGCGCCCGTATACATTTTATGTCTCAGGGAGTGTACACAAGATTTCGACGATCATATGCGGTCATAAATTGTTGTTGTTGGTGGTAGTTAATTTTACTAGTTTTGATTTTGTTTAATTATCCTTACTTAATATACTCAATACTTAATATTACTTATTTACTTAATTTACTTAATTACTTAATATTACTTAATTACTTAATATACTAAATTAACTTAATTACTTAATATTACTTAATAATATTATAAATGCGAAAGTTACTCTGTCTGTCTATCTGTCTGTCTGTATGTCCGTCTTTCTCGCCTAACTTATTGAACCGATTTTGACGAAATTTGATACAGAGATAGATTAAAGCCTGGGAAAGGACATTGGCTACATTTTATCTCACAGTTGGGCACGATATAACCTGTAGTCCACGCAGGCAGAGCCGCGGGCGGAAAGCTAGTATTTTATATTTATGTTAGTCTGTAAGGTATTTATCTATGGGCCTAGTTGCCTGATAATAAATGATTTATTTTTATTAAAAAATTGTGAAAAAAAATATCTTGGACATATTTGATTTGTTTTTAAAGATCCTTAACATTTTGGCGTTTTTCTATGTAGCAAGTAAACTTAATTCTTTTTTTGAAATAGGTATCTCAGATTCCTACAAAATAAAGTTGATTAAACATGAAATTTAACGGAATAACCCCTCAATCCAGTTACGGCGAGAGATTGGAATTGCTCCGAGCGACATTCGAAATATGAACTTCTGTGACCGTTCGTCAGTTTCCGTCGAGAACTTTAAATTTGAAATAACATCGAACGACTTTATTCCACGGATTCGAAATCTGAAAACTCGTGTGTACTTTTTTTTTCGTTTATCAATTTCTAGGAAAAGTCTAACTGGAAATAGAAATGTGTTTGAGTATAACTCTAAAATTAAAAATGTTTTATAATCCCGACATTTAGAATAAAACTAAAATTTAGACTATATTGTTAAAAAATGTCTGTATGGACATAGATTCCTTTGCCTTTCCCAAATAGCATAAATTAAGGGTCTTTAGCGGGCACTCAGCGTGAGCGGTTTCTTTGTCAATAAAATTTTCTTTTTCTGCGTGAAAAAGTTGTTTAATCTGTAATAGTGATAGTGTATTATGCAGTAAATTGACTAAAATTCGTGTAGTGATAATTTTTTAAAGTGATAACAATGTTTCTGCTTCGTTTTATACCGACAAAGATCCTCGCGGTTGTGCTTCTCGCCGCCAGTTTTCGGTTTTACGCAGAACATGAGGGCTTAGGTTAAGTTGAAAAAAGAAGATTTTTTACTGAAGACGAGGCTGCATGGACATATTTTCCTTTGCCTTTCCCGAAAGGGATAAATTTAACAAAAAAAAAGCATAAATTAAACAAAAAAACTGAGATAAGTGGTGTTTTGATGTTTTGTTGATGAAGTAGTTATTGTTTATAACTCTTAAATGGCTGAACCAATTTTGATCAAATAGAACTAAAAACCATTTCGATTGCGTCAGCTTTCAAGCAAAAAAACCGTATCGAAATCGGTCCATTCGTTTAAGAGCTATGATGCCACAGACAGACTCACAGATACACAGAAACACACGTCAAATTTATAACACCCCTATTCTGTGTAGGAGGTTAAAAATGGTCACTGTGAGCTACGGCCTGTTGCTGCAGCACACTAGGAGGTAGAGGTCATAACATCTATGTGCTTCAAAATCATCATTCTCATTTTTTTCCTCGTATGATGATCGGTTGAGAATAACACCGCTCCATCTCTTTCCGTGTGTGTCGTAAAAGGCGACTAAGAAAACACCAATGAGACCTGCCTCCTAGTAATCCATCCCAGGCAACGACACTTAATTTTTTTCTGAATCTGAGGTGTCGTCTTATGGTCTCATGCGGTGTGGTAGGCTCTGTAAAGGGCCGTCTGGTTCGCTACCACTCTCGTACCGAAGTCCGACGCCAAACAGCTTGCTGTGTTCCGTCGGTGTGTGGGAGTATCAGTGACTTTATAGGCATTTTCTGGGTTAACTTGCTCCATCGTCGACCTCATCTTTGACCTTTATGGTCAAGATTGAGGTCAAGAGTTAACCCATCTTATAATTTAAAAAAATTGCTGAGGTGTACCCTGCTGATCAACGGCGAGGCTCTAACATATTACAACATTTGAATGGTTTCTTGACTCAATAATAAGAAATTTATTTATTTTTTCACCACAGTACAAAAGCAGTGATAGCCCAGTTGGAAATGAGCCAGACTTGTAATCCGAAGGTCGTGGGTTCAAATCCTGGTGCGGGCCTATACCACTAAATTCATCTTTTCGGATTTATGTACGGATTTCTAATTATCACTTGCTCAACGGTGAAGGAAAACATCGTGATGAAACCCGCCTGTCCAAGAAAAATTTTCGAAAGACGAGCCGTCCAATAACCCGCATTGTGCCAGCGTGGTGGACTATGGCCTAAATCCCCTTCGTGTTTCGAAGGGAGACCCGTGCCCCTCGGTGGGGACGTATATGGGCTGATAAAAAAATATATACAAAAGCATGAGTCACAATGAAAAATAAAACTTGAAGATATTGTGGGAGACTGGTGCCTCAACTAGGCTTTAGCCTGCTGAAACAGGTCTCCAACCCTTGGTGTAGCATTATGTGCTCACAATACAATACTATGACTCGGGAAGTAAGTAAAAATAAATAAATTTTATAAATTAAATATACTAAATGTTAGTAGTGTTAGTATGTGTGTGTGTAAGTGTGTGTGTGTGTGTTTGTGTGTCAATATTGGCGACTTCGCCATTCTACATTTTAATATCCATTAAAATACTCTGTAATATTAAACTCACGATTGTAGACGCCATTTTTATCGAGAACTGACCTGTAGGGCTATGATGATCGCCATGACATATTATCTCACACGCTATCTCATGGTCACGTGACTGTTTCGACCAATGAGATTACGAGAAAGCGTCACGTGACCATGAGACAGCGCGTGAGATAACATGTCATGGCGATCATCATAGCCCAGCTGATCTGCACCCGAATACGAGACAATGTAAACTTTAATAATTTATTACTTATTGTGTAATGCCAAAAGATGGATGTTGTTTTCAAAAAAAAAATAGAATATCATTTCTTAATATAACAAAAATAGAATATATTATATAATATAAGATTATTTTCATAGAATATCGACGCATGAAAGGCAATCCTTACTAAGCGACAATTTTGGACCAAATACGTTTTATAAATCATTGGAATCGCCAGAATTTTCCGCGTCGATTGATCTGGGTCTCATAGCGCTGCGATGAGTTTTGTTGTCGCTTAGTAAATATGTGCATCCTTAGAATTCGGTCATTTTCAGCTTACTATGCGACAAAAAAATACGTATTTTAATTGAATATTTAGGTTAGACAGAATGACTTTACACTTTCTACGGATAGTAATTTGTTCCTGAATATTTCTTTGTAACCATGAAACTAAGATAATTTTTCTTCAATAAATATCAGAAGTACGAAAGATTAAGATAGTTTTACCTGTTTAAGGTTTTGTAGGTCAAGTCGCTTCGCAAATTTTAACTAACATAAAAAATAGCAAAATGTTTCCTTATGCATTTATTCCTGACACTGTGTATCGTCCCACTTGTATTTAGATATTATTGCTTATAAAAAAAATTACAAAGACATTAACATAGATATATTTGCATTGTAATGAAATACGAATTTGATGTCGCTAAGATATTTTTGCATTTAAACTCAATATTAAGAAAGTGTCGCTTAGATAATTTTACCTGACACTTTTTTTTAACCAAACGTCGTATAGATACTTTTGCTGGTATGTATTTTTGTGACAAAAATGTCACATAGATAATTTATCGCGAACTGAGAAACGCGCAAAGATGGTGTTTGGGAAGTGTAAAATAGTGTTAAATGTCGCTAAGGAACATCGCATTGTGTGCCGCATGTAGTTCCGCAAGCACTCATTCGGGCGCCGATCGTCGGATAGAGTGGTTGTCGCGCTGCGCGCTCGCCGGTTTACTGCGAGTTTGGCGCGAAGTAATAAGAAAATTGTAAGTAAAATTCACATCTCTAGTTGCCAGCATAGTTTTAAACTCTAAATATGACTACTAATACTTGCGTATTTGAATATTTTCTTGTTGTTATTTACATTCACGCATAAATCAAATTCCATAGGTAGTAAAATATATTTTTTTTTAGGTACCTACAAATCTGATGCGTCATGAACCCAAGTTTTCGTTCATCAAGGCTGATCAACATAGCACTAATTTCTGGGAGAAGGCCACCACCCAAATGTAGAAAAAAAATTAAATTTGGTGATAAACCTGTAAGTACATACAAAATGCATACATACCTACCTACCTACTTCTGACATTAGGAACCCAGGGTAAAGCTACAAAGTAAGCCGGTGGTACATACACAACTTTTGACAATATACATACCTAAAATGATGTAAAAACTAATTAAAATTTATAAATACCTACTATTCGGTAATAATTTTCGTACCTATAAGTACCTATTTGTACCACGGTCTTACCTTCACTGTATAACAACCTACAAATAAGAATCTATAGTGTGTTTCAGTACTGCGTATACCTACCTACAATTTACCTACCTACTCAAAACGAATGCCTACCTAGCCCATATACGTCCCCACCGAGGGGCACGGGCCTCCTTTCGAAACATGGGGGTCCAGGCCATAGTCCTCGCTGGATTGTGCGTCCTTTGGAAGCAAATTTTCCAAGAGACACTGGTTTCATCACGATGTTTTCTTTCCCCGCTGAGCAAGTGATAACTATTAAATAGTCCGTAGGTACCTACATAAATACGAAAATATGAGTTTAGTGCTACAGGCCGGCACTGCGAATCGAACCCAAGACCCTTATTTAACTCTTTCTTAATTATTATCTCGTCAGAGTACCTACTTGAATAAAACCCATACTCACCCATATTTACTTATCTACGTAAAATAAGGTAGTTACTCGGTTTCTACCCGACTGCCTAAAAAAGTAGGGTAATGTTTTTCGGGTGTATCGCATCGGCCCATATACGTCCCCACCGAGGGGCACGGGCCTCCCTTCGAAACATGAAGGGGATTCAGGCCATAATCCACCACGCTGGCCTAATGCGGGTTGGTGGATCACGCGTATTTCGGAAACAAATTTCCTCAGACGCGCAAGTAATAACTATTCAATAGTCTGTACATAAATCCGAAAAGACGAATTTAGTGGTACAGGCCTCCCACCTGGAATCGAACCCTCGACCCTCTGCTTAAAGGTCGAGTACTCTGTCCACAGGGCTATCACCGCTCTTTCGGGTGTATGCAAGTAGGTATGTAAGTATGTATTCGTTGTGCCATCCTAAATGCTAAACGGATGGCCGGATCCTCAAATCGGATTTGAATTAAGGCAAGGAGTGTTATAGGTTATATATAAGTCTCTGATCCTCAATCCCTGATGCTGCAGGGGTACATCCTGAAAAAAAAATTTAATAAGAAAGTAAAAAAATTGAAAACCCGACTGCTTGAAAAAAAAAACTTCAAAAATGATAAAAAAAGACAATTTAGCTCATTAGCACGTCTTTAGAAGTCAATAATGATAGGTGTTGTCTTTTCCATTAGTATACACGGCCACACATCAAGTTACCCTCAACCATTATAAATGGAACTCTGACAGATCGCTTGGTGTATGGCGCATGACAACGTGCCAGTCCTGTTTATACTGGTTTTGGGTAACTTGATGCGTGGTCGTGTATACTTTTCATTCCACGGCAATCATAAATGGGCTCTAGGTAGTGTACATACGGCCACACATCAAGTCACCCAAAACCAGAATAAACAGGACTTGCACCCTGTCATGCGCTATACGCGAACGATCTGTCCCAGTTCCGTTTATTTTGGTTTTGGGTAACTTTATGTGTGACCGTGTGTACATTATGCAAGGGTGGTATCACCATTGAAATACCTACCTATCTACTATATATCCTGCTACGAATAAACTTGACCCACCTCTTTCCGTTATCATAATCGTCATTAAGAAGTAGTAATGTAATGTTTGGTTTTTAGGTGACAGAATCAATTCCATTTTCTCGCAACGATGACACGCTGCTGGCTCCTGCTGCTCCCGGCGATGTCACGCTGCTGGCTCCTGCTGCTCCCGGTGATGACACGCTGCTGGCTCCTGCTGCTCCCGGTGATGACACGCTGCTGGCTCCTGCTGCTCCCGGTGATGACACGCTGCTGGCTCCTGCTGCTCCCGGTGATGACACGCTGCTGGCTCCTGCTGCTCCCGGTGATGACACGCTGCTGGCTCCTGCTGCTCCCGGTGATGACACGCTGCTGGCTCCTGCTGCTCCCGGTGATGTCACGCTGCTGGCTCCTGCTGCCCGCGATGTCACGCTGCTGGCTCCTGCTGCTCCCGGCGATGACACGCTGCTGGCTCCTGCTGCCCGCGATGATACGCTGCTGGCTCCTGCTGCCCGCGATGACACGCTGCCAGCTACTGCTCCCTACTTTGACATGCTGCTGGTCTGCTCGTGACGATGGCATGCTGCTGGCTTCTGAACGTGGCAATAGAATACTGATCGAAGACTCTGAAAATGAACCTATTAATTACATAACGGTCACTCGTCAAGAATTCGAAAGTATTACACCTTTAACATCGATCGTACCAAATGATGTTCAGATAGGCAGTTTCATTCCCAGCCCATCAAACGATTATATATGTCTTCAAAACTATGTCAGCCATGTCAGCACAATAGTAAGTCAACAAGGGATCGATTTATCTTCAACTCACTGCGCAGAAGAAAATTCGGACACGAACTGTACCAATTCGAAACTCACTCTGACACCGATAAATCAACCGTCAACATCTACTGGCTTAGTTGCAGAACTTAGGCCTCTCAATCATGTTATATTGTCCAATGATAACGCAATTATAGACCAATGCAATAACGCAAAGCAGACCTCAAACGGTATGGAGTTAGACACATCGAATTTTAACACATCCTCGACAGGATCTGCGGTGGTAAATGGCCAGAATGCTGAAGTAGTTTGTGATCAAAATAAAAAAAAAACACGTAAATCCAAAGTGAAAACTAAGTATATTGACTACATGTCTGACCAAGACGAAGACTTTTCAACTTTTTACGGAGATATTGACGATTCAGATAAATAATAATAATATTTAGAAATAAGTAACTTTTGTGGAATGTGCCTTAAAAAATAAATAACGAGACTAAAAAACCTGCGATCTCACTGTAGTGCAAAAATTTAATTATAAGTCGTAAGTAATTAAAAGTGATAATATGGTTAAGCCAGATAAAATATGTTAGGAATAGGAATACAATTTTTATACCTTCTTAATTGCATTTTAGAAAGCTTTATAACTTTAGCAATAAGTTACTTTTTTTAGAACTCTGCCTTTAAATAGTTATTAACGATACTAGTGTCGTAGGTAATGTGTAACGTGAGCCCATTTGAAACACGAGCGAAGCGAGTGATTTATAGGGCTCCAGTTACACATTACCTAAGGCACGTATATTGTTCAACGTTTTACAATGCAGTAGCCGAGGAAACAAAACTAAAAAAAATTTTGTCAAAAACTTACATCGTATAGGTATATCCAAAGTTCTTATAAGATAGTATTTTCAATCAACTTTCACTGAAAACGTGTTACAATTGAACAATGTGCACTAATATTTTACGATTAAACACAAATTAAGGAATTAACATTTTTATAACAAAAAAATGATTTTTTTGAACAAATAATTTCAAATGGCGGGCAAAACAATGGCGAACAAAATATTTTTCCATAATTATGAGGCAAAGGCTAAGTAAATAAAATGCCAATTGCGCCTACAGAAATGATTAAACAGTTCAATGATTTGTTAAAAATTAGATTCGTTTTATTGAAAAAGTAAAATAAATAATTTACTTTTATATTTTATTTCACTGAAATACAAGATTTTCGTCAGAAATAATTATTTTGTCAGGCATAAAAACTCTTTGCTGTCATTATATAAAGCCAGTATGAAGCTTTATGAAAAAGGTAATACTCTCAATTGTCAAAAGGGTCACTGAATTATCAAATCAGCTACTCTTTATTGCGTCATACGTTTTTGTAAGTATTTTATTCAATTTTTGCTTACTTTTTACGCATCATTTAATAAAAAAATAACTTTACTGGATCACAGAATAGTCACTGAAGTTGAATTTTGGTATATGAAATATGGTTTATTTGCTCATTAGTTCAATTTTTTTTTCTTTTCAAAATCTTCTTCTCATTTCAAAATTACATAACATGACATGTGTTTTATGGGGTACGTAAACGTACACTCCGTGGCCATGTTACGGGGCCATTTCCGAGCAACTGCATTGTAAAAAGTAATAACGAGACTTGATTTTAAAAAACCTGCGATCTCAATATATACCAAAAATTTAATTTTAAGTAGTAATTAAAAGTTATAGGCAAAGGAGCCAATTTGTTTTGTTACGATTTTGTAATTCAATTTTTTTTCTTGCAATAAATGCAAAATTAATACGAAACCATGTTTTCATTCATTTCACCCATACAAAATGTCGGTTAGTTTTGCAAATATTTAATATTAATTCCTATTTGGATTTTTTTTCTTGAGGATTTTTACTAAAATTAAATGATTAAGCACATTTTTCCTAGTTTCTGAAATAAATATTTCATGACGAGGATATTTTTTGCCAATTCGAATGGAGGATATTTTTTGCCAATTCGAATGCAAAGGTATATGTACGAATAAACCTGTTCGTAACTGTGATCGCCCTGGCGTAAAGATAATTTTACCTGAATGTTTTTTTGGTATGATAATTATCTATCCGCCAAAATTGTGAGAATTAGGAGGAATAAGCGAATGATTTGCTTAGTAAGTTATGGCCTATAATATAACAAAGCCAAGGCTGTAACAATTATTTATCTACGATAAAAACTGAAGGAGCTATGATTTTTTTTCTGAAAAAAAAAACTTTGATCAGCTCTCCTGAACATTTTGGTCCATGTCGCTTAGTAAGGATTGCCTTTCATGCGTCGATATTTATTTCTAAGAAATAAATTGAACTAGTCAAGGTCCAAAATTTTCATCAAGATATTCTTTTGTGGCTTAAAATTATAAGCAAGACGCAGATCAAGTCAGGGGTCATTCTTAGGGTTGCGCCGCGGTAACCAATTGTAGGCTGATTTTAAAAATTATTCTTTTGTTCGAAAGATTAAACACGTCAACAGCTCTAGCACGATAACGACAAACTCGCGCTCGGCTCACGCTGAAACTTCACTTTGATTGCGTGAGGTTCCCGCGCGAAGACTTGCACGCCCTATGGCGTTGTCAATGTTGACATTTTGACATAGGACCGCGGTGTTGTCGTGGCGCTGTCACTATCGTACTCGGCCTGCAGATGGTCCCACATAAAATATATCGAAATCGACTCTAAATATAATTTGGTTTTGTTGAAAAAATCAACACAACCAAATATATTTGGACTAGCTCTCCGCCCGGGACTTCGTTCCCGTAGGAATTCAGAAAAATTATGTACCCTATGTCTATCGGGGATAATGTAGCTATCTAATGGTGAAAGAATTTTCCAAGTCGGTCCAATAGTTTCGGAGCCTATTCAATGCAAACAAACAATCAAATCTTTCCTCTTTATAATAGTGTAGATCTATGACACTTTGGTTTATGGTTTATGGTTATCTGCTGCATTGTTGGGGTTGAAATCGGTTGACTCTTATGTTTTTAATGTGGCCAATTATTATCATTCTCGTAACGCATAGAGATAAGCGGTGATGCCCAGTTGGTAATGAGCCAGACTTGTAATCCGGAGGCCGCGGGTTCAAATCCTGGTGCGGGCCTGTACCACTAAATTCGTCTTTTCGGATTTATGTACGGATTTTTAATTATCACTTGCTCAGCGGTGAAGGAAAACATCGTAATGAAATCCGTCCGTCCTTGAAAATTCATTTTCGAAAGACGAGCGGTCCACCATCAACCACATTTCCCCTCCGTGTTTCGAAGGGAGGCCCGTGCCCCTTTGGTGGGGACGTAAAAAAAAACGCTTAGATTTCTCATTTGGGGTATTACTTTTCTCAATGAAGGAATAAAAAACCGGCAAGGCAACTTTCATCCTTCAAAAAATATTTGTATTTTTTTGTTTTTTGTTATTTGTTTTTCTTTTCTTCTGCCATTACACTTTCCTTTAATGTCTCTGTGTTGTGATGTTCTTTGTAATAAATAATTTTCTATTCTATTCTATTCTATTCTAAAGTTCCCCCAACCCTAGCTCACCGTCTCAACCCCTCTACTGACACAGAATGTCAACCGAGCAACATACAGCCAGGGCATAATAGACCCAATCTATCCTGTGCACGTGATGAATATAAATCGGACAACATGTTGAGGGTTAAGGTCCCTCGGAACCCCTTGTATACCTGATTGCAAAGAATATATTGGCGTAATCAAATATTTTTGGGTCAAGAATATACAGGGCTTTAGGTATCTCTCTTTCAACCTCTTGGGTGGTTAATCAGTCCATGAAACTGAACAACTTTCCCAAGGAACATAGTTCAAAATACGAAAAGAAAATTTTAAGTTCCCATACAAACTTCATCAGCGTATAGCGCATTTTGTATGGGAGATCAAAATTTTTTTTCGTATTTTAACCTATGTTCCTTGGGGAAGTTGTTCAGTTTCATGGACTGATTAACCACCTGAGAGGTTGAAAGAGAGATACCTAAAGCCCTGTTTAAAGTTCACAGACTCAACGTATCTATATGTCACTATATGTACTCGCGAGAATACAAACTATCGAAAAATTTTAAACTGTATCAATAGTTTAGGACACAACGAGCGGTCGACCAACCAGGAACAGTCCTCAATTTCACGAGTGATAAACCGATAGAAAACCGTCAGATGTGAACCTGCTCGTTCTTTCATTAGTTCAACATAAGTTCGTTCATAATTTCACAGTTTCTGGCGGTGGGATTATAAACTAACGGAAAATAGTGAGTTAAATCGTGAACTGTTGCTACAGAAGTTTATGATCTTACGGTGAAATACAATGTGTTACATAAGTACTCAATAATAAAATTACCATTAAAAGAATTGTATTTAGTTTATCGCTTATAACTCTTAAAAGGCTGAATTAATTTTGGTCAAATCTAGCTAAGAACCATCTCGACTACATCATCTTACAAACAAAAAAACTATGTCGAAATCGGTCCATTCGTTTAGGTGCTACAATGCTACAGACAGAAAAGTTATAGGCGATGAATGTCGGAGGTAACACATATTTTTTAATAGTAGAGTTGTTTTATTTGGCTTTTCATTTTTACTAATGGTAGTTAGGTCTTTTTCTATATTTCTAAGTGCCTGGCCTACTTTTTTTATAAAGATAGATATAAAGTCTAACAGCATAAAGTTTGACTACCGTATAAAGTCAAAAGTATAAAGTCTGACAACCGATTTCGGGCATGGCGTCACCGCTTCTTTTCAGATCGATCAGTGTAAAAGTGAATTTCATAATGCATACTTTAATTGTTAGTTTGTACTAAACAGCCAATTTCACAAAAATGGGCTGTATAATTTATAATACAGTACACGTCGTGCTTCCACTTTATTAAAATTTAATACATAAATGACCTTAACACGGTGAAAACTATAATTTAGACCAAACTAAACGCATTTCGTGCACTATAACCGGGTAATAAAGCCCACACGTCCAGACAATATCCGGGACATTACCCGGTTGGTAATACCCGGCTGCACTGGTTATACCACCCTGTAGGGACAAACCCAAACCACCATTCTGAATTGTTTTTCAGTAAAATTTTTAGCAGGAAATTCTGATTTCATGTTTTTAATATTTTCTGCTGTTAAATGATGATTTCTGCTGTTAAATGACGATGATAACAGCGTAAAACATTGCATTTTTACAGCGGTTTCGTGATACATTGCGTAGCGCCAAAGCAGGTAAATTACGAAAAATCTTTAAATAGACGTTTCGGGGAAAAAAATATTACTTGTAGTCAATCATTGTTACGGGTCCACCATTTTAGTATTTGCTTAGCCGCCCCTTATACCCTGTATAGCAGGTTATACAGGTTAATTTAGTTCACTAAGTGCGGCTGGGGTCTTTTAAAGCGCTTGTTTAGTGGACCTAGTTTAGTTTCTAAGATTTGTTGGAGAACTTGATCCTGAACTAGTTAGTTTATTCTTGAAATAAGCTGGTTTTACATTGGTGCAGCAAATGCCAACCCCGAAAAAGAAAAGGCGTGAGTGTATCGATTGGTGCAACACTACCGCTACTACCGAGTTTTTGTGACATTGGATATGTCTTGTCGTTAGCTCCAGTATAGGCTCCGATTTCACGAAAAAGTGCGCTCCCCTTATATCTCAGAGAGTTGTAAATATAAGATATGCATATTCACGAGAGCTGTATGATGCAAAAAGAATTATTCGAAAAAAATCAAAAACGAAAAAGTTATGGCCGAAATAGTAAAAAAAAAAAAATTTTTTTCAGAATTTTTTATTTTGGAGCTCGATATTTTGGAAACGAAGAATTATATCGAAAATTTGAGAAAACATCCTTTGAAAAATTTAGTCAACTACAATTTGAGCCCAAAAAAAAGATGATCAGGTTAAAGGTTTGCCCTGTAGCCTAACCTTTTTAAAAAAAGTCAAAAAGTCAGAACGACATTTTTTCAAATTCCGTAGATTCATTGCTGAAACCAGCAATATACAACGCATTCTGACAGTGGCGCGGCGTGAGGGGACCGCATACGGGGTGCGGTTTCGCGGAAAATTGCGAGGCGCCAACGTAGGTAAACTTGAAGTTTCCGGGACAAAATTTTTACTTGTAGCTAATCATATTTATGGATAGATTTCACCATTTCAATTTTGACTAAGCTGTCCTTTTCTCCCTTTATAGGCCACATATTTTTTTTAATTACCATGGGAACAAAGTCCCGGGCAGAAAGCTAGTAGGGAAGTAAACATTTTTAATATTGATAAATGTCCACTATAAACACGAGTTTTCAATTTAAGACAGTGATGTTGATGGTTTTGACAGTATAATTGTTCGTCCGATTGTTGGCCAAGGCTGGAGCGTAAATATCAACACTGAAGTGTCAATCAACAACTCATCAGACCGGCCTTGGACCGCACTCAAGAAAATTGATATTTATGTTAAAGTGGCTTTTCTGTCAAACGTCTGTCAAGGGTTTTGTTTTGCTACAAACTTGATAAATATATAAGTGACAAAACTGTATTGAAAGAACAGTTGAAAGTGGGAAATAAGAAAATTTTTACCAAATAATAAAAAAAAGTAACCCTCGAGTTCTTGTCTCTCGTTGAACGAAATGCTCTACCGTTTAGTCCTCCAGCCCACAATCACATAAAAGACTAGATACCCATCCTTATTTTTAACCGACTTCAAAAAAGGAGGAGGTTCTATGTTCGACTGTATGTATCTTTTTTTAATATATGTTCACCGATTTCTCCGCCATTTATAGACCGATTTTCAAAATTCTTTTTTTGTCCGAAAGAATATACTTCACAGGTGGTCCCATTATAACTAGGTCAGGATCAGATGATGGAATTCCAGGGAAATCGAGGGAAACTTCGAATTTAACAGGCATTTACATTGTTTGTCATATACTTGATATAATTTACACTAAAAATATAGAAATAAATTACTTTTTTATTCAAAAAACCGACTTCAAAAAGTGAAAAATAAAACGTAGCATTAGGTGTGCTACGTACCTACTGATCTGTTTGAAGTCGGTGCCAAATCAAATACGTGAATCTGCCTTCGCACCGACTTCACACAGATCAGTAGGTACGTTGCACACTTAATGCTTTGTTTTTATTTTTTACTTTTTGAATTGGGTTTTATTTTTTTTATAAAAAAATAAATTATTGATTTAGATAGTTGCATCTGGCATGTTCTGTGCGGATTTTGTTAAGACGGCACCAAACTTTTCTTGTAAGCGAGAATCATTTCTTCTTTCTTTTTTGGACCCACGATTACCTATTTCAGGAGTCAAATCAAGGCATTACTCTAATACTGCAGCCATTGAAAATAAAATCCAATATGCAGACAGAATTCTAAACCCAGACATAAAGAAAGGTATCAGAATAAAACGAAACCAAGGGCAGTTATTTTAGGGAGAGTAAGGATACTAAAATAGCTCTAAAGTTAACAAATGTTTCATTGAACCCGACATTCAATACTTTTTTTTTTTAAATTACACTTAATTTTGCATCCACAGACTTGATGTCCGTGCCCTTGTCTTATTATAATTTATATTTTTAATACTTATTTTACATTTTCAACAGATTTATACTCTCCATTTGAGTTTACAACAAATACATATAAAAGATAATAGATAAATACAACAGATAAATACGTTTTTATCTATTGTCTCCAGAAAGCATCGATAACAACCGTATCCCGATTTTTGATAGCCATTTTAAGGTTATAATCAATCACTTTTCCTCGGCCCGCCGCCTCTGCTTCTTTGATAAAACTGCCTATCGCATCATTACCGTCATCCGCGTAATATACACAGCTGACGGTATGGCGCGATACGGCAACCACTGCATGTGGGATGCTGTTGTGTAGCTCTTGCCTGGTTGTTATAGTACGAACAATTACCACAATTATAGTACGAACATTCAATACTTATAACTTTTAACGTCTAAGCCAATTTAAAAACTATTTTGATTCCGTCAGCTTTCAAACAAAAGAAACCGCATTCCTCACGCTACGATTCCTCAGATAGACGCTCAGATACACAGATACAAACGCCACATTTACAACACTCTTTGTACCTATTTCAAATAATATTTCAGGGTACCTACCAAGATCGTTTAAAAGCATTTCTGTTCAGGATCTAAATTTGAACTGCTTCGCAATTGAAATGTTTTTTAAAATGGTACCATGATGGCGCTGCTTTTGAACTGCTCGGTTGTCTATGGACCATTTTAAATGTCTACATAAATTGTCGCTGGTCTGCCTTTGAATCGCAACAGCGCCAAAATTGAATCGCTTATAAGCCATCATGGTACGAATAAGCGTTGCAGACTTGTTTAGGTCCTAAATTGGATCGCACTAAGCGATCATGGTAAACCTTCAGGATTTTTAAGATTTGCTCATTATTTTCTAGCTGAGGAATATCTTAAGTGTTGATGCAGCTACCTATAAAGGTCTTAATGACTGTAGCCAATCAGCAAATGGGAAATAACCAGTGCTCTTCGAGAAACGAGAGGTCTGTTAAACTGTTACATCTTAATGTAATATGTTCGCAGAGTATTAAAAAAAATAACGTAACAAGTTTTTTGCCATTAGTATGCCCAAAATCTGTAATAATAATGTGGCTATACTGCCCAGTGGAACTAACTGATCTCAACCAATCAGTGAGGTAAAGAACGTACACAGAGGCTGGGAACCTGATAGGTGACCAAAGTGGCAATTTATCACGAGCGTTTCCGGGCTTCGGAGGGCACGTTAAGCTGTCGGTCCCGGCTGTTGTCGATTGACTGCAGTCGTTAAAACCAAGTCAGAGGCCATTGTGCAGTTTGAAAACTCTGACACCAGGGCTATCCAAGTTCGCCACACACTTGACTATACCTTCACGATAAGAAGAAGAAGCTATGCTGTCGTATTACGTTAAACACCTGTAAAGATAGTTTTTTTAATTATTATTATAAAGTTAACCCAAACTTTTACCTCAATCTTGACCAAGGTCATAGATGAGGTCAACGATGGAGCAGTTAACCCAGAAAATGCCTATAAGGCACTGGTACTCCTATGGTCGTGAACCTGACGGCCCTTCATAAAGCCTACCACACCGCATGAGACCATAGGACGCCACCTCAGATTCAGAACAAATTGAGGTGTCGTTGCCTGGGGTGGATTAATAGGAGGCAGGTCTTATTTTAATGATAATAAAATTATTATTATTATTCCAGTGAAAATCAAGTTTCCATACTTTCCACATTTTCTCAACTCTGCTTTTTACGACGGGCGTAAACCTTGACAGCTGTCTTGTAAAAAACTTTATTCAAATCCGTGGATTTATTGAGTTGTGGCCGTTGAGCAGCCGTGCCGGGATTAGGGTAAGGAGACGCTCGTTGACGTCCTCAATACCGAGATCCCGGGATTTGGAATTGACTCTGGTTACGGTCTTATTGAAAGTTTTCGACTTGTCAGTGCTCTCATTGTGGAATTTCTGTTACTGTATGATAATACAACCTTCTTGGACACATTATTTGTTAATCTATGACCCCACTAATATTATAAATGTGAGAGTAACTCTGTATGTCTGTTACGCTTTCACACCTAAACTACAGAACCAATTTTGATGAAATTAAGTACAGAGATAAATTAGATGTTGGGAAATGACATAGGCTAAATTTTATCCCATAGCACGATATAACTTGTAGTCCACGCGGGTGGAAAACTAGTACTTAATTTAATAGAGAGGTAAAGTTAGGTTTTTTTTTAGAGAGTAATCTCTGGAACTACTGAACTGATTTAAAAAAATATTTCACCAATAGAAAGCTCTCTTATCAGCTAGTGACATAGCTTCATAATTTTTCCAAATTTCCATGGTATAATTAAATCCTGGGCGAAAAGCTAGTATATAAACTAGAAAGAGCAAGGATAAAGACGAGGATTCGTGGCGACTAAGGCTCAGCTATAACAATTAGTTTAAGATAAAAACATACCAATTACCTTCTAGTTATGGAGCTATCGTGTTGGGTCTGCTGCGTTGAACCTCCGCCCAGCAGGCACACCAAGATCGTTTTATAGCTCCGAAACGCTTGAAGCACTAGGTTTGAAACTTTTTTCTCGATGGCACCAAGTAAAGCATTAAAGCTTAGAACTAGATCCATGTCTCTAACTTTAGCCGTTTCCGTGTACGAGAGGTGGGTCTGCTGCGTTGAACCTCCGCCTAGCAGGCACACCAAGATCGTTTTATAGCTCCGAAACGCTTGAAGCACTAGGTTTGAAACTTTTTTCTCGATGGCACCAAGTAAAGCATTAAAGCTTAGAACTAGAAGCATGTCTCTAACTTTAGCCGTTTCCGTGTACGAGAGGTGGGTCTGCTGCGTTGAACCTCCGCCCAGCAGGCACACCAAGATCGTTTTATAGCTCCGAAACGCTTGAAGCACTAGGTTTGAAACTTTTTTCTCGATGGCACCAAGTAAAGCATTAAAGCTTAGAACTAGAAGCATGTCTCTAACTTTAGCCGTTTCCGTGTACGAGAGGTGGGTCTGCTGCGTTGAACCTCCGCCCAGCAGGCACACCAAGATCGTTTTATAGCTCCGAAACGCTTGAAGCACTAGGTTTGAAACTTTTTTCTCGATGGCATCAAGTAAAGCATTAAAGCTTAGAACTAGAAGCATGTCTCTAACTTTAGCCGTTTCCGTGTACGACAGGTGGGTCTGCTGGGCTGATATCCGTCCAGCAGACCCACAAACAACGACCTATATTTCTTAAACTATGATGGCACTAGATATGGTTCTTTTGGCATCAATAGGCACTAGGAAGGCACTGTGTATTGGCATACATAGAATACCTAAATTCATTGTTTAAATTCCGTGGGTCTGCTGGCCTGAGCTACACGAATGGGACTTGCACCCACGACCCCAAGATTAGATCTCCTGGTGCTCTAACCAACTGAACTGCTCTGCTTTGCTTTAAGATTTAAATATACTGGTTATTTAAAAGCTCATAGTGACTCAAAGAATGTTAATAGATCCATAGATCCGTAGATCCCTCCATAGATTCCTTTAAAACCCAAACAAAATCCCATTTCCTTTCCCTTCCCGCTCCCTAGCTATATAGGCTCTTGATTCACTGTCTTAGCTTCTATCCACTTTACTAAGCTTGTTTTGTCCCTTACATTTGCTGCTCGTATGTATATATATATATATATAGATGTATGTTATACTTATTTTATATATTTATTTATATATAATTATATATATGTATACTTATATATTTGTTTATTTGTATTATTAATATGTATTTAATTTTATGCACCACCAACTACTTCTTACCTTACTGCTGTCCTACCCTAAGGTTGCCTGGAAGAAATTGCTACCTATCAATAAGGCCGCCTTGTTGTACACTATGTTTTATGTTCTGTTAATTGTATTGTATGTCTTTGTGTGCAAATAAAGTATATTGTATTGTATTGTATAGTGAAAATTCAGCACCTTAAATGAACCATTATTATTCTACCCTCATCTATTATAACAAGGAATGGTTTTGAAGGGGAAATTTGCCTGTCAATCGAATGACTGGCAGGTTATGGGGACCTGTTTTCTTAAAGCTTCGTAGTAACTATTCCGAGTAGTTATTTTAATGATTAATATTATGTTTTCTGAGCTGTCCTTCAGAAATTAATTTTGTTTACTCCTACAGCTAGAATAATGTTTATAGTACGACGAAAATTGTCAAGTCATCGTTTTGATAAAATACTAGACAGAGATTGACAGGGGTTAACTACCACCTTTTGAAATAATAATTAAATATTACTTCTAAGTGAAAGCGAGACAGCGCTTGAAGAAAGAAGGAATAACACTCTACTACATAGATGTGGATGTTTGTAGAGTTATACAGGGACAGCATAGCAAAAACTTTAACTGATAAGCTTTTTATCATCATTCTGAATGATTTTCCTCTGGAAAATTTTCAATTGAGGTTAAGAGTTAACCCATCATATAATAAAGAAAATAATTTAAAAAATAAAAAACTGAAAAGAAAAAAAACAAGTAAGTCCAGTAGTCGAGACTCTTGTTATTGAATATTATTGAATAATATAACTCCCGACTGTTAAAATTGTTATGTTATTCAATAATTTACAATAACAAAAGTCTCGACTACTGGACTTACTTGTTTTATTCTTTTCAGTTTTTATTACGCAGTCGTGTTTTTTATTTTTTAAATTAATTTATTTTATTTTACACTTTTTAGTTAGGATCAGATATTTATATTTATTTTTTTTATTTTCTCATTAGCTGTATATATAATATATGTCACTTGCACAAAAATTTAACAATTTCCGAATTTAAAGCCTACATTTAAGTGAAATCGTCACTAACCAACTCTAAATCGTTATAGATCCTAAACAGTAATTTTGATTAAAAAACGATATGAAAAACATAAACATGATTTTTAAAAACCTATTCAACGATACTCCACTTGATATAGTTCGTCAATTTTAATTTTTTTTTTATTACATTATGGCGTCCAAAATCGGCCATTTTGATTTTTTCACATTTTTATACTTTCGATGACATTTGCGCCGTCATGACGAATCCAACGACGTATCATTTATCAAAATCGGCCCACGCGTTTGGTCTAAATAGTGCCGCAAAGGTACAAACACACATGCATACATAGGCTGATAAACACATTACCCTCCTTTGCGTCGCGCAGTTGGGTAAAAATACTTACCGATGTTCTTCAGGTGAGGCAAAATAATAATAAAAAAATTGTTTTTTTTTTATTATAAGATGCGTTAACTCTTGACCTCAATCTTGACCAAGGTCATAGATGAGGTCGACGATGGAGCGAGTTAACCCAGAAAATGCCCTGGTACTCCCACGCACCGACGGAACACAGCAAGCTGTTTGGCGTCGGACTTCGGTAGGAGGGTGGTCGCGAACCAGACGGCCCTTTACAGAGCCTACCACACCGCATCAGACCCCATGAGACGACACCTCAGATTCAGAAAAAATTAAGTGTCGTTGCCTGGGATGGATTACTAGGAGTCAGGTCTCATTTGTGTTTCCTTAGTCGCCTCTTACGACACCCACGGAAAGAAATGAGGTGGTGTTATTCTCAACCGATCACCACACGGCAAAGAACTGCTGCTGTTCAACGTTAAAACCTAAGAAGTATTGTTCGATATTCCTGTTAGATGTACATACTCTACATTCAAAGAGACGATTATCTTGTATACAGAATGTCCTTTAAAAGTAATGATAATATCTTTAAAGTGACAGTAAAATTTAAATAACTCTAAAATGAAAAAAAAAAACCCCCTGACATTCGATCGCATATAACTCTTAAACAGCTCAACTAATTTTGATAAAATATATCTAAGAACCATTTCAAGCATATCAGCTTTAAAACAAAAAAAACGAATCGAAATTGGTTTATTCGTTTAGGAGCTACGATGCCACAGACAGACACGCAGATGAACAGATACAACTCCTTTTTTGACTGAGGTAAAAAAAATTACAAGCCTAAGACCCAATTTCACCATACTCTGTTAGTTATTTAACAGACTATTAGCAGCTAACCTGAGATTTGACAATGTCATTTTCATACTTTTTTTGACGTTTTGTCTGATTAACTTCTTAATCGTGGATTATAGTTATTAACGATACTAGTGTCGTAGGTAATGTGTAACGTGAGCCCATTTGAAACACGAGCGAAGCGAGTGTTTTATAGGGCTCCAGTTACACATTACCTAAGGCACATATATTGTTCAACGTTTTACAATGCAGTAACCGAGGAAAAGAAACAAAAAAAAATGTTGTCAAAAACTTACATCGTATAGGTATATCCAAAGTTCTTAAAAGGTAGTATTTCCAATAAACATTCACTGAAAACTTGTTACAATTGAACAATGTGCACTAATATTTTACGATTAAACACAAAACATTAAGGAATTAACATTTTTATAACACAAAAATAATTTTGTTGAACAAATAATTTCAAATGGCGGGCAAAACAATGGCGAGCAAAATATTTTTCCACAATTATGAGGCAAAGGCTAAGATAAATAAAATGCCAATTGCGCCTACAGAAATTATTAAATAGTTCAATTATTTGTTAAAAATCAGATTTGTTTTATTGAAAAAGTAAAATAAATAATTTACGTTTATATTTTATTTCACTAAAAATCAAGATTTTTGTCATAAATAATTATTTTGTCAGGCATAAAAACTCTTTGCTGTCATTCTATAAAGCCAGTATGAAGATAAAAAAGGTAATACTCTCACTTGTCAAGAGTAGCTGATTTGATAATTCAGGGTCACTGAATTATCAAATCAGCTACTCTTTGTTGCGTCATACATGTTTGTCAGTATTTTATTCACTTTTTGCTTACTTTTTATGCATCATTTGATAAAAAAAATAACTTTACTGGATCACAGAATAGCCACTCAAGTTGAATTTTGGTATATGAAAAATGGTTTATTTGCTCCTTAGTTAAATTTTTTTTTTCTTTACAAAATCTTCTTCTCATTTCAAATTACATAACATGACATGTGTTTTATGGGGTACGTAAACGTACACTCCGTGGCAATGTTACGGGGCCATTTCCGAGCAACTGCATTGTAAACTAACTAACAGAGTATGGTGAAATTAGACTTAAGCGTTCTATCCTTTAGTTGCAATACATAATTCTATCTTAACCATTTTCCTGACAAGTACTCGTATTGAAAAGAATTTTATAACATTTGCTCTTATAAGGTCTCTTATGCCCCAATTTCAATAACGAATTGTATCTCATTACGCACTTGTGCGGTAATGTAATGTAAAACGCACGGTTTATCAAGATGCTCAGTCTAAAAATGAACGGTACTTTTTTTAAATCTTAGCAAAGAGTTTTTATGTCAGAAAAGTTGTCAACATTTTATGAATAAAATTAACTTTGAGAGATAAAGTATAATAAATAAACATTTAATTCTTTAATTTAATTAATTTTGACTATAAATTACAACCATTTAACTATAACAAAAACACAAAAATACTAATTTACTTTATTAGTAATACTAGCTGTTTTTTGTTCCTTTGCCTAAAAAAAAAGCGCTGATGCGCGCGCATCGCTAAAAAATATTCGGCGCGCTTCTTCTTTTCTTTGTATTCTTTTTATTAATTTCCTCGCAAATATGTAATAAAACGTTGTATGACATACGTGCGCTTTGATAAATTACAGCCTCTGCTTTCTTGTAGGCCTTGCCTATGGCTCGGGCTAGCAATATCGCCTCGGCTGTAATCTTCAACATACCGCACCTATATCATAATGTACTATTGAAAAATGCATTTATTTTTTATTTTTTGCCCTATGGGGAAAGTTGTCAAGTTTCATGGGTTAATTCACATCCTGAATTTTCGCTGGTTAATTTCAAGTCACCCAATGGAATGAAAATGAAAATGAAAAATGTTTTATTTCGTAACACTAAAGCCTTAAAATTGGTGGGTTGGGGTCTCCATTTAAGCGAACATAGCCTGTGTTTGGAGGCCCCGCTCTTCCAATATCGCAAATATTGAGAAAAGCACAGTGCTCCAAAGGTATTTGTTCTAATTTGACCATCTGAAAACAAACTTCCTTGAATACCATTAAAAGAACACCCCGAACATAGCAAGTAAGTACTAAACTGCAATTCTCACATTCTTGAAAACCGAGTAAGCCGGAATCGATTCGGTAATCGGCACTCAGCAGCCGATGTGGGTGAAGCCTGAACCTATCTTGAAGAGAACGTTTCAACGCAATCGTGCGTGAAACTGCTTTTTGCGTCTACCCTTTTGTTGTGCTGCAAATTTTTATTTCATTTTTACGTAATGACGTAGTAAAGTAACAGTCACGAACAACCATTATTACCATTAATACACATGTCAAACTTTGTGCGTGTGCGGCACAGTGAAAAATGTTTGTAATAGAGAAAAGTTTATTGTAAGTAAAAAATATTATAGTAAAAAAAAGTTAAAAATGTTAAAAAATGTTAAAGAATCCACCCGGTCGGCGATTAGGAAATGCATTGAAGTTTGGCGGCAGGCGCATCGCTAATACAGGGCTTTAGGTATGTCTCTTTCAACCTCTCGGGTGGTTAATCAGTCCATGAAACTGAACAACTTTTCCAAGGAACATAGGTCAAAATACGAAAAAAAAATTTGATCTCCCATACAAAATGTTGATGAAGTTTGTATGGGAGATCAAAATTTTTTTTCCTATTTTGACCTATGTTCCTTGGGAAAGTTGTTCAGTTTCATTGACTGATTAACCACCCGAGAGGTTGAAAGAGAGATACTTAGAGCCATATATAATTAGTGTGCGCCTGACGTCATTCCAATATTCTAAAGGTGCTGTAAGTATTACACCGAACAAACTTATAACAGCTCCCTTTTTTGTTGGGGGTTAACAAATATTTCGGAATACATTAAAGAAAGATAAGTCTCACTTTGGCACCCTGTATATGTCAAGACGAAGGCACACTTGACTGTATTACTTACACAAATATTAACTTGGAAGTCGATTAATGTATTCTGCAGAGAATACCCTCCCCCCTCTTCGTCACCCCTTGATATTGACACGATCTGCTGAGTACAGATAAGAAGTTCTCGATATTGGCAATATTAGTTTGCAATCGTATTGCTGGATGTGGCTTGAGATATTCCAAAATGAACCCAAAATGAACCCGTTTCTTAAATGAACCCAAAATTTCAGTCAGTTTTCTAATTTTGAAAGATTCACTACACCATTAATTGCTCACTTATAAAAAAGTACCAAAAAACATTACAATTCAATTCTCACTTTCAAGACTTTTAAATTATTTTATTATACAGGCCCAATTTTATAAAAATAAAAACAAATTATTATTATTTTCTAAGAATAAAAAATAATAGATTGAAATATATAAATTGATGCATTAATCCCGAAAAATTTTATGAACTTTCAGTAGACAAACAAGAGCTTTTTTTTGTTAATCCTTAACCACCAACCCACCTGCGAAGCTATATCCTTTAAGTCATCTCAGGAATAGTTTTGCCTTGTCATGGGAATTATACAGGAAGGGATAACAAATTATATTTTCAGTCTTACCACTAGTAAGAAAAAGAACACTTATTATTATTTTAGAATACTATCTTATTTAGCAACTTTATATCCAGTACTATAAGTCGAATTGAAGTACAACAAAGTTATCTAGGGCAACAGTCCCAGTTAATCTAACGAAACCCCAAATAGTTTGACATTCGTAAGTGTAGAGTATTCGCATGATTAGAATATCATCTTTGATTAGTTAATGCTAACAGTAGGATAAAAATTAAAAACCAGAAGGTACTTAATTAATTAATGAGAATTGATTAATTTTAAGGTTTCGCTGACTTTGCAGTTTTTGAGAAGATAAAAACAAAAGAAAAAGTAAAAAATATATATATTTGAGTAGAAAAAATATAATTCCAAAAGTGCGTGTCACAAACAAAAAATGAATTGAAAAGAAAATTGAATATTACAAATATTTCAACAGAGAAAGGCCAGGATCAATTCGAGTAGACAAACTTAAAAAAACAATCACATTTATTCCTAATCACTTTTACTGACTTTTAAAGTCGAAATATTAAACGGGAACACTTCGTTTTAAAGTATATGCCTCAACATCCAAATCTTGCGGACTCAGATTTGTGACTTTCCAACCACCGTCAGGGTAGACTCTGCTGCTGAAGACAGCTTCTCCGTCTCCACAGAATAGTTCCAACGAACTAGAATCTAAGAATATTCTCCAGGTTTTTGATCCAACAGGACTCCATTCTACTTGTCTGATATCATCATTGCCACGGTCTACTACAACTTTACCTGAAGACGTGTCCCAACGAAGCAAAACTTGATCTCCTCCTTCTGTGCCCTCAAGAAGAAGTTTAATGTCTTTATTTAGATCACCCTGTACTATTATTTCTCCCGTCTTACCAAAGGTTATCACTTCTGATGATTTGAAAGCTCCTTCAGCAACCATTTTGTCTCTTAAGTTAACCATGTCGTCAACGGGTTTCATGTTGATGCGGTTGTTGACGATTCTTAACTCGCGTACCAATGTCATAGCGCCAGCCCATCCATCAACATCTTCAGGATGTGGTACCTCCCACATATTAAACCATCCAACAATGTATCTCTTACCATTGTTTTCAGTGGTTTGAGCAGCATAAAAATCGTGACCGTAGTCTATTTCCTGGAATTCAATTTCAGGAACAAACTCAAACGTATCATAATTGAAGCTTCCAATGTAATAACCGTTCTGATGAACATTTTTGTATCTATCACCTTGAGGTTCCATTCCTTGAGGAGACATCAGTAAAACAAACTTTCCGTCTAATTCAAAGAAGTCGGGACATTCCCACATGTATCCCATATTTCCAGTAGATTCTCCTAAGACTTTCAAAAACTCCCAGCTCACCATATCAAGGGATCTGTATAACAGAACTCTGCCCCTTTGGTCATCAGTTTTACTTCCAATAATTACATAATAATATTCCCCATGTTTCCAAGCTTTGGGGTCTCTGAAGTCTGGAGAGTTGTTAGGAGCAGCAGCAATAACAGGGTTTCCTTCAAATTTTTCGAAATTTACTCCATCGTCACTGAAAGCCAGGTATTGAGTCTGGTTTGTGTGGGTACCTGTTTCAATGTGTGCTGTGTACATTAAAACAAGACGGTCTCCATCAACAACTGCACTTCCTGAAAAGCACATTTCTTCGTTCGGTATTAAAGCCGTTGGTAGTTGCTTCCAATTGACGAGATCAGGACTGGACACATGCCCCCAATGCATTGGTCCCCACACACTATCATAGGGATAGTATTGAAAGAACAAATGATATTCGCCTTTGTAAAAAGAAAATCCATTTGGGTCGTTTATCCATCCAACTGGACCAGCAACATGGTATTGCAGTCTGTAGCGCTGATTTATTTCAGGCTTTTTGTCCTCTATATATTTTTCTATCTCTTCTATAGCACTATTAGATTGCTTTACTGACTTAGAATAAACTATCACGATTAAAAATATAACAAATAACGTCTTTATGAGAAACATTTTGATACATTTTATGGATAACACAAAATACCTGTTAACTTCTTGATTTCAAGTTTATATAGGCTCTCAGTTTTGAAGATGTCTCTGATTAAGTTAATCTCAAGTGTTTTGTTGTTTGTTGAGATAACGTACCCCAAGATTCACTGCTAGGGACTTTCCATGGCTACTTCGGGTTAAAGATCTTATCTATTGATTGAATAGTTTATCTATTTCCTGGCATGTGGATGACGATATGTGATGTCGTAATTATAAGATTAGGAAATTGATAACTTCTCAGTGTTTTAATAATATTCAGTATGATACAGTGCTTCTATTTTCTTATTGTAGTTCGGCAAAAGTATTTCAAATAAGTAAATTTATTTTCAAAAGACGGGAACGAGTACAGGAAGCACTGTACTCGTTATTTGGGGAATGACATTTAATTGTTTTTAAATTTTATTATTTATTCCGAACTACTAAATAATGAGCAAGACGGGACGGCGGATGAAAGAGCTACATCTAGTATTCTTGTGTGTGATAATAATAAATGACAAGTTTTTAAGGTTTTTAAGGATGTTTTAATGCTAACAATAGGTATCACTACTAAGTGCAGTAGTGATACCTATTGTTAGCATTAAAACATCTGTTTTTAAGTTCATTCCCAGAGTTCGTGATTTCGTAACAGCTGTTATTTTTACCGAACGTTGTATGTTATTTATTTTAATGTTAAATTAAATGACTACAGACTATTATTAAAAATCTATTTCGGTTCCTTGAATTTGTTGCAGCCAATAACATTATTTTGTAATATAATGACCTTAGACTTACTTAGACTTACGAAAATATAATTTCAAACACAGAATTCACACTTTTTTTATAAAATCGTAGAACAATTAATAATTGATTTGATTTTGTTGATGCACTTGTTTGCGCACAAATAGGAATACAGTATTTAGTCCGAGTAACTCTATGTAAATTTTGAGTTCTTCAAAGACACTCACTTTCAATAAAAAGTCAATGAAAATCATTTATACCTAAATCACTTTTTGTTCACACATTTTATAGCCATTTATAAAACATAATTATTGAAAACAACATGGCATAGTTAACACGATTCGAAGTCCCCGCACCAGGTACACTCCTTTTTAAAGTATATGCCTCAATATTCAGTTCTTGGGGGCTCAAATTAGTAACTTTCCAACCTCCGTTAGGATAGACCCTGCTGCTGAAAACTACTTCCCCATCACCACAGAATAGCTCCACCGAACAAGTGTCTAAGAAAATTCTCCACGATTTTGATCCTACAGGATTCCATTCCACTTGTCTGATGTCATCATTGCCTCGGTCTACTATAACTTTACCAGTAGATACATCCCAGCGAATCCAAGCTTGTCCACCTCCATCTATACCCTCCAAATGAAGCACGATATTTTGAGTCAAGTCACCTTCTAATATTATTTCTCCTGTGTTACCAAAAGTTATAACTTCGGAAGTTGCGAATGTTTCCTGAGCGATTGTCTGGTCTCTTATACTGATCATCGCATCTACTGGCTTCATATTAATGTGGTTGTTTACGATATTCAGCTCACGAGCTATAGTTAAAGCGCCAGCCCATCCGTCCTCCGCTTCAGGATACGGCACATCCCAACTACTAAACCAGCCAACAATGTATCTCTTACCATCGTTTTCAGTAGTTTGAGCAGCATAAAAATCATGACCGTAATCAATTTCTTGGAAGCCGCCTTCAGGAACAAACTCAAATGTATTATAATCGAAACTTCCGATAAAGTAACCAGTTTGGTGAACATTTTTGTATCTATCACCTTGCGGAGCCATTCCTTGAGGAGATATTAGTAAAACAAATTTCCCATCGAGCTCGAAGAAGTCGGGACACTCCCACATGTATCCAAGCTCATCTAATGAAGGAGATTCTCCTAAGATTGACAAAAACTCCCAGCTCACCATATCGGGTGATCTGTACAGCAAGACATTGCCTCGTTCCTCGAAATATCTACTCCCAATGACCGTGTAGTAATAGTCTTCATGCTTCCAAACTTTAGGGTCTCTGAAATCTGGGTGGTTATTAGGCGCAGCATCGATGACCGGATTACCTTCGAATTTCGCGAATGTCACACCATCTTCGCTGAAAGCCAGATATTGTGTCTGGTTGTAAGTATCGCCTGTTTCAATGTGTGCTGTGTACATCAAAACGAGTCGTTCTCCATCGACAATTGCACTTCCTGAAAAGCACATTTCTTCTTCCGGCACTAAAGCTGTTGGCAGTTGTTTCCAAGTGACTAGATCAGGACTAGATACGTGTCCCCAATGCATCGGGCCCCATTTACTGTCATACGGGTAGAATTGGTAGAACATGTGATACTCGCCTTTGTAAAACGAGAAACCATTTGGATCATTTATCCAGCCAACTGGGCCAGCAATATGATAGTGTAGCCGGTATCGCTGATTTATCTCAGATTTATTTTCTTCTATATATTTTTCTAGTTCTGCTATTGCATTTGCTTGCTTATTATGTGATTTTGAATAAACAAATCCTAAAAAGAATATTAAATACAATGTCCTAATAAGATACATTGTGATTGTTTCACCAAAATGTCTAAATACTTATTACCTCCTTAGCATGTTTTTATATAGTTAATCGATTTCGATGTTAATCGCATTTTATTATTATTTTTCAAGATAAAAAACCCCCGCGGTTGAGAATTTTCCATGTTTATTTCCAGTTAATGATCTTATCTATTGTTAATCATTTTATTAGTCAGCATATGACTCAAGATATTATACGATACAAATTTGATAAAAATCTAATTTTTTACTTTTACTATTTATCTCTTTTTTATAAATATGACCACTATTTATTACATAAAAGAACATCTATGTCTAAACATGATAAAATTGATAAATTTATCAGTTTTGCCAAATTCCTTATATATTTTTGCCACATCTTTTAATTAATCACAGTCTGGCCAGGATTTTTTAGCCAACCACTAAAGATGTATTTTTTTAAAAGCTTTTGTTTTATAATAAGTATCATCCGATAATAAATATAACCATTTACAAACATTTTGTTTGCGGCATGAGTTTTCTACCTAAGGGATGTTGACTAATATTTTTTTATTGTTTATCTTAAAAAGGAACCGAAATAATTTTTGAAATCTATTGAGAAATAAAAAAGTTACAAGCTATTAAATTTCAATAAAGAGGAAAAATGTCAAACAACGGAAAAGAGATGCACTTACTGGTACGTGACGTCACAGCCATTTGTTTGCGTAGGTAAAAACGAGATAGCTAGTCCTTACGATAATATAAATGCTAATAACTTGTTCATTTATAAACCAATTTTAATTCTGTTTTCGGATACTAATATATTTCAAGCACTATTTTTTGTTTCACATACAATAATTCATAAAATCAAACACTGCCAACATCCCTATTGAAAGTTAAAATATAAAGTTAGCTCAGTTCCATGTTGAGTCCATTTTTTCTCTCTCTATATCCAAGATTAGCTCTTCCTGGATCATAATCATCCTACGTGAAAAGGATTCTTAGTTTCTATTCAGAACTTTCCAATTGGAAAGCTCATTGTCGAGTTTTAGAATGGAATGGAATGAAAAGTATCGGAATTTTTATTCCTCCCGCATTTTGTATGACTTTGCCTACGATATGCAATTCCAAGATGTTAAGATGATGTAAGTGAAATGTAGTTTTTAACCAACGACAAAAAAGAGAGGTGTTATAAGTTTGACAAGTATCTGTCTGAGGCATCGTGGCTTCTAAGTGGTTGGACCGATTTAATGCGTTTTTTTTTTGTTTGAAAGTTGACGTGATTCTTAGCTATGTTTAATTGAAACTGGTTCTGCCGTTTAAAAGTATACGCCATATATGCCAGGGGTAATAAAAGCCGTGTGGTGATCGGTTGACAATAACACTACCCCATCTCTTTCCGTGGGTGTCGTAAGAGGTGACTAAGGAAACACAAATGAGACCTGCCTCCCAGTAATCCATTCCAGGCAACGATACTTCATTTTTTTCTGAATCTGAGGTGTCGTCCTATGGTCTCATGCGGTGTGGTAGGCTCTGTAAAGGGCCGTCTGGTTCTTACTGAAGTCCGACGCCAAACAGTTTGCTGTGTGCCATCGGTGCGTGGGAGTACCAGTGCCTTTATTGGCATTTTCTGGGTTAGCTCGTTCCATCGTCGACCGCATCTTTGACCCATCTTATAATAAAATAAAATAAAATACAAAACTTTAATGTTATAGTTATGTACTAATGTATGTTTTTCGTAGTCATTACAGTCGTTTTACTGTAATACTTTTTTTTTTAATTTTCCTTATTTTTTTACGTTTACACACCACGCTAAGGTTTTCTCTTGTGTCGTGAATCCCTTGGAACAGACACAAAGACAAACAAACACTTATGACCCGAGAATAAACATCTGATTTTTACACAAATATTTGCTCCGACCGGGAATTATAATAATAATATGTAATAATAATAATTATAATTATAATAATAATATAATAATAATAATAGTTGTCTTTGGGTGCATTTCTATAGTGCATACAGAGATAACTGCCGGTTGGTGTCACATTACTAAATTAAATTGTCTATTGAACGGGCCTCTACGTGTTGGCTTCGGCCCCACGCATGCCTTCCAAAAGTCCGGGACTTAATTGCCCGAGATTATGGGTCATAAGACAAACATAATAATAATAATAATAGGTTAATTTCTTCAAAACAGCATACACATACAATTAAAAAAATTCAAATTTATATTCTTATCCTATGACATAGTTTTATACTTGCATATGTCTGCCGCAGTGAGGAAAAAAGGCCTGGGCTCAGCGATTAATGCCAGACTGATTATTAGGCTCATTAAAGTCAATACCACTCAACCAGTCGTCTACAAATTATCACCTCTCCAGCTCGAAAAGAGAACTTTTGTTTGTCAAAATCAGAGAGCAAAATCGTTGCTTGCTCACTGCATTATTTAAGCGAGAGATAAGTGATTTGAATTTGGAAGACTAACTTTGACTTGGCGCGGTGTGATTTGTTCTGAAACTAATTTAGGCCTATCAAATCACGAAATTTACATTATTTATGGAAATCAAAATTACAAACATATGTTAAATATTAATCGTTTACGGAAATAAAAGGTTATTTAATATTATTCTAATAAACAATGTACTTTAAAAATCAAATTTATTTTGCAAAAATGTTACGAAGTTCAATTTCTGAACGCAAATATAACCCTGGTCCCTTTAAAAAAAGAAAAAAACATACAGCTATCTTTTTTTTTATTATGAGATGGGTGCCAGTGCCTTTATTAGCGTTTTCTGGGTTAACTCGCTCCATCGTCGACCTCATCTATGGACCTTGGTCAAGATTGGGGTCAAGAGTTAACCCATCTCAAAATAAAATAACGCACCCACGGAACACAGCAAGCCGTTTGGCGTCGGACTTCGGTAGGAGGATGGTCGCGAACTAGTTTTTTCTTGCTGTAAAGGTGAAAAGTTATTTGTTTAACACAAGAGCAAGTTTTTTTGTTCTCGTGCCTTTTTCGCTAGGTTCGGTAGTTTACTTTAGAGCAAAAACTAACTTTGCTCTCTTATTGAACAAATAATTATTGTTTTATTTCTTTGCAATCACAAACTTACAATAACAGATGTTCTGTAAATGACATTGACCCCTGATCTAATTCAGTTCAAATACATTTTCTTTTGAATTTTATATTATAAATTATAAAAACAAAAATACATTATTTTTGCACAAAACTAATAAAAATGTAATTATGTTACGTCTCACGCAAACTAAGAATTCATCGTAACATTATGATTGGATTTTCTGCATAAAATAACTTGATCTGAGGTTAGAATACAAAACACAGAAGACGAAATGAAATAACGTAGTTTTTTCATTATCTTAATAATATGAAAGGTATCGGATTTTTTATGCCATCTGCATTTTATATGACTTTGCCTACGATATGCAATTCCAAGATGTTAAGATAATTGTAATTACATGTAGTTTTAACCCCTAACAAAAAATATGGGTGTTATAAGTTAGACGTGTGTATATGTATGTCTGTGTATCTGTGTGTCTTAGTTTCTGTCTGTCGCATCGTAGCTCCTGAACGATAAAAAAATATAGACAAATGTACAGGGATATTTTTTATATTTAATGTTAGCATGTTTCAAATTTACAAATGCTTTCATCATCAGAAATTCTAAACTAAACAAACTTACTATAATAATAATAAAAATATATTTTTTTTATTATAAGATGGGTTAACTCCTTGATCTCAATCTTGATCAAGGTCGTAGATGAGGTCGACGAAGGAGCGAGTTAACCCAGAAAATGCCTAAAAGGCACTGGTACTCCTACGCACCGATGGAACACAGTAAGGTATTTGGCGTCGGACTTCGGTAGGAGAGGGTCCCGAACCAGACGGCCCTTTACTGTGCCCACCACACCGCATGAGACCATAGGACGACACCTCAGATTCAGAAAAAAATAAGTGTCGTTGCCTGGGATGGATTACTAGGAGGCAGGTCTCATTTGTGTTTCCTTAGTCGCCTCTTACGACACCCTCGGAAAGAGATGGGGTGGTGGTATTCTCAACCGATCACCACACGTTTAATGTTAGCAAACGCCAACGCCTTCAACAGCCTAGAGAGAGACATTTTACTCGAGGAGGTCAGGGACCAAATACCAAATCTATACCCGTTTCTCTTTCAATGTTACTCTTCGTCTTCTAACTTATTCTACAGTGACATTCTTATCTCTTCGCAGGTGGGCGCACAGCAAGGGGACCCATTAGGCCCCCTTGTTTTTAGTCTCGGCATCCAAAAGATTATATCCACCTTAGAGTCGCCTCTCAATGTGTGGTATTTGGATGACGGAACTATCGGCGGTAATCCAGGTGTGGTGGCCAGAGACATTGAAAGGCTTATTCCAGCGTTCAAGAGCTTAGGCTTAGAAGTCAACACTACGAAATGTGAGCTTTTTCCCCTTAGTCCGTTAACCCGTGGTCAGGAGGATCGTTTTGAGACCCTGATTCCAGGTCTCAGAATGCTAGACAGGGGGTCCTTTACTCTACTGGGTGCTCCCATATTTCAGGAAGGTGTAGCGACTGACCTCGGAACGAAGACCGATACGCTGTCGGAACTGTCGGGCCACTTCAAAAATCTGTCAGCGCATGTTTCACTCACCCTTTTAAGAAACTGTTTTGCGATGCCGAAACTAACATACACGGTAAGGACAGCCCCGACGTGGCTATTTCCTCAAGAGGTCTCACGCTTCGATAACACTCTGAGACAGACTCTTGAGGAAATTCTGAACATCAGTCTCGATGACAACCAGTGGTGTCAGGCTGGCCTGCCGGTGTGTTATGGCGGTTTGGGTGTGCGTCGGTTATGCGATGTAGGCTCGATAGCGTTCTTGGCTTCGTCTCATGGTGTAGTGGGGTTAGTTTCTCGTATCCTCAAACTCGACGGGGAAGACGTCCGCATACGTTTTGCGTCCGAGGCCATGAAAATTTGGAAGGGGATGTGTCCAGGAGGTGCTGTACCTAGTAAACCAGAATGCCAAAAAAGTTGGGATGAAGTAGCATCGAAAACAACTTATACTGGTTTACTGGATAGTGCCACCGGGGCAGAATTAGCCCGCCTGCGAGCCGTATCTGCTACTGAGTCGGGTGTCTGGTTGCATGCCTTGCCTTCTCCACACATGGGCACGCAACTAGATAACGACTCTCTTAGAGTGGCTGTGGCTCTCAGGATAGGAAGTACTGTTTGTGAGCCTCATCGTTGTGTTTGTGGCGTGATGGTGGGGGTGGATGGGCGCCATGGTCTTAGCTGTAGACTATGTGCTGGCAGGCGACCCCGGCATCACGCCATCAACGATGTGATTAAAAGGGCTATAACAGCGGCAAACGTTCCCTGTGTTCTGGAGCCCCCCGGCCTTTCCCGAAACGACGGCAAAAGGCCCGACGGTCTCACACTGGTTCCATGGCAGAAAGGTCGTAGCCTCATCTGGGATGCTACGTGTGCCTGCACCTTTGCACAGTCACACCTTCCAGGTACTCAAAGGACAGCGGGTGCAGCTGCGGAGACAGTAGCCCAGAGAAAACGAGTGAAATACGCCAGCCTGGAACCAGCGTATGAGTTTGTACCGTTTGCGGTCGAAACAATGGGAACATGGGGAGCAGACGCAAAAATCTTCGTCCGCGAAATCGGTCGCCGTCTGCAGGCGAATGGTGGGGATCCTCGGGCGGGATATTATCTCGCTCAAAGGATATCGCTGGCGATACAGCGAGGAAACGCCGCCAGCGTAATAGGGACCTTTGGGCGAGTAGCCACGAGCGAGAGGGGGTCTCGACAAAATGTGTTATTTTAACACATGTTTATTTTTAAATTTTTTGATGTTAGCATATTTCAAATTTACAAATGCTTTCATCATCAGAAATTCGAAACTAAACAAACTAACTAAACAAAAATATCATAGAACATGTACTTATTCTCTTAGTGACTCATGTACTAATTCTACACTACATGCTCGAAAATTGTAGCACAAAAATAAACATTCGCTGTTCCGCCGTTTTAATCAAACCAGCTCCGCCTTACAAGTCCTAGATTATATTCTACTATAGCTTTGTAATGGATTTATCCACTTTTTTTAACGTTACAAAATACAAGAATCAATTATCTATTCTATACTATAATATTATAAAGAGGAAAGATTTTATTGATTGTTTGTTTGCATTGAATAGGCTCCGAAACTACTAGACCGATTTGGAAAATTCTTTCACCATTCGAAAGCTACATTATCCCCGATGGACATAGATAGGCTACATAATTTTCACGAATTCCCACGGGAACGAAGTCCCGGGCGGAATGCTAGTTAAGTATATACTAATATTGTAAAGAGAAAAGATTTGATTGTTTGTTTGTTTGCATTGAATATGCTAAGAAACTACTGGACTGATTAGAAAAATTCTTTCACCATTAGAATCCTACATTATCTCCAATAAACATAGGCTACATAATTTTCCCTAATTCTTACCGGAACGAAGTCCCGGACGGAAAGCTAGTTTAAAATAAATAAATTAAATATAAAGCGCTCGTTGCCCAGTGGCTCTCGCTGATCTCAACCGATCAGTGAAGTTAAGCAACGTACACTGAGGCAGGGAACCTGATGGGTGACCAAAGTGACAATTTATCACGAGCGTTTTGGGGTACGTTAAGCTGTCGGTCCCAGCTGTTGTCGATTGATTACAGTCGCTAAAACCAAGTCAGAGGCCATTGTGCGGTTTGAAAACTCTGACACCAGGGTTAGCCAAGTTCGCCAAAGACTTGACTATACCTACACGATAAGAAGAAGAAGATTAAATATTCTTAGACAAGCGACGTGGCGCGGCAACGTGGCGACCAAAGCAACAGAAAAATGAATCTTTCTCGTCCGTCGCTCCGTTTTCAGGCGACGACGGATGTCTTTCGTGCTTCTATTCCCATTTTCGACAAAAAAACCTTTACTCCGTAGCTATTTATGTTCATTATAAGTTTCACGTCGCTTGTGTATAAAACAGCGCCTAGATTTAAAACTGAGGCTGCAACAACTCTGATGAAACTAATTCTTCATCAGCCCATATACGTCCCCACTGCTGGGGCACGGGCCTCCCTCAATAACATGAGGGGTAAATGCCATATTCACCATGCTTGGCAGACGGGTTGGCGAGGGTTTTGATATAATTGCAGAGATTGCCTTCTCTGTGTGCAGACGAACTTGCTTGCATATTTACCTTAGTCGCCTTGTACGACACCTCGGTAAGAAAGAGGGTGGTCCTATTCTACTCTGCCGGGGACTCACACGTTAAACTTATTCATTGACTATAAATATTTTCATGAGATGTTTTCCATTTAAACAACACATAACAAAATCCTAGTGGTGGCGTGGGTAGTGGTAGGTGGAAGTAATTTTTTAACAGTGTTGTTAATCATGCAATTTTATAGATTCTACTCATCTAAGTTCATTATGGTAAAAAGTTAAAAATAAAGAGTTGAACCATTTTATGTGTTTTTCATCCTCCATGCTCGGGAAAGACTTCTTACCTCCCCAAAACAGAGTATGTAAGTAAATTTGAAATTAGAACAAGATCTGCCTATACAAATAGTAGTTGGAATAAAATCTTCATGCTGAATAATTATGATTTTTGATTTTAAAAATAGAACGGCGGGTTTTGTCTAATTTGCAAAAGTTAAATTAATAAAACTTATTTTCTCTTTACTTACAATTGTTTTATTTACCTCGCATGGAGGATGAAAAGCAGAGTGTTTACCTCGGGTGGAAGTATCAATAACACCCTTGTGTAACAATCTACTATTAATTACACGTCAGTGCTTCCCAAAAGAAGTATATCTGATGTGGTCAAAGCAGAAATTGAAGTTTAGTACAGTTACAAGATGTTATAACCAATCATACCACATCAGAGGATTGACAAGAGATACAAAAAGTCCCAAAATATGGATTACGAAATTTAGTAGAATACGTAGACTAGTGCAAATTATCACCGGGTAGACAACACACTTAATTTAGCTGGAGCGATAATCCGACCAGACTACGACATTTGTGAGATAGAAGGGGGAGGGTGGAATAGAGGGGGGTATAGGTTGTTGTCAGAGGCGAGGGGGGCAACCTCTCTTATTTCTAGAAACATAAACATTACCAAATGGAATTGATAGGTTCGTTAATACGAGTAGTCTTTATCCTTTCATGTATACAGGATGTAAGGGACAGAGTGGCAAATATTTTAATGATGGAATCTATAAATCAACCAATCAATCACAACGTTTATTAATTTGGACATCACACACAAAAAACAGAGAACATGTTGTGGTAAACTCAATAAAGAAGCAGTAAGTATATCTTGATAATCTTGATTTATTTCTTCAAATTGTCTACTAGTAATTTGGTTTACTTCTTAAAAATATAATGTCTTTCTAGACAACTGTTCGACTCGTGTGCTCGCTAAAAACTGACTGCTTGGACTCGGCCAGCGGCCGTATTCCCTCTCCCTTTTTACTCCCTTCTTCAAAATGGCGTTCTTAGCACGTGGTTGGTCAACGTTTTACCAATCGCGAGCCAAGAACTGTGCCTATGTTTGGAAAAATTTGTCACGAAACACATTGAAAATTATGAATCACGACAATGTTCAATTCATAGACAACAAATTTAAAATACTTATCTACAGGGTGAATTGAAAACATTCGACAAACTTTGAGGGATGAATCTACCCATGATTACGAACAACTTTTTCTATGGGACCAACTTTCCTACTAAAAAATAAAAATCAGATGTTCCATACATTTTGGTTGAGTAGGTATTGAACTTTAGTATGGAACAGCAGACTTTAATTTTTTAGTAGGATAGTTGGTCCCATGGAAAAAGTTGTTCGTAATCATAGCTAGATTCATCCCTCAAAGTTTGTCGAATGTTTTAAATTTCACCCTGTAAAAATAGACAATAGACATCCTCTATGCTGTGACAAACTAAACAAAAGGTGACCCACTCGTTAGGGACCATCCTTAAATTACGTCACACGTTAAGGGGTGGGGAGGGGGTCGACAAAGTGTGACATCGTGTGACAAGGGGATGGGAGGAGTCATAAGTTTCGTGACGTCACATTTCAAAATGTGTTATGAGTATTCAAAACGCGTTAACTATTAACGACAAACTTAACCTTCTCAGTCCCAAGCACTCTTTTACTTTGGTTTAGACAGTAAATTTTGAGTTCCCAAAAAAAATAACAACTCTTTTAAGTACTGCTTTTAGTAGAAAATTACGAAAAATAGAAAATATGCAAAATGTGTGACGTCACGCTACGGAGGGGGGAGTCTTAAAAAAGTGACCATCTGTGACAAGGAGGGGGAGGGGGTTAAAAAATCATGAAATTCGTATGACGTAATTTATGGATGGTCCCTTATTACGATCGGCTACAAGTTTATTTTTCCCGGAAACATCAAGTTAAGAGGTTTTCGTTATTGCCTTCGTCAGAATGCGATGTAAATTTTCTAGTCTTCTTGTTTTACGCTGTTTTCTATTGTTTTTAATGCAAAATGAGGTATATTTTACTATTAAAAAACCATGAAAAACACTTGACTTTCTTAAGGAAAATTCCATTGTAAAATCATTCGGAATTCCACTGGAGCATCATTTAGACCGTGGTCTGATGTCAGGGTTTCAGTTTTTGGTAAGCTGTCTCTTACGTCTTGTATTGCTGGCTCACAACAAGACGACATTGCCAGATATTTTGTGGATAATATCGAAATTTGTGAAAGAGAAAGATTTATTTTCTAAATAATAAATGAGTTTTTCGGGGTATGTGGGGTCATAACGAAGAGACATATAGGGTCATTACGAAAAAACAAAAAAATGAATATGAATATAAAGTTTTAGTGCTCCAAAATCGTCATCCTCACTCATTTTTGCTGTTGATGCAAAAATTAGACGTATTACAACCCGGGCCCGGTGACGGGATAGTCAGAGCAATGTAAAATAAATCTTAATAGCTACGGAGCAAAGGAGTTTTTTCGTCTGTCGCTCCGTATTCAGGCGGATGTCTCTTCGTGCTTTAATTTTCGGCAAAAATACCCTTGTTTCATAGCTATTAAGATTAATTTTTCGTTGGTTTGATCACCGCGTCGCTGCGCAACGTCGCTTGTATATATACAGCACGATAAATAGTTTCTTTACTTGATATTAGCGACTCCGCCGTTCTCTATTTTAATGCCTTTGCAAAATCATGAAACTTGTGGACGTAATTTTATCAAGAACTGAATTGAAATGAGATTTTCAGACAGATTATAATATTTCGACAAAATATATTTCCGTTGTGATGTTGTTCACTATGCAGACAGTGTTCCTATGCAGACAGGAACTCTCTCCCGGAGGAAATCAGAGATGTTCCTAGTCGCACCTCCTTCAAATTTAGATTTACGTTGTCACTTCTTGACTCGAATTACAACAGTTGTTACAGCTGTTGTAATGTTAAATGTGTATTATGTGTTGTGTATGTCACCGGAACATTATAAAAACCGTTACATTACAATAATTGTACTATTATTTTTATAATTTTCCGGTGACACACACAACACATAATACACATTTAACATACAACAGCTGTAATTATTGAATTATTTAACTAGTGAAATTACAATCTTAACTCATTGACCAATGTCTTAACCATTGCATTCATTTCGTTTATTTTCTTTCAAAATTGTAGCTTAAGTCAAAATCTTCATTTTCATATTTATTTACAATATTGTTAATTGTTACACAAGAGCAAAATTCTCTCTCTCAAATACTTTAGGCTTTTTATCGTTACTAGCTATCTGGCCCGAATGGACTACATGTTATATCGTGCCCAGCTGTGAGATAAAATGTAGGCTATGTCCTTTCCCAAGGTCTAATCTATTTCTGTACCAATTTTCATTGAAATCATTTAAGCGGTTGAGGCGTGAAAGTGTAACAGACGGACAGACAATTACTTTCGGATTTATAAAATTTGGTAGGGATTGTTGAAAAACAGCATAATTCTCTGTTTCAAACACTTTTGGCTTTTATAAAGTTATTGTAATTTAGCGCACCCATTTCATCTCCTCGTTTAAAGCGCGCCTTTCTGCGGTTACTCGAGACGCCACGTCAGCAGAAGAATGGAATAATTTCTTGTCTGCACATGACAAAGTGCAAAGAACCTCGCTGCATTACCGCTGAATAAAAGTTGGAGAATGTAGTGTATTATTTTTAGAGTGGGGATGTGTTAACCGTTGGAATAAAAGGAGTTTACCCCTAAACGAAAGTGATTAGGTTTAAATTATAAATCTGTTTATATTTATATAAATGTCTCTATTTTCCTTGGTTATCGCATCACGCGTGAATGGATGGAACATTTTCGCTATTAATTCTTTTTTGTTGTATTTTTTATAGTCAGGAAAAAATTCTTATAAAAGAAAAAAATTCGAAAGTTGAGCGGAACATAAGAAAATTTAAGACAGGACAACCTTTGTCGGGTCAGCTAGTTCTTTAATAAAATTTGCTATCAATCACGGTGTAAGGGTCTTATGAATAAAATGGCAGGACGTCATGTTTCACCATACACCAATAGCATGTTAACAATGGTATTGTGATTGAAAATGTCATCAGAGAATTAGAAATCCATTTTTTTTATATATCATATTATGATAGTTCATATGCGGTATGTTGAAAATTACAGCTTACAAGAAAGCAGAGGCTGTAATTATCAAAGCGCACGTATGTCATACGACGTTTTATAACATATTTGTGAGGAAATAAATGAAAAAAAAATAAAGAAAAGAAGAAGCGCGCGGAATAATATTTACTTGTTCACAAATTAGCGATGCGCGCGCATAAAAAATAAAAAACAGCCAGTATTACTAATAAATTAATATTTTTGTGTTTTGATAGAGATAAATGGTTGTAATTTATTGTCAAAAGGAGCGAGAAAATGCCTATTAGGCACTGGTACTCCTACGCACCGACGCGGAACACAGCAAGCTGTTTGGCGGTCGGACTTCGGTAGGAGGGTGGTCGCGAACAAGACGGGCCTTTACAGAGCCTACCACCTCAGATTCAGAACAAATTGAGATGTCGTTGCCTGGGGTGGATTAATAGGAGGCGTATATTTGTGTTTCCTTAGTCGCCTCTACGAGATGTCGACATTTTGTTTTTGTGAATTTCATAAGGGTTTTTTGGGAAAACTTATTCAGTTCTATGGAGAGAATTACCCCCTTAATTTTCGTTAACTGATCTAAAGATAATTAACTTAAAGTTCTCGCTAAAGTTTATTTTTTCGTAAAGATTTTTACACATCTTAAGTGGCTCCCACAAAGTAAGACTTTGAATTATTTTATCTTCAGTCAGCTATAAAATTATCTAATAAAATCGAAATCCGTTTGAGTAACATCGTTCAATAAATTGAAAAACAATCAAAACTTCGTTAAATACTAACTTACCTATTATTTGACTGGAGTATTTGAGGACTTCTAGAGAAATTTAATCCAGTCTAGACATGCTTTACTTAATGACAAAGTCAGTATTTAAAAAAAAATTGTTTTTTTTTTCATATTTTACCATGGATGCTCAATTCAGTATGTAGATTTTGTAATAATTAACTTTTTAGGAAAAACAATAAGTAAACCAACTTTAAAAAAGCGAAAAATAAAGACAACATCATTTAATTTGCTACGTAGTATTGGCACCGACTTCAAACAGATCAGTAGACTATTATGTCTTTATTTTTCGCTTTTTTGATGTCGGTTTATTTTTTTCTAAAGTGTATTTATTTTCCATGATAGTGTCAATAATAGAAAGCACACGAGCAAATAGATTCCATTCTAAAGCACTCAAAACAACCGTAAAACTTAAGAAAATTCTAGATGCCTAATTCGTAAGCGTTTCGTAAGTTAAACGTAATTTTAAGTTAACTGACAGTTAAGAGGCACGCGACAGTGTTTAAAATATTTCTTAAGTTAGATATGTTTTTGCCTTCTCCCGCAAGTCTCTTAACTGTCAGTTAACTAAAATTACGTTTATGAATAAGATGACAAATCTGTAACTTGTAAAAATTATAACAATTATATTATGTTTGTAATATTATGACTGTATGTGTTCTAAAATAAATAAATCTTCTTAACATAATAAAACTAAGTCATTGTAGAGGAAATAAAGATTATTATTTATTTATTATTTATTTTATTTAAGTCGAGTTTGTTCGAATACTTATAACTCGAGAACCGCTAGACCGATTTTCATGATTTTTGATTTATTGTATTTGTCTCCGTTCCGAATAGCAGAATAACAGCTATAACAACATTGGAAAATTGTCGGAAAATTCCCCACGGGAACGAAGTCCTAAGCGAAAAGCTAGCAAATAATAAATGACGCATACATGTGATACATCGCTTTCAAACACCACTAATTTTATTCAAACCGCTCGAAGTGTTACTCAGCGAAATTTATAATACCAACATCAGCATAAAACGCATTATGCTGTGAACGTTTTTATTGCGAAAAACGCGTTACAACCTTACTACCAACATAAAAAGATTAATATCCTTTTTCTTTAATAGAAGTTAAAATGAAAGAGTATTAGAAGTCGGACACTTTAACGCCAAGAATAGAAATGGAACCAGTTTTACGCTGGCCTCATCCTACTCTTTGCGGCTTTTGAACCCGCCACAAGATCACCTTGATACAGTAATACCAATTTTAAAAAAAGTACTTGAATGCTCCACTGGGCGGCGCTATGATAATTAAGATTTTTTTATCATTCAACTAATATACTGGGTGAAAAAGAACCTCCTAGCTATATTCAAAATCCTGAACCAGTATCACTCAAAGAACACATTTATGAAAAAAAATTTTTTTTTAGATAATTTTTCAATGGGAATAGTTCATTTTTTGCCTAAACGTAGACATTACTCCTACACCAGGCATGCGAGGGGTGCCGGTAGCGCTCGGAAGGTGCACCCGCTTAGTGTATACGTTTAGGAAACCCCTAACGTATGTATTTAAATCATTTAATGTATGTTTGTATGTATTTCATTGTAATCTTGACTTGTTTTAAGTGACATCCTGAATGTCCTATAAAATAAAGATTTTTCTATTCTATTCTATTGCCCCCCCCCCCCCTCCCCCAAAAAAAAACTGTTCAGTAAGTGATACTGGTTCAGGATTTTCAATAGAGCTAGGAGGTTATTTTTCAACCTGTTACCGATTACAATAAAATTAAACAATGAAACTGACAAAAAGAAAGGGAGTAGAAAAAAATATATTTATCAATAGGTTAAGAATGATAATGAGATCGTGGTATGTTTGATTTTTTAGTTTTTATTATTAATTGAAACATATTAAGATATTTGTCTGCAGACAAACCAAGCCAATAAACAGTATACTGATTAATATTATTTATTTCTGATTTCACTGTAAAAAAAATCCTGCATTCACATTACACTGAAAACTATCGAAAATTTTGTGCACTAAAATCTTGACCACTAATCCAGGAATATTAGGGGTTTCACCTCGGAATGAGAGATAGTCAGCTACAAAAGTTGGATAAACCTTTATTTTAAGACCCTAAAACTTGTCTCAAAACCTACATCGTAGGGTGTCCGCGTCAACAGAAATTCCAATTTGATTTTTTTATACATTTATCGCAAATATCTCGTTTGCTGTGAGTTTCATGCTATTTGTATTTATTATAAATATTGTAGATATTAAATTCTCTACAACTTTTGTTCAAACATTTCTTTAATATCTTGAACCATTTTCGAGAGAGAGGGCAGGGCGCGCGCAGTGTTTAAATCGTTGTAGATCCTAAACGGTAATTCTGATTACCGTTTTTCAATCAGAATTACTGTTTAGGATCTATAACGATTTAAACACTGCGCGCGCTTTGCCCTCTCTCTCGAAAATGGTTCAAGATTTTAAAAAATGATTAAACAAAAGTTGTAGAGAATTTAATCCTCTACAATATTTATAATAAATAGAAATAGTATAAAACCCGTAGGAAACGAGATATTTGCAATAAATGTGTAAAAAATCGTTTTTTTGACCTTTGACCTTGGAATTTCTACAAACGCAGAACCGGATACCCTACGATATGTAGGTTTTGAGACAAGCTTTAGCGTGTTAAAATAAAGGTTTATACAACCTTTTTAGCTGACTATCTCTTATTCCGAGATTCTCACCCTCATTTGACTAATTTTCCTGGATTATAAGTTCTGCAATTTTAAAAGGAATACCCACAATTTTAAAAGAGGCCATTCAAAATTGTCCATTTAAAGCAGATAGATAGACTCTTAAAGTATTCTGTTCTATTCAACTAACAACTCTATGGTATCTTTAATACACGACGGTGACATGCAACAAATCCAGACGACCGGATATGAGAGCCCGGACATTTATTCGGAAAGGGATGATTTTTTACGGCGATTGTTCCGGTTTATGTCGCGAAGTAAACCCGGAACTTTACGGGTTCCAAGACCCTTTTTGATTTTGACGGATTTGCTGTTTTGTCTGTTGCTGTTGTTTTTTAAAATGACCTTCGGATATTTTACTCTTCACGCAAAATCTTTTCTCTCTTTGTAACTCTACTTGCCTTTGAATCGATGGCTCCTCGTTTCGATTAACCCCGACAAAAAAGAGGGGTGTTATAAGTATGACGTCTGTATCTGTGTATCTATCTCTGGCATCGTAGTTCCTAAACGAATGGACCGATATCAATGCGGTTTTTTTTAAAAGCTGAAGTAATAGAGAAAGTTTTTAGCTTTATTAAATAAAAATTGGTTCAGCTTTTTAAAAGTTATAAGCGATAGTGTCAGTGTTACACAAAAAAAATAATTTTTGAGTTATCTAATAATAAACATTCAACCGTGATCGGTTGAGAATAACAGCACCCCATCTCTTTCCGTGGGTGTCGTAAGAGGCGACTAAGGAAACACAAATGAGACCTGCCTCCTAGTAATCCATCCCAGGCAACGACACTTCATGTTTTTCTGAATCTGAGGTGTCGTCCTATGGTCTCATGCGGTGTGGTAGGCTCTGTGTAAAGGGCCGTCTGGTTCGCGACCACCATCCTACCGGAGTCCAACGCCAAACAGCTTGCTGTGTTCCGTCGGTGCGTGGGAGTGCCAGTGCCTCTATAGACATTTTCTGGGTTAACTCGCTCCATCGTCGACCTCATCTTTGACCTTTATGGTCAAGATTGAGGTCAAGAGTTATCCCATCTTAAAAAAAAAAAAATAATAATAATAAACGTTACACACTCATAAACGCTACACACTTTAAGGCCTACACTAAGGTTTTCCCTTGTGTCGCGGGTCCCTTGGAACACACATAAAGACAGACACAAACACCCATGACCCGAGAACAAACATCTGCTTTTTACACGAAAATTTGCTCCGACTGGAAATCCAACCCAGGACCCGTCGATCAAGAGACAGCGCCACTACCACTCGATTAAACCGGCCGTCAAAATAAAAAGGAGGCGTAAGTGTTAGTCTTCTTCTTCTTACCAGCCCATATACGTCCCCGCCGAGGGGCACGGGCCTCCCTTCGAAACACGAAGGGGATTTAGGCCATAGTCCACCACGCTGGCCAATGCGGGTTAGTGGACCGCTCGTCTTTCGAAAATCTATTTTCTTGGACGGGCGAGTTTCATCACGATGTTTTCCTTCACCGTTAAGCAAGTGATAATTAGAAATCCGTACATAAATCCGAAAAGACGAATTTAGTGGTACAGGCCTGCACCAGGATTTGATCCCGCGACCTTCGGATTTCAAGTCTGGCTCATTACTAACTGGGCTATCACTGCTTTCCTGGGCTATCACCGCTTTACTGGGCAATCATCGCTTTCAGTGTTAGTCTGCACAGAAACAAAGCCTCGAACAAAAGACACATTTGTATTCTTACATTCTCATAATGGCTTGAAATTTGTATCAACACAAAGGAAGCACTTAAGCCTAATCTCAAAAGCTTTCACCGGACAAAACGTCACGTCACCGACCAACAATGGATACCTTTAATTCACAAGAAATGACCCATTTACATCAATTTCCGCAAAAAATCTTTGCCAATTCCTGATTGTTACGCTGAGTCGTTTTAAATGTATTGGTAACATCCTCCTTCCTACCTCATCGTGTAGGTATAGTCAAGTGTGGCAAACTTGTCTAACCCTGGTGTCAGAGTTTTCGAACCGCCAAATAATAATAAATAAATAAATAAAATCATTTATTTTCAGGCGAATAGGCCCATAGATAAATACCTTACAGACTAACATACATATAAAATATTATTTAACAAAATTAAAACTTAATTAACACTATTTCCCGGGTGTTTTTCCGGGGGTGTCTATAACCGGGAATCTCCCTCGAAAACGGCGGAACACCACGCCCTCCGGCCAAAAGCTCTCCTTCATGACGGTCTCCAGCCTGAACGTCGGGAACCGCACCACAAATGCTTTGAAACTAGCATGGTGATGCGATTCCAACGGTTTCACTCTCTGGAGACCTAAAGGAAATTTTGTCTTCTGCCGTAAGTACTCGACGACGTCTTGCACCTCAGTGCTGTAGTGCAGTCGCGACAAGTACACAAGCGTGCTCGGAGCTTCAGCCCGCAGATAGCCTCTGACTTGATTTAACGACTGTAGTCAATTGACAACAGCTGGGACCGCAGGCTTAACGTGTCCTCGTGGGCACGGAAAAACTCGTGTTAAATTACCACTTTTAGTGACCCATCAGGTACATACTCTACCTCTGTAACAAACCAAAGTCAAGGCAAAGTCAAAATAGGATTTATTTTGGTTTATTTCTGATCACCTTTTTTTTCTATTTTTAACTAAATCTGAAATAACTAACTGCCACACTCAGAGACGTCAATTAAGGTTAAGCACTGCTTAACTTGATTTTGTCACTTTAAACAAGGATAGCATGGCATTTAAATACTTCTTAACTTTAATTGATTGACGTCTCTGAGTACGGCAGTAAGTCTGTGTACGTTTCTTAACCTCACTGATCACTTATTTTTCTGCCTTTTTTTACGCTATTTTTTGTCTTGTTAATATATTGTTGGGCTACGAGCATTTCACAGCTAAAAGCTACAGTAATAAACAAAGTAAACCTCCCCACATCTAGGTGCCTCCGTATATCTATCTCTACCTACCTATATAGCCAACTATACAAGATTGAGTATTTCGCCATTTCCATTCCAGGCGCCTTCAACTGTTCACGGCAATTAGTTCCACATACTAGGCCCGATGTGTGGCCACAAGAAAAATAATACTCGTACAGCGCGGCTAGTAAATACATCTTTATTAACTCTACTTTATTTCTCTTCTTCCTAGTGCTTAGTCCCGTTTCTCATTCGGGGTACGCTTGACCATGATCCAGGGTTTGGCAGGTCAAGACATTAGGAGCGACTGCCATTTGACCTCCTTGACCTTGCTAACAGGGAAATCTGACCGGATTGGATCATGGTTACTCATTCAGTTTCCTGAATGTGCAGGTTTCCTCACGAAGTTTTCCCTCCCCGTAGGAGCACCGGTTATTGTGCAACTAATGTACATAACTCAGAAAACAAGTCATTGGTACATGGCGGAACTGGGGATCGAACTCGGTACCTCTCGCTTACGAGTCCGACCCACTAGGCCACCATGCTAGTTTTTAAAGCATTTGTGGTGCGGTTCCCGACGTTCATGCTGGAGACAGTCATGAAGGCGAGCTTTTGGCCGGAGGGCGTGGTGTTCCGCCGTTTTCGAGGGAGATTCCCGGTTACAGACACCCCCTGAAAAACACCCGGGAAATAGTGTTAGTTAGTTTTATTTTATTTGGTTTTACTTCATATGTATGTATGTATGTATGTAAATTCTTTATTGCTCAAAAACAGTGTTATACAAAACATTTTATAGGTAATTTAATAGCAAAGGCGGACTTATCCCTGGAGGGATCTCTTCCAGTCTTCCTTAGAGTAGTTGAGAGGAGACACAGGTGACGCGGGTTACGATGCAATTAAAAAGATTAAAAAAAATCAAAAATAGTAGTCAGAATTACTATTCTAAAGCGGAACAAAACAAGTAAATACCTAGTAATATATTTTTTTATAAATCAAGATAAATACAATAGATCTAAAAAATATATAAATAAGTATAAATATATATATATAAATAATTAGACGTACATAACCAATCACAAGGAGAAACAATCAGTTATCAGAAGCAGGAATAAAACCCCAGGGTTTTTTCAGGGACTTTTGAAATATGAGTCCACAGAGGGAGCAGCCCTGACATGTACTGGCAGCCGGTTCCAGAGCCGCACTGCATGCACTGCAAAGGATTTAGTGTTATGTTAGTCTGTAAGGTATTTTATCTATGGGCCTTAGATGCCTGACAATAAATGATTTTGTTATTATTATTTTACTAGCCATTAGACCACCGAACGCTCCAAATCTTTGTTTACTCTACAATGGATTCTTAAAAACTAGTGGCAGGTGCCACCCATTAAGCTCATCGCCTGTGTCGGGTAACACCACTCTTCTTATAATTAAATTACATACATTGTGAGTAGGTACCGCTATTCCACTAACCAGACGTCTCAATATGGAGGCGGAATTATAATGGTGACTACTTCATCCTTTCAGGTAGCGAATTTTATAACTATTTGAACCTTATATACAAACTGTAAATCTGCAAGGTTGCCATATTCACAGGAGCAAATATAAAGCTGATATAGATTTGAAATCAATAATAATTATAATTTTTAATAATTTTTATAATATAAAAACCTAAAATTTTGAAAATTTAATTTATTAAAAAAAAAATTATCGACAACTCGCTTGCACATCATTAATTCATCGTCACATCACTAAAATAACGTGGCACAGATGCGATAATGTTGGGGTATTCTCAGTGCAGTACATTTTTTATTTCAGCTTAGGTGGGTTATTCTCTAAAGCTCAAAAAAAATCTTGTTTTTTTCGTTTATAGTTAATGTTCCATTTTCGGTATTATCGAATAAAGTTGGTCCCATACCATACTATTCCATCATTGAATATGGCAACCTTGCAGATTTACACCCTGTATTTGATGACAGCTAGCTTATCTTGGACGCCATTGCCAACTGGATGTTAAGTTGCTAGATAGTAAGCAACTTAACGTACAGTTGGCGGTGGCGCTGCTGATTGGTGCGGTTGTTAAGAATTGGAGGTTTCGGTAATTCTGAATTTTGCCATTTGAACGGATAAAATTCTAAAATAAAAAAATATATTTATTATCCTCGACATTGGGCCTTTTTATTAATTCGAAAACGGCACGGCAAAATTGTATTACCAATACCGCCTATGTAATAGTAATACTAGAAGCTGAGAACATAGGAGGCAATGGTAATTCAAATTTTGAATTGCCGTGCGCGGTGGCGTTCGAATTATAAAAAGGCCCATTCGATTGCTTATAACTTTTAAACGGCTGAGCCAAATATGATCAAATAAGGCTAAAAACCATTTAGATTACGTCAGCTTTCAAACAAAATAAAACCGCAGCATAATGTTTAGTTTAGGAGCTACGATGACATAGACAGACACACCCCTGACATAAGGTGGTATTTAAGATGTCACGCGCTTGGTTATGGCGCGTGCGATACAAATCTTGCACAATCGCGCTAAGGTTTAACTTATTTTACAAGATAAGCTCCAAACCCTAGCTCATAGACGCAAAGTAGCTTGCCTATGTATTTTTTATAAGATGTACTTCGGGGAGTGTGCTCAGGAGCTGCATGAGCTCATTCCGCCTGCCCCATTCTTCTATCGGACGTCCAGACGCACCGCGGGGTACCATCCCTATCTTGTTGATATCCCACGGATTCGCACTGAGCGCTTTTCATCATCTTTCGTATTGCGCACTGCTAGGGAATGGAATTCCCTGCCTGCGTCTGTATTTCCGAGTTCATATAACCCGAATCTCTTTAAAGTTCGAGTGAATAGGCTCCTTCTGGGTGAGCTTGCTACATCCTCGACCGCATCTTTGCCCTTGGGCTAGATTGTGATCAAGAGCGAACCCTTCATTAATAAAAATAAAAAAAAAGATTCCCTAAAATTTTTTTCTGAGCCTTGTGTGGCATTTTAGATTATCGCTGGCTAGGAAGAAACTGTAAGTAGCGGTTAACTGTTTTAAAAAAGTACCCCAAGGATCTAAATACTACGCCGCGTTTTTTATGGCCACACACGGCTTAGTCCCCAGCGATCAGCACCGTTTTTGCTGTCAATCTGACTCTCAGTAAGCTGGAAATGGGATGTTTTCACTTACAGTCTATGTGGGATGAGAATGAGAAAAAACATTTTATCTCTGATTGTAACTAGATCAGGAATTGGACATGTATTTGAGGCAAGTTAAAACTAATAGTACCCAAATGAGAGCTGCCTCCTATTAATCAATTTGAGACAACACGTCAATTTATTTTGAATTTGAGGTGGCGTCCTATGGTCCCATGCAGTGTGGTGGGCTCTGTATGGGCCATCTGGTTGGCGATCATTCCTACCGAAGTCCGACGCCAAACCGCTTGCTCTGTTCCTCAGCGAACCATACCTTATTGAGGGTAACTGCATTAAAATTCAATCACAAGATTCGAACCAAACAAACATACTTACCTTCAATACATTGCAAGCATTCGTAAGTTAATAAATAGCTTGTAAAAATAAAAAAAATGGTAACCCTACAGCAAATCTAAGTTATTTATACGGCCAATTTACGAAGAATTTTATAGAACTTTGCGTCTAAACATGCGTAATTCCTTTCTTATTCCTGACCAAGGTCTTACTCGAATCTACTTACAAAAGTAACAAGATTCATTTCCAATAAAAATGGTAAACCGAATATTGCCTAAAACTGATTACCCGGCCAAGATAAAGAGAGCTATAAACACGTTTATTGGTCCCAGATCATGGTGCTCGTTAATTTTGTCGGTTATTTAATGCTCATTTAACGACAGGGCCAAGGTTTCTGTTATAGAGACATTTTTGGAACATTAATCCTTAGATCAATGTAGTTGCAATGTCAGTCTGTTCTTTGTATGAAAATTGTTAGAAGATACGTATTATGGTTGAGTTATTGATTTTCTATCGAAATGTGTGGGTATATACTTCTAGCTTGGACTGTGACTAAACGAAAAACTTAGAATTAGCCAGCCGATGACTCTTCCCTGGCATACTACAGAAGCCAGTGGGATGCGAGGATTTTCTCGTGATAAATTTCTACTTTGGTTACCCTTCAGGTTTCCTGCTTCTGTATACGGTGCTTAACCTCGTTGATCAATTCGGACCAGCAGCCAGCGCTACGCTACGAGCGCTGTAGCTCGTCCCTACGGAGTCTCATAACAAAAAACTTGCCACTTCTGCCCTCCATCAAGGTGAACCGACATTCAAGTTGCTTAACCTAACTAATCAATTCTGCATAGCTAGTACGATATGCCACAAACTCGCACGTCACACCACTCAGCAGTTCGAGCACGATGGCGATAATCTGAAACTTCACTTTGATTGCGCTAGGGCCCCGCGCAAAGGCTTGTTTGCCGTCTGGCGTTGTCAATGTTGACATTTTGACATTACGCGCGCTATCACCGTCGTACTCGAGCTGCTGATAACGGTGAAACTTCACTTTGATTTCGCGACCGCGCAAAGGCTTGCTCGCCCTTTGGCGTTGTAATTTCTACACTTATTTGACATTTTACTACAGTTCTGAAGCAGCTAAACACAAGAGCACATCATTATGTGACGTAATACCAACTTTATGCCCATAAAGAGATTCACAGACGCTTTCAACACCAAATGTACTATTAAAAAGATATATTGGACCCATCTTTTTCATATCCCAGGAGAATAGTATGAATTGTCAACACATGTTATATGTAACGCTTTTTACATTTATAGTTCTGCCCCAAAAGTTTTGAGGCTATAAAAAATCCATTTAAAGATATTTCCTGGCTACCCTTTTGTTTTTAACTCCTATTCGAGTTAGTTTCAATTATTTTGTTGTGCTTTCAGTAAAATCTAGCGTTTCGCGTTGAAGCTTACTAGATTATTATGCATTTTCATTTTCCCGAAACAGTATTCAGATGAAACAAACAGTATTCAGTATCATGATAATTATATACGCGAATTTAAAACCGTTTTAGTATTTATTTATGTGGTCAAATCGCGAAAGTTTAAAGTGTTATAGTATTCAGCAGTACAGTAAAGTACGCACATTACATTGACCTTGACGTCAATACGAGGAGTGATCAAAAAGTAGTGACAATGACACAGAAAATAATATATTTTTTTAATAACAAAAATTTGTTTTTCAACATTATCTCCTTCTCTATCTACACATCGATTCCAGCGTTTCTCCAACATTTCTAAACCTTTAAAAAAATGATTTCTCTTGGCCTTTCAAAACCCATCCACGGCCTCTATCACTTCATTATCATCGGCATATCTAGTTACCACGCAAGTATTCTATTAGTTTTGGAAAGAGATAAAAATCACTGGGGGCCAGGTCCGGCGAATAAGGTCGGTGATCCACTAATTCGAACCCAGGTAGTTGAATGGCATCCAATGCAACAGCAGAAGTGTGAACTGGCGCGTTGTCCTGATGAAACAAAATGCCTTTTCTGAGTTTGAAATGTCTTTTCTCTTTTATAGCCTCTCTTAATTTAGCTATTGAAGGTGTATAGTAAACGCCTGTTATTGTGTGTCCTTTTTCAAGATAATTAATTAATAATATTCCTTCGGAATCCCAAAAATTGAGGCCATGACTTTACCTGCCGATGCTGTGGTTCGAAATTTCCTTGGAGTTGGTGACGACGGTCTTTTCCACTGTAAAGATTGTTGTTTTGTTTCTGGATCAAAATGGTGAACCCATGTATCATTCATAGTGATAAATCGAGCCAAACAATTGTTAGGATCCACATGAAATCTGTCCAACCAGCGCGCCTTGAAAGATTGAGTCTGGTTTTCTTCCGATCTTCTGTTAACATTCTGGGTACCCAACGCGCCGAGGCTTTTCTCATACTCAGATAATATTTTAATTTTGATTGAACACTGCCATATGAAATGCCAGTTTCCTGGACTAAATAACGCACTGTAACACCACGATCGTCTTGAAAAATCTTTTCGACCTTTTAATGTTTTCCGGCGTAACTGACGTCGATGGCCGGCCCGAGCGGTGCTCATCTTCTGTAGATGTTCTTCCAGTCTTGAATTGAGGTGACCATCTTGCCACAGAAGAATATGGTGGAGCAGACTCACCTAAAGTCTCCACCAAATCACGATGGATCTCTTGCGTCGTTATTATTTAGGTATGTTGTGATATTATTGACCTTAAAATATGCGTAATATGTTTTACAGTTTCAAAGTTGGTTTCTTTTAAGTTTCTAATCAACAATCAAAAACTTAGCTCAGAAAACTTAATATAAGGATGTTGTTTTTTAAATCCATCGACAATTCATCTCTTCGCCATTTAACTTCGAACTAAACAAAGCTTATATTATGGGTGCTAGATAACTGAATATACTAGTTATGTACTTTTTTCGTATACACTTATGTGTAGATAGATAGATAGTTAGATAAAACCTTTATTTAAGGTTATCCCTACCAGACTCCACCCAAATACACATTTTTAACCCTCAACAAAAAAGGGTGTTACAAGTTTCACGAGATTCAGTGATTTTGATGCCTTTTTTGTGTGAAAGCTGACATACTTAAATCAAAATGGTTCTGAGCTATACTTTATGGGCATTGGTTCAGCTATGATTTTTTTTTTCAAAGTTATCATTAATTATTTTCGTGGTAAGAAGCCGTTAAAATATGTTTAAAAACTAGTGGTTTATTCAGTAATAAGGAACTGAATAAACTAGTATCATCCAAAAACAACAAGCAACCCGTACCACGCCTTTTTACTTTTTAAAAGTTTCAAAAGCACAAGTCCATATTTTACACGGCCAGTCCCCACGCCTTCTCAATTTAAAACAGCTAATTAGAAGTAAGTGAGAACCGAGTGCTCCAAGGACTTCTTGCAGGATGCGACACTTTAATTAAAGGTAGACTACCTCACAGACTTCTTAGAAGTCTGAGGTCATTTGGCAGTTTGAAAACCTGGTTAGTCAAGTGTGCAACACGACAAGAAGAATCAATTTAAGGAACGCTTCTTCTTCAACCAGTAGCCATTCAATGTATGTATGTATGTAAATTCTTTATTGCTCAAAAACAGTGTTATACAAAACATTTTACAGGTAATTTAATAGCAAAGGCGGACTTATTCCTGGAGGGATCTCTTCCAGTCTACCTTAGAGTAGTTGAGAGGAGACACAGGTGACGCGGGTTACGATGCAATTAACGAGATTTAAAAAAATAAAAATAGTAGTCAGAATTACTATTCTAAAGCGGAACAAAACAAGTGAATACCTAGTAATATAATATTTTATAAATCAAGATAAATACAATAGATCTAAAAAATATATTAATAAGTAACATATATATATATAAATATATATATAAATATTCAGACGTACATAACCAATCACAAGGAGAAACAATCAGTGTAGATCTCTACAATTGCACCCAATATTCTTCAGTCTTGAGCCTTGCGCATACAGTTCTTTCCGGCAATTTAACCTGGCAAGATCGTCAGCCCATATCATCGGTTGCCATCGAACACGTAACCAGAGTGCACTGAATGTAAATTAGTTAAAAACATATTTTCACCAATAGTTGATGTAAGGGGGATACTAGGTTGCTTGCGACAGAGATGGAACTAGTAGCAATGAACGCACGCCGCTTTACAAATTTCAGTGAAAAATCACTGCCACAAAAATTAACTGTCGCCCTAGATTCAGGGTTTTGTGTTGTTGCTTAAACATGCTTTTGGCTCTGGTACAAGGTCTCCGCTCCAGTACTTTGCTATGCTTTGCCTAAAGAATCATTAGCTTCTATTCAAGGAATCATTTACTTTACAGCAAAATTCCATCCATCGTCAACCTCATCTATGACCTAAAGATTGAGGTCAAGAGTTAACCCATCCTAAAATAATAAAAATAATAATCAAGCAAACACTTCGGCAAACGAATTGTTATACAAAGTGCAGCGGTAAACGCATCTATGTTTCATACTTTCGCTGCTTGTTAACTAAAGGGCAATTTGGAATTGAAAATTCCTAAAATAGCCTATCTACCTTTAATAACGTATCATATCGTAGACATGACTTGACAGTTTTAATTTCTTTTCTCTAACTAGCACGATAGTCCCCTTGTTCTGAAGATTGAGATAACGGTTTGGCTAACTTTGTAAAGTGTTTTTGTTCTTACCTAGCCAAGTCTTGATCTTATCATGTAGGTTAGTACTTGTCTTTAACCTGTGTTTTTTTGTTATAAGATGGGTTAATTCTTGACCTTAATCTTGACCATAATGTCAAAGGCAAGGTCGACGATGGAGCGAGTTAACCCAGAAAGTGCCTATAAAGGCACTGGTACTCCCACGCACCGACGGAACACAGCAAGCTGTTTGGCGTCAGACTTCGGTAGGAGGGTGGTCGCGAACCAGACGGCTCTTTACAGAGCCTACCATACCGCATGAGACCATAGGACGACACCTCAGATTTAGAAAAAAAATGAAGTGTCGTTGCCTGGGATGGATTACTAGGAGGCAGGTCTCATTTTTGTTTCCTTAGTCGCCTCTTACGACACCCACGGAAAGAGATGGGGTGGTGTTATTCTCAACCGATCACCACACGGTCAAAGATGTATCTGATTAGATGACGATAAGGCAAATGTCCTGACTCTCAGATTTATCTCAAATCAAAACAGATACAACATAATAGCACTAAAATGTAACCCTCCATTCGATTGCTTATAACTTTTGAACGGCTAAACCAATTTTAATCAAATAAAACTAACAGCCATCTTGATTACGTCAGCTTCTAAACAAAATAAGCCGCATCGAAATTGATCCATTCGTTTAGGAGCTACGATGCTACAGACAGACAAATAGATACACAGACCAGACATACAGACACACCTCTCTTTTTTATCAGGAGTTTAATTTTGCCTACAATATTGCAAAACCCTCGCATCCAACTTACTGGCTTTTACAGTATGCCTGGGTACCTAGCCAAGTTGCATAGACAGCGACTGTAGAAAACGAATAAAAAGTTTAAAATGTATGGGAATACGGACACTGTAGAAAAGTGACGTCATGAACCTCCTTAAAATGTTTCTTTCTCTCTCTCAGTTCAGCGTTTCCTTGAGGTATTACATTGAAGTATAAGTTATTATAGCCACACACATAACCACCCAGCTATATTCCCCGACCACTATGTCTAACGTTACGACTGTGGGACAACTTTATTGGCTATCTCCGCCCAAAGTCGAACTAACGACTTCCGTTTCCGGTTGCCGACAGAATAAGCCAGGGAAGCTCTACAAGATTACTGGCCGAAGACACGGTAAATAATATGTGTGCGTAAGAAGTAAGCTAATAGGTCAGGGAAGGTTAGGGACAAAGACTTTAGGAAAGTTTTTTTTTTTGAAGTGAAAACTTCTTTAGCGGCGTTGGGCAATTTAAAGTATGGGTGAAAAATGTTAAACTCGCGTCAGGACACGTGACTGTCATCTGACCCTGATCGAAAATGCGTAGGATTGTCACGTGACCCTAATCGTAGGTTGACAATCGATAAACGTAAATCGATAACAAATTTTACTAAAATATTTCAAATAAGAATATATGATACTGGATATTGCATCTACAACGCCGCCTTTCACAGCAAACAAGATGCTCACATTATTAAATGATGCCTGTGATCATGTGACACCGGACGACACTGGAAAAATGTTATCATGAAAACAAGAATAAAACGGGCAAGTGCGAGTCAGACTCGCGCACGAAGGGTTCCGTTCCGTACCATTACCTATAAAACCGGAACTGTTATTCTAGGAATAACACAAAAATCCATAAAATACTATGTCTAGGTAGCTAGAAGCTAGAAGTGAGAACCAATACAGTGAGAACCGTTCTCACTGTAGCTATTTACTCAGTTTGCATACTACTTTCCATAAAAACAAGCAAAAAAATCACGGTTTTTGTATGGGAGCCCCCTTAAATATTTATTTTATTCTAGTTTTTAGTATTTGTTGTTATAGGGCACAAAGAAATACCTCATCTGTGAAAATGTCAACTGTCTAACAATCACGGTTCATGAGATACAGCCTGGTGACAAACGGACGGACGGACAGCGGAGCCTTAGTAATAGGGTCCCATTTTTTCCTTTTGGGAACGGAACCCTAAAAACGACTCAAGAGGATTGGGAGCGTGATTGCAAATACGACACGATCTGTGATGAAGACTTCATAATTAACCTGCAAGACTGCTCCAGCGACTCCGACTCAACCGATGGTAGAGAGGATGACCTTGGGATGTTCTCCTTTGAATAAATAAAAACTGTTTCTGTTTAATTCGAATACTTAATATGCATTTTTATTTAAATCCTGTCATGGTTTTAAAAGAGTTTTGTCGACAAAAAGTATAGACTAGGCATGTCGCTTACGACATGTGTGTCTGTCTGTCAACATTTTTCTTGTGTGTCTGTCTGACACTTATGTCACAGCACTAGTGATGTATGACCATGGATCTATTAAAAGAGAAAGTACTAAGTCCATGTGTATGACACAGAGATCAAAGACGGCAGGGTTTTTAATAAATAAAAATTAAACTGCAAAAGTCAAGATGTCATCCAGTGTCAGCATAAAAAAAATTAAATTAAATATTAATGCACAACGTTAATGTTAAAGTTTTCACTCCCGGCTGTTGTCGATTGACTACAATCGTTAAAACCAAGTCAGAGGCCATTTTGCGGTTTGGAAACTTTGACAATTCGCCACACACTTGACTCTACCTACACGATAAGAATACAAAAAAGAAGTTAAGGACTTCGCCAAATATTTAGTTTTTCGATACGGGTCCATCGCGAAAAAAAATTTGAGAACCGCTGAGTAAAAGATAACTGCTTCAGTAACACAGCGGATAGCGAAATAGAAGTATTCACTAGCTATCTAGTTCAGTGGAATGACCGAGATACAAAACACCATTAGAGAAAACGGTGCAAAAGTCCGACATGGTAGAAACAGCCACCGCAACAGATAATAACAATAAACGAGAACTGGTGGGGTACTACGAGAATAAAAGTCACTAACAATGTCACTAAAAAGTCACCAACAAAGAACTTTTGGGGAAAAACTTATGAGTCACCGACTTCAATCCCAAAAACAGTTTGCACAAAGTAGATAACTAGTATTTTTTTGCAGACTACAATGCCTATTAGCAGATAACCACAAACGAAAATGTCACTCATTTATTTAGATGATGTTCTGGTTTAAAGTTTTTTTTGTTTTTGTTGATTTTTTTAAAAGTGCTAAAGAATTTTCGATAAAATTTATATGGGACCACCTCTGGAGTATACTCTTTCGAACAGAAAAAGAATTTTGAAAATCAGTCCATAATAGGGATGTTGACGGTGTTTGATTTTATGAATTATTGTATGTGAAACAAAAAATAATGCTAGAAATATATCAATATCCGAAAACAGCATTAGAATTGGTTTATAAATGAACAAGTTATTAGCATTTATATTATCGTAAGGACTAGCTATCTCGTTTTGTGGGGAGAGCTAGCTATCTCGTTTTTACCTACGCAAACAAATGGCGGTGACGTCACATGTCTGTCAGTGCATCTCTTTTTCGTTGTTTGACAGTTTCCCCCTCTATTAAAATTTAATAGCTTGTAACTTTTTTATTTCTCAATAATTTTCAAAAATTATTTCGGTTTTGGATTTTGGATTCAGGTCCTTTTTAAGATAAACAATAAAAAAAATGTAGTCAACATCCCTATTGGCGAAGAAATCGGTGAACATACATTAAAAAAAATACATTCAGTCGAACATAGAACCTCGTTATTTTTTGAAGTCGGTAAAAATACTTCTATGCTGGTCTGGGAGTGAAAGAAAAACTTAGAATGTGCTATATAGCTACCTATTCCTAGGTTACACCGTGTGGTGATCGGTTTAGAATAACACCACCCCATCTCTTTCCGTGGGTGTCGTAAGAGGCGACTAAGGAAACACTAATGAGACCTGCCTCCTAGTAATCCATCCCAGGCAACGACACTTTATTTTTTTCTGAATCTGAGGTGTCGTCCTATGGTCTCATGCGGTGTGGTAGGCTCTGTAAAGGGCCGTCTGGTTCGCGACCACCCTCCTACCGAAGTCCGACGCCAAACAGCTTGCTGTGTTCCGTCGGTACGTGGGAGTACCAGTGCCTTTATAGGCATTTTCTGGGTTAACTTGCTCCATCGTCGACCTCATCTCGACCTTATGGTCAAGATTGAGGTCAAGAGTTAACCCATCTTATAATGAAAAAAAAAAAGGTAAACAGTAAAAATGCGAGGGTTTTGCTGTATAATGGGCGAAAGGCTGACCACCTCTTCATTATACAACTTGTTGCATCTGATAACCCTCAAAATTTAGGTCACATATGGCATCTTGTGGTACTAGAACCACTGATGCTCTAGCTACCCTGTTAGGCATTGTGGCCGTAAGCGTTTGTAAGAAAAGTAGCTAAAAAACCAGCTGAGCTAAATTTTCTCATTCCCTTACTTACTTTTACTTAGCCCAATTTATCATGCTTGTAGGGTTAAAATAGCGCCATGGCGCCAACTGTGTCTCGTATTGACACACATACACACATATACACATGATCAAACTTATAACACTTCTCTTTTGTTGTCGGGTGTTAATTACTTTAAATTAAATTTTTAGTCAAGGTCTGGCGTAGTATAATTAATTACTCCGATATCGAGGAGTGCAATAATATTATTAAAGGCTGCTGCCGGCGGTGACATGATTAATTAATTAAACGAACGTTGATTAAATTCTCTCATCACCATCTAGCGGAGTTACTAGTGCAGTGTACCTTTTATATTTGTCACTGGATAGTTGTAAAAACTGCGACATCATGCCACACAAAAAGTAAAAAAAAACGGCCACAAAGATGGCCGGTTTGGTCGAGTGGTAGTGACGCTGCCTCTTGATCGGCGGGTCCTGGGTTCGATCCCCAGTCGGGGAAAACATTTGTGTAAAATGCAGATGTTTGTTCTCGGGTCATGGGTGTTTGTGTTTGTCTTTATGTGTGTTCCAAGAGACCCACGACACAAGGGAAAACCTCAGTGTGGGCCTTTGAGTGTAAAAAAAAATCCACAAAACTTTAAATTTCCTGCATGAAATTAAGACATGGTAGATTAGGTTAGATAATGTTGCTATAATATCATAAAAAAGTCCATCAATGTGAAAAAAATTGAGACAGTTCTCAAAGTACCGAGCGATTATAATACTTATAATTTAGCGAGTCTGTCTTGGCACCAAAAATAAATAAATAAAAAACTTAATCGTCACAAAAACTCGATCGTGTAAAAAAGAGCAGCCGAACAGATATCCGCCGGATATAAGAAAGCACTATTGCCCAAGCTGATACCACTGAAAAGGAAAAGCGGAGTCTGTTAGACGGAACGAGTACTAAGAGTAAGATCTGCAGCTTAACGCAGTCTGAGGTACGCCGACGACGAAAAAACTGTTGTCGTGTGCGTCATGCCCCAGGAAGGGAAGAGTGATACAGAAATAACAGGAGATACGCAAGTGTAGCGTGATTTTGTAGGGAGTCAAGAAAGTACGCGCGTGATGGAGCGTTTGAGCAAGTAACGTGCATACCTCCCACCGATTCGGTCATAGAGATCTTTAGTTTCTGTGATCTGTGGATTCGTTCCTTAAAACCGCAAGATTGATGGAATTATTCTCTAGACATTTTAGCAAATGAGTCAATTTTTTAACTCAAGTTCACGTAAACGGTTTACAAATCTACTGAAGAAAATTCAAAGAAATTTAAAGAAAAGATGAGTAATATGATGACAGCTCGGACAAAATGAAAGAGTTAATTTTTTAATAAAGAAACGTCTGAGGGAGAAACAGTGTGATGGGGTAAATTATTAATGCAGTTAGACACAGTGTAGTTTGTTTGCAGTGTGCTTACTAAGCCAGTGCAAACAAATAAAGTTTCATTCATTCATTCATTCAGTATAGGCAGCGTCACCCCATAGTGACAGCCGGTTTGGTCGAGTGGTAGTGTTGCTGCTTCTTGATCAACGGGCCCTGGGTTCGATAAGCAATCGGGGCAAATATTTGTATAAAAAGTTTATTTTTGAGTCATGGGTGTTCAATGTTCATGTCTCTTTGTGTATGTAGCAAGGGTCCCACGACACAAGGGAAAACCTTGGCGTGGGCCTTTGAGTGTGTAGCGTTTATTTTTATTATTCTTGACAATTTTTGATTTTTCTTTGTTATTATAATCATAATATCTCACGTCTAACTGTTTCAGCATTACCTTTGAATATTTGCAAATAACTTTAAACTTAAACGCGAAGGCTTAAAATCTTTAATGAGACTTATTTTTATTTACAGGCAAAGCAGTAAACTAAACTAAAACATAAAGTATATCATAAGTGTAAGGATATTCTTTGAACCATATCAGCAGCTCGAGTATGCTGGCGACAAATTCTTGCGGCGCGTCAATAGGCTGACGCTGAAACTTCACTTTAATTACTCGAGCTTTTGATAATGAAAGCCCATGAACATGTAAGTTTATGTTTATGCTCATTTTATAGTTAAATCTCTTTAGAAAAGGACAGCATAGTAAAGAAATAAAGCTGAGAACTTGATTACACCAGCTCCCAAAAAACGGTCCATTAGTTTAGAAGCTACGAAGCCACAGACAAATATACACACCTCAATCTTATAACACCTCTCTTTTTCTGTCGGGAGTAAAAAACTCTTATCTTTTACACTGTGACTTCGTTCCCTACTTTCTAGATTTCATTAAAGTCTTCTTGTACAATAATTAGCTTCATAATTTTTAACAATATTAGACGTCTTCAGTATTTTATATTTATTTACATAATTCTTAAAGAAATAAGCTGTGCCTTTTGTGTTCGTTTTTCTATTTGTCTGTAACATTTGTGATTTTTCCTGTGTACAATAAACTGTTAAAATAAATAAATAATAAATAATTATGTAATGGACTAGAGTTTTATACGAATTAATATTACACGATAAGCTAAAAAGGACAATTTATGGTGTTATGAATATTCTCTAAAAATTTTGAATTGTAATTATGAAATCGATATTATTGAATTACAGGATCTAATCTAATCTATTAAGTATTCTGTGGTTGCAGTTGCTGCCTGTAAGTATCCAATTTACCAGTCATGAACTATGGTTATGAAAAACAGTTCAAAACATAAGGAGGTTGTGTCTGCTTTTTAAAATTCTAAGTATTTTTTTATGAAATATTTTTTGACCGCTTCTAATAAGTAATTTATTTTTGTCTGTCTTCTTTTCAACCGACTTCATTTATTACAGTTTTGAAGTCTGTGATAGTTTTTTTCGTTCATACATATTACAGAAACGATTTTATGGTAAACGGACTTTCCGTTGCTATCCGATAAGAACTGTTTTTTTTCTTTATTGGGACGTCTAATTATGCTCACGACAACCTCATAGAAGACTTCAGAATTTTAAAACTATTTTTTTTTCTTATTTCGTAAATAGCGCCGAACAAAATGAATCTCAACAGTATCAAGTCGCTTCATTTCCTAAACAAAATTATAAATTAATTTAATTTTCCAATAATTTTCCAAAGAATAAACAAAATTGAATTAAATTCAATTCATAACAAGCCTGTGTTCTAGGGTACGGCGTAAACAAACTTTAATATAAGCTCTGTTAAATGTTGCAGTCCAGTTAAGTTTAGCCGGAAGTTTACTGGGAACTGTAGTTTATGCTTACTGGAACTAAATTCCAAGTTCCTATTCCCCCACACGTGAGAATTACCTTTGTTTATGCGCTGTGTGCAATTTCATACTTATAATTTAGATTTTTTTTTAATGCTAAAGAAAAATATTCGGCGCGATGAGATAGTGGCTAACCTACACGCCCGACGTAATGTGCTTAGTAAGGGAATGAGAAATTTCACCACTTGACTTGAAGGCACGATAGCTCAGTTGGTTAGAGCACCAGGATATCTAATCTTGGGGTCGTTGGTTCAAGCCCCATTTGCGCCAAGTGTTTTTCTTTCCCTAAAATTATTCATATTTATAATTTTACCAGAGAATGCACGGATTTTCATTCCCATGGGAATTTAATAGAATCTTTCCTCATTTCTGTGCAAAATTTCAGCTTTTTGGATGCAAGGGTTTGGACACGACCGCTATACAGGGTTACTTTTTAATCAGTACACAAATTTTTAACGTAAATAAACGTAAATAAGAAGGAAAACATTTATTTTTTTCCAAAATTTTCAGATTTTGATACCCCCTTTTAACGTCTTAGAGGATGAATTTTGTAAAACGCAGAGACACGGGTGTCACAAATTGTGTTGAAGAGTACTATTACCAAATTTCAAGTCAATTGGACGAAGTTATTTTTTTTTCATACAAAAAAATTGATTTATTTTCATGCTTCAGGCGATCTAGCTTGAAATGTTTATATGAAACGATATAAAACAAAAAAATACGGGTTTGTTAAATGTTCATAAAGTTTACGTACAAAAAATTTGTGTACTGATTAAAAAATAACCCTGTATAAAAAATACGTGCTGCATGCTGCTGTTTGGACTTAAAAACAACAGAAATCTCAAGTAAGTACGGACGGCCGCACATCAGGTTAGCACACTCATGCACTTTGTGCTGTTGTGATAAAAGCGGTTCTGCAATTTATCACGAGTGTTTTGGTGCTTCGAAAGGCACGTTAAGCTGTTGGTCCCGGCTGTTGTCGATTGACTACAGTCGTTAAAACCAAGTCAGAGGCCATTGTATGGTTTGAAAACTCCGACAACAGGATTAGCCAAGTTCGCCACACACTTGACTATACCTGCACAATAAGAAGAGTACACGGTTCAGGTTTATATAGAGCTTTTGGTATCTCTCTTGTAACCTCTCAGGTGGTAAATCAGTACATGAAACTGAACAACTTCCCCAAGGAACATAGGTCAAAATACGAAAAAAAAATGTTAACCTCCCATACAAAATGTGCTATAAACTGATGAAGTTTGTATGGGAACTACAAATTTTTTTTTCGTATTTTGACCTATGTTCCTTGGTGAAAGTTGTTCAGTTTCATGGACTGATTTACCACCCGAGAGGTTGCAAAAGTGATACCTAAAGCCCTGTATAAGTTGAAAAATTTCAAAGATCATAGAGATAAATGCAAAGAAGTGATAAATTTAAACCAGTAGACAGCTGCGCAGCTCAGCTCTTCATATTCAGAGGAAGATTAAAACAGAGAATATGAAATCTAAAAGCCGGTTGTGCGATAGTGTTTGCTAGAAAGTCCGGCCTCAAATATGTGGGAGAAAAAAAGGGGGATAGGGATACCCCCTGAAGTTCCGCTAACTATTTTGAAGATCCTTTAGGTACCTACTAATCCTAACCAATATAACGCGAAAGTTTGTAAGTATGGATGTTTGTTATTCTTGCACGCTCAAACTGCTGGACCAATTTTAATAAAATTTGGTATGGAGGTAGCTGACACTTAGGTTTGCGTGGGAATTTGTGAAAATTACATAGGCTACATAATTTTCACAAATTCCCACGAAAACGAAGTCCGGGCGGAAAGCTAATAGGTATGACGGCCGGTTTGGTCGAGTGGTAGTAACGCTGCCTCTTGATCGGCGGTCCTGGGTTCGATCCCCAGTCGGGGCAAACCTTTGTGTAAAAAGCAGATGTTTGTTCTCGGGTCATGGGTGTTTGTGTTTGTCTTTATGTGTGTTCCAAGGGACCCACGACACAAGGGAAAACCTTACTGTGGGCCTTTGAGTGTGTAGCGTTTATTTTTTTTTATTTTTATTTTTTATATAAAGTAAAAATTAAATGTGGATGCGTTAAAAAACAAAAAAATAACTTCAATAAATTTTCAGACATCCTAGGTTCTCTACAGCACTAGTCCGTCTAAAATTGATGCCTATCCCCCTTTTTTTCTCGTTTATTTTTGATCGGACAAAATATTTTTAGGGGAGCTATAAATCATTTGAAGTTTTAAAAGGTGAATAACCGTAGCATTTCATACGACTTTTCTGCTATTCATTATGTTCAGTTTTCGCAATGCGGTTAAACTGCTGAAATAGGTGATATATTTGGTAGGTAGTACATAACACATAATACAGCTAAACAAAACTGAAACCATCATTAGAATTTTTCTCGGGTAATTTTATTTTTCATGTTTTTTAATATTTTCGGCTTTAAAATTAAACTATTATTTCGAATGCAACAACTTTGCAATAACATACAATAATAGTGTAAAGCAGTTATTGTACCCAACTCTTAAATGAGTGAATTTTGGTCAAATATAGCTATAGTAAGATCCATCTCAATTACGCCAGCTTTCAAACAAACAAATTGCGTCGAAATCGGTTCATTGACAGACACACAGATACACAGCAATACACGTCACCTCTTTTCTGTCGGTGGTTAAAAATAAAAGCTTTGCACTACCCGACGCTTCTAACATCCAGTCATCATATTCCCATAATCCGAAACTACTATGTAACGATATCTCATAATGGTAGTGAGAAGTACTCATATAAGTCAAGCGTCGCGTCCATTAGCGCCGGCGTCGCCACATTGTCTGAGGTGGCGCACCACTAAAATGTGTGCTTGATAATCTGCAGTTCCATTTTCGAAAGTTTCTCTTTTCAAATTGAGAGAGTTTGATTTTCAAAACTGGATTCGGAACTCGATTAAATGGTATCTTAACATTGTCATTGGACTAAATGATGATTATTTTTTCTTTTCAGCCAGTTACAAAATAAATTGGAAGAGTGACGAGTTTTTATTTGTCTATACATAATATAAAGAGGAAAGATTTGATTGTTTGTTTGTTTGCATTGAATGGGCCTACATTAGAATCCTACATTATCCGTGATGGACATAGGGTACATGATTTTCCCGAATTCCCACGGGAACGAAGTCCCGAGCGGAAAGCTAGTCTTTAATATTTGACAAGGGTAAGATTATATCGTTTCTTTAGCATAAGAAAACAGTGAGATTGCTGAATATTTCCGACTGTCGGAATCGAATGGTTCATAAAATACTGTCAGCAGGCCAATCGCTCTAAAAAAGCCCAATTTAGCCGCGGCTGCTTAATTGCGAAAAGCTGTAAAGCAGACCCATTTCAATTGCACTTCAATCCACATTTGAAACAAAAATGGCCTCGTGGGATAAGTCCGTCTTTGTAAACTTCCTAATACTGTAAAGGACATCATTCAAAACGTACGTACCAAAATTTTAAAGTGGCGGCCAAAAAAAGTAAAGTTATTGAAGTGAAAACTTCTTTAGGGGCGTTGAGCACTTTTAGTATGGGGAAAAATGTTAAACTCGCGATGAACTCGCGTCAGATCGTCAGTTGTCACGTGACCGTGATCGACAATGCGTCAGACTCAGATCGTCAGATGTCACGTGACCGTGATCGAAAATGCGTAGGATAGGGTTGCCACCTTTTTTGAAGTGAAAACTTCTTTAGCAGCGTTTTTATTTCAAACGGACACACATTATTCTTAACATTTTTTACTATGACAGCTAAGCTGTACGACCTTTACGAATTTTCCTTTTTTAAGCTTAAACATCTAGATTTTCAAGCTTAAATGCTTTTTTAAATCTAGAATTTAAACCTTTAACTTACACGAAAAATGTTTTGTATCACAATCTATTGAAAATTTGAAACACTTTTTTCTATGGCCGGAACATTTAAAGCCAGATTTATAAGTGTCAAGAACAAATCCAGTAATGGTCGTACAGCTTAGCTATTATACTACAAAATGTTTAGAATAATATGTTCTTTCGAAATAATAACTTTACCTTTTTTGGACGCCACTTAAAAAAATTTGATATTTTTTGTATGGGCCGTGAACGATGTATTATCATTCTACAATAAAGAATATTATATGGACAAAAATTTACAAATTGTCAAAAAGTTATAAAGCAATTTCAATTGCTTCTCACTCCACATTTGTATGTGAGATTCACACGACAAACTTAAAAAACCCCTATTTTTTCGGGGGTAAAAAATGAAATCTTTTTTCGTAAAAACCGGGCCAAACTACAACGTGACTCCCGGTCCCAAATATGGCAGAAACTATTGAATAATTCAAGGCTAACCCTTCCAGAGGGTACAGCGTTCAAGCCTTTTGAAGGCAGTTTTACGCTTAACGGGAGATACACTGTCACTGTGGTTCTTAAACTTCAAGATAACATTCTGGTATGCAAAGTCGGTTCCATGCAATAGGTAATTTCTTGTCCAATGTACATATTGGGTGATTTTAATTTTTTTTTCTACCGGCATGGGCTGGACGTATATGGATACGTCCCCACCGAGGGGCATGGGCCTCCCTTCGAAACAAGAAGGGGATTTAGGCCATTGTCCACCACGTTGGCCCAATGCGGGTTGGTGGAGCGCGCTCATCTTTTGAAATGAATTTTCTTGGACGGGCGGATTTCATCACGATGTTTTCCTTCACCGTTGAGCAAGTGATAATTAGAAATCCGCACATAAATCCGAAAAGACGAACTTAAAGGTACAGGCCCGCACCAGGATTTGAACCCACGACCTTCGGATTACAAGTCTGGCTCATTACCAACTGGGCTATCACCGCTGATTTTAAATTAGTTAGCAAAAATTAATGATGTGATTGAGTCCACGAAATACAAAAGTTTCCTCAAGGGACTTCGGTCGCAATATGAAAAAAAAATTGCCTCTCTACAGGGTATAACTTCCCGAAAGAACCTATTTAAAATCTCAAAAAAAAATTTCGCCTCTCCATACAACTTGTGCGATTAGTTGATAGGTTTAGTATGAAAGGCCAATTTTTTTTAAAATTTCAATTAGGTTCTTTCGGGAAAGTTGTTCAGTTTTATTGGCTGGTCACCATCCTGAAATATGACTACACCTTTCTGTTACACCCTATATACGATCACATGACTAAAAAATTCATTAACCAAATTTTATAACAACACCACCAGGGTTAGCCTAGTTACACGATAAGAAGAAGAAGAAAACAACACAACAAAATATTTCAAAATATCAAATGGCCATTTCATCAAAAGTTTAACTGAACCAAGTCTGGCATAGCAAAGTTTATGACGTCTTATTGCATTTAGTAAAATCGTTTTTGGTTTTGAACCTTTTAAGTTAAGTTGAAGTCTAAGGTTTAATTTTTTTTATATAAACACCCAGAAAGGGAATTGGGGCACCCTGAAATCCACCTACATGTAATTTTTAAAAACTGAGAAATAAATCATTTGCGATTATAAAATTTTATAAGGAATGCTTTATTTGATACTTCAAATATCTAGCAACTTTTGGTGATTCGGTCTTCCATTTGTACGCACTTACATTTGGCATATTAAATTTTGCTAAATAGAATATGTGATCTTTTTAAATTTGTCACTATGCTTGTTGTTCTTTTAAAGTTTGGGAAATGAATAGGCAAACCGTTAAGAAAAAGATACTTGTTCTTTTTAGCTTTGTCATGATTTTACAGTTTTTTTTTTCGAACTAAGTTTTTTTTTTGCATCCACGGACTTTACACTTACGGTTGCCTTCTGAAGTTTGAAAGCCGCAACTATATTCCATTTTTCGTCCAAAAAAACATGCATCACTGGATTCCTTTCTTAGCGACACAAAGGTAGGCTTTTGTGCGGCAGATAGGGTCAGCGATTTAATGCTGAGGTGTATGGATAGAATATACAGGTGACGCTTAAAGGACGGTCGCCGAAGTTTGTTATGGTAGACTTAGTTCCGTATTATAGAACGCGACTCAGACTGTGATCTATTCTTAAGAATAGAAAAGAAAAAATCTTTATTTTATAGGACATTCAGGATGCCACTTAAAACAAGTCAAGATTACAATGAAATACATATAAACATACATTAAACGATTTAAATAAATACATACGCATTCGTTCTTTGGACCCTACTGACTCTACGCCTATTCGCAAAGGCGCAGTCTTCCTCAGAGAAGAACAGGCAAGAAACTCTGAGGTTGCTCTTTTAAATTGCATTACAAATTTTCTTATTTATTAATTTTAACTAAATCTGAAATAACTCTAGAGCTGAGCAGATCATTCCCATAGCTGCCTGTCTGATAGATAGGTAATCAGAAAAATTAAATAGCAGTCGTTGTCATTTTGATAATGAGAGAAAGAGAGGAAACTTAGGTCTCCTTCTGTAATACGAACCTTAGAGTTTATGATTGGAGTTCCGTAGTAAACTACCAATGCTTTTGTTTCGCCATGTCCGTCTGCTTGCTGAGAAAAATACGAAAAAATAAACGTTTAAATATTTCGATCAATTGTCTTATTGAATAACAAACTAAGGTCGTTTAAAAACAAGCACGAAGCGTGTGCCAAAAATTGAAATACACATTTCAAACATGCCTAAAACCGACTGTATCCGAACGTGATTTGGTTACTGGGCCCCGATTCTGTAACTTAAGTTGTGTGTCGATGGAATGGTTGCCATTTTATCCGTTCAGGTGGCGAAATTGAGAACTATTCAAAATACCCAGCGTCAAATTTCATACATCTAATGACGGTTGCTTTGACTGGTGGCGCCATTGCCAGCTGAATTTTCAGTCACGTGCGCGGTTTGCGGTGGCGATGCTGGTCGGGGTGGTTGTTATCAAGTATATGAAAATTAAATAGTTCTCGATTTCACCACCTGAACAGATAAAATGGCCTCCATTCCATCGACACACAACTGAAGCTACAGAATCGGGGCCCTGTTCATTTTCGATACAATCGAATAAATCAACAATGCATTGCTATATGTATGTCTCCACTTGTCAAGCTTAACATGAGTTTTCTTTTGATTAAGTGTTATTTTTGTTTATTTGAGAATGGTATTTTATTTTTTGTAATCATACTTAAGTACTTACATTTACTTTTAAGTTGTACTTAATTAACTATTACTGTAATTGGTGTTTACCGTTGTATTAGTTTTAAAAATAAATAAATTGCTGCTTCATTTTTCAAAGGGTACGGTTTACCGAGCAAATAATTAATGCAATTGCATGTGTTAAGCGACAATTACAATTAATTGATTACTCGTCGCTCCAATGGGTTTGTACAATGATGTTAAAAAGTGTTTAATTGTTAATTGCATCCTTGCGTGAGTTTTAAAAAGCAGGGAATGAAATAAGTTACAGACTTTTCTATCTTTCTTTCATATGGGAATTCCTGATGAATGAAAATTGGCGCGTAGACGATTAGTTCTTAATTATTGTAGATCAGTGTTAGTAGAATAATTTTATAATTTCGTAAAACATATTTTTTCAGCCTATGTATGTCCAAGCCGAGGGGCAAAGGCCTCCCTTCGAAACACGTAGACGATTTATACATAGACCACCACGCTGGCCCAATGCGGTTGGTGGACCGCGTGCTCTTTGAAAATGAATTTCCTTAGACGTGCGGATTTCATCGCGATGTTTTCCTTCACCGTTGAGCAAGTTATTTTAAATAAAAATCTATACATAAATCCGAAAAGACAAATGTAGGTACAGGCCCGCACCAGGATTTGAACCCACAATCACAGGTCTGGCCCATTACAAACGCCACTGGACTATGAGAGCTTCCATTATGTAACCAAAAACCTTATAAGATTTCTTGTTAAGAATTTGTCCGATACAGAAACAATCAAAGGAAGTGGTTGGACCTCTGCCAAATGTATATTGTGTCTTCTTTTTTGCCAGATTTGGTTAACAATAATAATTATTTGAAGACACTAATTGACGTCCACATTCATTATTGTTATGGCTATTTTTATGAGTGAGAGTCTTGCTTTATGAAAAAAAACTTATAAATTATCCGCCCGGAACTTTGTTCCCGTGGAAATTCGGGAAAATCATGTACCCTATGTCCAATTTTCCTTCGCTGTTGATCAAGTGATAATCAATGAAAAATCCGTACATAAATCCGAATTTGATGGTACAGGCCCGCATCGAGATTTGAACCCGCAAACCATTGAACCGGAATTTGAACAAGTCTGCTCATTACCAACTAGGCATATCCTGAAAAAAATATACTTGTAGCATGTAAAAAAATTCAAGTCACGCTATTCTTCTATCATAAAAAGTTGTGAGCTCAAAAATAAAACCACGTTGGACAACTTATAAAGTACCTGCCTGTGCCTGTGCATCTATCAGCACCTGTAGCAGCATCTATGTAAATACTTCATCTTCTTATATGTTGTAGGTACAGTCAAGTATGTGGCGTACAGACAGCAGCACATCCAGGTACCCATTTACACTATGAAAGCCAGGCGCTATCACGAGCGAGATAAGGGCGACGTCAAGATCAACATGCATGATATGCAACATGCATGATGTCAGTTTTCAAGCCGTCAAATGGCTCCTCACTTGTCTAGACGACTGTAGTCAATCGTTAATGAAGGTGGCATCAATGTGGACACTTAAAGGCCCACATTGATGCCATCTTGTGGCGTTTATTGGACACTTAAAGGCCCACATTGATGCCATCTTGTGGCGTTTATTGAAAATTTATGTTGTTACTTTTTTTTCAAAGTATTAAATTTTCATTCAATTCAACCGAATATTTACAGTAAAACTCGGCCATTAAAAGCACATGAATGGACGAATTGTTTAATATGTCGGCTACATATTTAGTGACTTTTAATTAGCAAAATTAACGATGTGCATTAGTTTTCCATAGGCTTTTATAGGTTGAAAAAGAACCTCCTAGTTTTATTGAAAATCCTGAACCAGTATCACTTACTGAACACTTTTAATTTATTTATTTTTAAAATTTTTTTGGGGGGGTTTTTTTTTCCTAAACATAGACACCACTCGGGCGCACCCCCCGAGCGCTACCCGCACCCTACCTAGCGTGCCTGGTGTAGGAGTAATGTCTACGTTTAGGCAAAAAATGAACTATTCCCATAGAAAAAATATTTAAAAAAATTTTTTTTTCATAAATGTGTTCTTTAAGTGATACTGGTTCAGGATTTTGAATATAGCTAGGAGGTACTTTTTCACCCAGTACATATAGTAGGGGGGCAAGTGGGTCGTGTTCACTACAGGATATTGGCTCACCAATTCGAAATTCTATTATGGATGCCAAAATACTAATAATTTCACACAAAAATCATTTAAAAACATGTAATTTAGGAACAAATGTAATCAGAATTGCATTTATCAAACATATCACGACCTAACTCTTTTATCTGTTGCTCATTAAGGTTCAGAAGTGATATTTTAGAGTTGTCTTGAGATAGGTTTGCAAGATACGTGATTTATTTTCGTTCTATTTGCTCATTTACATTTTGGAGTAGGTATTAGTTGATTTGTTTATGAATGCATTGTGCAGAAATAAAAAATACTCTCCCGTGTGGATTATGTGAGTTTTACTTTTTTTAAGTTTGCAGTCATAAGATCTATATAGTATAATGTTAATTTTAATATTTTGTGCCTAATTGTTAACTTCTGTACGGCCTTGTAACTGCATACATATGTTATTATAAGTTTCTTATGTAAGTGACGTCATTAGGCCTTTTTATAATTCGAAAACGGCACGTCAAAATTGTATTACCATTGCGTCCTATGTAATAGTAATACTAGAAGCTGAGAACATAGGAGGAAATGGTAATGCAAATTTTGAAGTGGCGTGCCGTGCCTTTCGAATTATAAAAAGGCCCATTAATAAGAAATAAAGATCTTTAAACCTAGATATCTCATCACTTTGGATCTATCTATCATATTTTTCTATCTGATCTAGGCCATCACAATAACATACAGCAATATTATTGATAGTCGCAAAAGCATTTTATTTTCCTGACAGATTCATAGTACGAGTAAATACGTCAAACAAGAGCCAATAAAGATATATTGGCTCTATTGTGACGTATGTACTCATAGATAGATACAGGATGTAAAAGATAGCTTAGCAAAAACTGAAATCGTGGACTTAGACAATCATTCTAAATGATTTTCCAGTGGAATTTTTCACCGGAAATTTTTCATTTTTTTTCATGTCTCTTAATATTTTCTGCCAAATTTTTTTACTAGTTATTCGAAGACACTCCATTTTGCAATAAAAAAAATCATAACAACGTAAAACACGAAAACCAGCCATGTACATCGCACTCCGATAGCAGCGCGGCGCGGGGGGATCGCGCGCAGGGCGCGGGATCGCGATCCGTTGCGTAGCGCCAAAGTAGGTAAAACTCCTTAACATGACGTTTCCGGTAAAAAATAATTACTTATAACTGATGATAGTTTTTGGTAGATTCCACCATTTAAGTATTTGCTAAGCTGTCCTTTACACCTGTATATTGGCTCTATTGTGACGTATGTATTCATAGATAGATATATCCAATTTGCCAAGCTTGTTTCTGAATTACTAGGTCTCATCCCTAGCCCAGTGGCGTTCGCTGATCTTAACCGATCAGTGAGGCAAACCAACGTATACAGAGGCAGGAAACCTGATGGGTGACCAAAGTGGCAATTTATCACTAGCGTTTCCGTGCTTCGGAGGGCATGTTAAGTTGTCGGTCCCGACTGTTGTCGATTGACTACAGTCGTTAAAACCAATTCAGAGGCCATTGTGCGGTTTGAAAACTCTGACACCAGGGTTAGCCAAGTTCGCCACACACTTGACTATACCTACACGATAAGAAGAAGAAGAGAAGGAGATATGTGATGGCTTTAAATTAGTTAGAGAAACTTTAGAATCCCCCGATTGTTTTCTTGAAACTAAACAACTTTCCCCAATCTAAATATATAAAAGGAGAAACTGACTGACTGACTGACTGACTGACATATCAACGCACAGCCTAAACGGCTAGACGTAGGCACTTGAAATTTGGAAGGGACGTAGCTTAGGTACCGTAGAGGTGCACTAAGAAATTAATTCCCGAAATTCCCACGGGAACGGGAATTAGCGGGAAAATCCTTTTGTATGAAAAATCTAAACCGCTTAAGTCAGACGCTTGAAATTTGACATGCAGGTACCTTAGTAAACTTAAAGCTTAGTTGCAACAGGATATTGCAAAATTCCCACGGGAACGGGAGTTAGAGGGAAAAAACTTTTGTATGTAAAAATCTAAATCACGTAAGATAGATGTTTTCAATCTGTGTACTCTGTACAAAAAAAAATTAACACGCAAACGAAGTTGCGGGCAACAGCTAGTAAACCTATATAAGATTCTGAAAAAAAATTCCACTTCACATACAAAGTCAAATCAGCTGATCGCACAAGTTGTATCGAGAGGCAAAAAAAAACTATTTTCTTTCAGAAAAGTTATTCAGTTTCATGGGCTGACTCACATGCTCAATTTTCGCTAACTGACTTAAAATTACCCAATATTACAGGTTTTCAAGAATAGCAAACGCTGTATCAATTTCTATCTACCCATCCACTCACGCCTATAATCCCTTTCGGAGTAGGCAGAACATCACATGGTTCTGGAACCACTTGACGCGACATTTTACATTAATTCTGAGGGTTATTGAATGGAGTACAGCGGTGAAAGGTTGTTAGCATATCGCCCACAATACGGCAAAAACCCTCACGTCCCAATTATTGGTTTTTACAATATGCCTGGGAAAAGTTAACAGCTGGCACATTCTAAGTTTTTGTTTCACTCCCAGTCCAGTGTAGAAGTTTTTAATTATTTATTATTATTATGAATGGGTTCGCTCTTGACCACAATCTAGCTCAGGGCAAAGATGCGGTCGAGGATGTAGCGAGCTCACCCAGAAGAAGCCTATATTCACTCGTACTTTAAAGATATTCGGGTTGTATGAGCTCGGAAATACAGACGCCGGCAGAGAATTCCACTCCTTGGCAGTGCGCAATACAAAAGATGAAGAAAAGCGCTCAGTACGTATCCGAGGTATCTCGACAAGATAAGGGTGATACCCCGCAGAGCGTCTGGAAGAAAGGGGCAGGCGGAATAAGCTCATGCAGCTCCTGAGCACACTCCCCAAAGTACATCTTATAAAAAACACTTAGGAAAGCTATTTTGCGTCTATGAGCTAGGCTTTGGAGCTTATCCTTAACCAGCTTTTTATCACCAATGAGCCTCCTGGCTCTGCGATCCACCGAGTCCAGGGCAGCCAGTTGGTATTTGGCCGAACCATCCCAAAGGTGGCTACAATATTTCATGCACGATCGGACCTGCGCCTTATAAAGGGTAAGAAGTTGATCTAGCGTGAAGTATCGCTTAACCTTGTTAAGGATGCCCAGCTTTTTAGCCGCAGTTTGAGCCTTAGACTCGATGGAGGTGCCGAAGTTAAGGTTTGCAGATAACTTCATGCCGAGGAGTTCCAGCTTATCGGTTACAGATACAGATGCACTCCGGAAAGTAGGAGTCAAGTTGAATGGAAGTAATAATAAGAAGAAATAAAATTTCATTAGAAAAAATCATAAATTGTCAAAAATAATTTTGAGACTTTTAATACAAATCAAAAAACGTATTAAATAACTCTTTTCCCGTCAATAAAGTGAATCAGCTCTTTAACATTTTAATAACCGTCAACAGCACCCCGATGAACGATGTGGGGTATTTAAATTAATTAAGAGTAAAGCTTTTGAAGCTGCAGCAACTGTTCCGCCAATATTAACTGGACGAATATTTATTAAACTTCATTTTGTATCCCTCTTTTAAGTTTACAGTAAAATCTCGTGATCAAGTCATCAAGCCATTGACACGAAAAGAAGAAGCAGATGTCATTTCAATAATATTTTTTTTGTTAGTCGTTATTTACATCCACAGACATGACGTTCAATGCGGTTTTAAAACTTATTGATACGCTAAAATATGGCGGACATATTATTATCATCATCTATGTTCTATCCAGTAGCTAGAGCACGATGGCGACAACTTTGATTGCACGAGGGCCCCGCGCAAATAAGGTTTGCTCACCCTCTGACGTTGTCAATGTTGACATTTAGATATAAGACCGCGGCGCAGTACACGCGCTAATACCATCGTACTCGAGCTGCTGGTGGCAAAATTGAGGACTCGAAATTTCACACATTTGATGACGGCTGCTTTGACCAGCGTCACCACCGATAACTGAATATAAACGTAACGTTCAATTGGCACTAGCAGCTCGAGCTCAATGGCGACAAACTCGCGTGGCGCGCCTCTCGGCAGACGGCATACTCGAGCTGCTGATAATAAGAAACCAGCGTGTCATATACTTACGACATAGCTTGGTCATGCATCGCGTTCGAAGTTCTATTTTAATTTAAATAGGTTAAGGTTTATTTTTTCAATTACAACCTCTGACAATTATTACCTTATTAAAATTTCTTTCGAATGACGTACAAGCCGACCAAATCAAATGGGTAGAATTTTTACAATTGTCTTTTTAAATCGGTAAGCGCGGAACTGCATTGACCTGTGGATTTTTAGAGGTTACCTTGTTTTTTTATTGGAGGTTCGACATATTGCGTTTAGAGTGGCATCAATTAACAGCCATGCATTGTCGACCAAACTTAAATGTACATTATATGTCTTCTTCTTCTTCTTCCTAGCGAGTCCCATTCCTAATTCGGTGTGCGCTTGACCATGATCCAGGATGAATCGATTGAGTGTGACTGCAGTAAAATTCAGTTGCATTGACCCAAACAAACATACATACATTGCAAGTTTAGTGAAAGAAATAAAATTGTCTATTTGGTGTTTGGGTACTAAACTCACAAATCTAAATATATAAAACTAAGTCGTGTTAGTTACACCACTTATAACTCAAGATCGGCTGGACCGATTTCCATGGTTTTTGATTTGTTGTATTTCTCTCCATCTCGAATAGCAGAAAAATTATTAAAAACATTGGAAAATTGACGGGAAAATCCCACGGGAACGAAGTCCCGGGCGAAACGCTAGTTAATTATAAATTAAAATATACAACAAAATGGTCTCTACTCGGCATTGAGCTCTGACTCTAATGTAGCGCTGAATTTCAGTTGATCCAAACAGCGGACAGCGCATCATAGAAAGAAAATATAATATTAAAATCAAACAAACGCTTAAGTAATAAATAAAAAATAAAAAATTGTTTTAGAAGCGAATATCAACTAAGTGTCAAACTACAAATTTTACACAAATAAGATGAATACCTAAATGAATAATAACTAAACAAAGTTAAAAGCTTGTAATAAAGGGAAGTTTCAAGTAAGTAACTTATCTCTTCCTAACTTAAACGAGTTAAACCTTATATCCTTAACCCAGCCATTTAACCACTATTCTTTTCCGCTCATATTTCACTCCGCTTGCCTTCCTCAGCTATTTTAAAAAGAATTTACAGTGAACGCTTCGCCTTCATATTTTTTACTTTTCTAGTGTCCATTTTATTCCCCAGTGTGGGGAAAGATAGTATTTTAGCATTTTTACGATACATTGTCGGGTTTGTTGAGTATTTTGTACCGTCAATTGTGTTTAACTGTAAGTAGGTAGCGATGGAAAGTAACTGTAGATTTGTTTTGCTACGTACTTTCTCGCATCTTTTAATATTTTTTACAAATGAAGTACTCGGTGATAATGGCCCAGTGGCACTCGTTGATCTCAACCGATCAATGAGGTTTTAAGCAACTTACACAGAGGCAAAGAACTTGATGGGTAACCAAAGTGGAAATTGCGAGCGTTTCCGAGCGGCACGTTAAGCTGTCGGTCCCGGCCATTGTCGATTGACTACAGTCATTAAAACCAAGTCAGAGACCATTGTGCGGTTTGAAAACTCTGACACCAGGGTTATCCAAGTAGCCACACACGATTGACTATACCTACACGATAAGAAGAAGAATTATGGCTGTAAAGTGTAATGATGTAGCGCAAAATCACATGTGATGTGAGTAATTTTTAAAAAGTTAGTAAAATTGTTTCCTTAGTCGCCTCTTACGACACCCTTGGAAAGAGATATGGTGGTGTCATTCTCAATCTATCACCTTATGGCACAAAACATGGAGACTTTACAAATATTAATGATCAGTCACGATTTTTGCAGACACGTTAAGCAAACCTTCCATGCTGGACTGGGAGTGAAAGAAAAACTTAGAATGTGCCAGCTACCTACTCTTGCAGGTATACAGTAATAGTATATTGTCACTTTAGGGGTGAAAGCAACTTATTTAAGTCCCGCGACGGGGTTTTGGTGTAGCTGTGCTTTTCAAAAGCACTGTGCTTTTCATTATGAATACAAAGAAAGTAAAAAATAAAACATGAAGCTGAACCCTAGCTGAACTCATTGCTGCTATGCGAAAGTTACAAAACTCTACAACTCGGAAAAACAATGAAGATCGGAATGCTACTTTCCCGCCTATATATGTTTTTTTTTCTGTGGCTGGCCACATTAGCAGCCATTCAGCCATTATTTTACATTTCCATCATTGAAACAATGGTAAATACTTTGCCAAAATCTATGTTATTTTAAAGAAATAGCTAAAAGTAAATATAAAGTCATTAAAAACGTATTCTTTAATGAATACTTAACTTTTGTTATATCAATTTTACATCGCGCTGTAATAGAGTGGCTGTATAGGAAGTTGGAACATGTTTTTTTAATACTTAATTTTACAGCTGTCAGTTGAAGGCGGTTCTCCCTAGGTTTGAAAAGTATTACTTTCAAGCCGCTCCGTAGGCAACTTCAGACCTACTTTCTGATTATGAGTAATGAAAAAGTCTGTAAGTGGGATGCGAGGGATTTGCTGTATAATGGGCGAAAGGTGGTTATCACCAATAAACAAATTGTTCCATCTGATAACTGTCACAATCTGTGTCAAACGTAGCATCAAGTAGTTCGCTACTCCATTAGGGTTATAGGTGTGAGCGTAGTATACGTTAAACAAAATTTGCCGAGTAAGCTTTAAGGCGACTACAGCGCCCGATAAAGGCAGCACACATAGGAATAGTGCCATCTCCGTCTCTCAACAGGCCTGGGCCGGCAGTGCGAACAGTGTCGATACACGAAGTTTACGGACTATGAAAGCGTGCATGCGTAAAAACATGTTCGAAAGTTAGAAAAATGAGATTTATGGAAAGGTAACAGCTTAAATCGAAAAATGCGTTAACTACTTATCGAGAGTGTGCAATCACAAACATTTTGATAGCAAATTCAAGTTCCTGTGTGCATTTTACTATTGTTTTTACAGCTTAAAATATACACAATATTGGTATTTAGAGGTGACTATGTGAGCTTTTTCTATCAGACCAAAAGTGCTGAATCATGTTTTCAGCAAACTACTTATCTAGTTTATGTCCTGAATATTACCGTAGTATTTTTTTCTTCGATTTAATGCAGTGCGTCGTGCTTATCCACGCATCATAAAATCGTAATTTAGGTGCTGTAGTCGCCTTAAAAGACAAACATTGAAGGAACTCCAATGAATCGCCAGCTAATTAAAACTTTGGCTTTGATTTACGTATAAAGCAAGGAAATATTCCATAAAGTCGGAATCCCTCAATTAGATGCAAGCAGTGGTAGGAATAGTTGCCTTTATGAATTTAAATCTATGCAGTCATTTAAACCGCTATTTTCGCCATTCATTTGGTGAAAAGATCTTTTAGACTGAGATGTTTTAATACGTTTCAAAAAGTTCATAGCGGGTTTGAACAGGCTAAATTATAAATCTAATACCTAGGTTACATGGCAAAATATTGGTTCTGTTTGTAATGTTCGTTTAGTATTATTTTTTTATTAGTATAGGGCATTTTAGCCCTGTTGGTAATGAGCCAGACTTGTAACCGGAAGGTTGCGGGTTCAAATTGTGGTGCGGGCCTGTACCACTAAATTGGTCTTTTTGGATTTATGTACGGATTTTTAATTATCACTGGCTCAGCGGTGAAGGAAAACATCGTGATGAAACCCGTCCAAGAAAATTCATTTTCGAAAGACGAGCGGTCCATCAACCCGCATTGGGCCAGCGTGTTTTGAAGGGAGGCCCGTGCCCCTCGGTGATCCTCACTATACAACGTGTTTCAAAAAATATAAAATTTCACCAAAGCTTAGATTTTTGTCGCTTTGAAGTTTCAAACTAAAATTTACTTTTTCTTTATGCTCCAAAATCGTCATCCTCGCCTGCTAGCAGTGCACCCTGCTGATCAATCACACGTAATACAACCCCTATAAGGTTTATCTACTTGATATTGGCAACTTCGCCATTCCATTGGCAACTACCGTATGATCTAAACTACAAGAATTCAAAAACAGGTAAAGTGGCTGATGCAATTAAAATAAACACTAAGTTCGCAGGCTCTCAGTTCGATAGTAGAGCAACATTTCTTTATAATAGGATTAATAAAGAACTAAATATTTACCCCAAGTTAGTCTTCGAATGTAAAATAGTCCTTAGTAAATGGTTAAAATAAAAAAAAACTATGAAGATACGGAAAATCTGCTACTATGCACTAGCTGAGAATACTTGAATATTAAAGTTACACATACAAATACACACACACACACACAACACATACGCAGCACACATACGGCACACTGTATTTATTTCTGTTAAAATTTGTTAAGAGTATTAGTAATATTATTTTATGGTGATATAAAACATTTATATCATTATAAAATAATATATTTTTTTAAATAAATAATTTTGTATTTTTTTCTTGATTAAAATATTCAGACATTAGCAAAATAATGATTGAGGACACCATTTTTCAAAGAATTGAATTGAGTTGAGATGTATCTGACATTCGACGCTTCGAAGATTCGATCCTGAGCTTATAGAATATCTGTGGTAAGGTCTGTGCCTGCTGAAAGACCACAAACTTGACTGAAACGCGGTGAACCACAAATAGAATCACTCCAGACCATTAATTAACACATACAGAGTGTAAGGGACAGCTTAGAAAAAACTGCCACCCTGAATTCAGATCGTTAATGATTTTATTCAGTTAATCTTTCTTCCGGCATTTTAAAAATATTTTTTTTGACGTGACAACGTCTTAAATTAGGTTGCGGCTGGGAGTCACTTATGAAAAAGTGTAACGCTCGGTAACGTTACGATGAGTCACCGAACGAGAGAGAGGCCCGCCGAATGCCTTGCGTCTCTCTCCCACTCAACTATGATCGGTCTGCCTCGCGCGCAGCACAAGTCGTTGTCACGTAAAACTTTCGCCCGTATACCGACTTTACAGGCAAACGGTTTTTTTCTGTTTTTAAACTAAAAATAGAGATACGCTCTATTTTGCTTAAGAAAACAATAATAACTACGTAAAACATGAAAAACAGCTATTTACATCGCTTTCTCAGAGCGCCATAGTAGGTAAGTAACGAAAACTCCTTAGCTTGAAATTTCCAGAAAAAAATACTGCTGAGAGCCGACCGTGGTTAAGGATAGATTCTATCTGTACGATTACATTTGATTACTTAGCTTCCTTAGTATGTAATTAGCGTACAATTAGAGACTTTGATTCGTTCGCGTGCACACATTCGACATTTGCATCAAGACAAATACACAGTTTTTTGCGAATTTTTAACAAGAAGCTTTCCTATTGAATGGATAGTATACTGAGATGACAAGTACTCATACACCACCATAAAGTATTTGCTATGCTGTCCTTTACACCCTGTATAGAGCACTAAATCGCCCGCAGAGAGAGTTCAGAGCTATTCGATTAATTGAAATTGATTCGGAGGGGAATTGGCCAGCACTCCAATTGAACAGATTACCAGATCTAATAGTCTATAGGTTGATCTGTTACATATTCAATTCAAAGATTTTGTTTCCAGTCGGTTTTAACATAATAAAAAAATTAACATAAATAACTTTTACTTGAGGTTACGAATTCTAATCCTGAATTTTTGCTTACTACTTTAAACTCTACTAATGTATTTAGTTTTATCTCGCCTACTAATTTGAAGTCAACTAATGTATTTAGAAAATATTTCTTTCCTTCCACACTGAACTGGGAGAGAAAGTAAAACGTAGAATACTCCAACTGCAATACCCTCTTCTTTTTACCAGCCTATATACTTCCCCACCGAGAGGCATGGGCCTCCCTTCGAAACACGAAGGGGATTTAGGCCATAGTCCACCACGCTGGCCCAGTGCGGGTTGATGGACCGCTCGTCTTTCGAAATGAATTTTCTTGGACGGGCGGGTTTCATCACGATGTTTTCCTTCACTCAAAAGTGAAGGATAATTATAATTATAATCCGTACATAAATCCAAAAAGACGAATTTAGTGGTACAGGCCCGCACCAGGATTTAAACCCGCGACCTTCGGATTACAAGTCTGGCTCATTACCAACTGGGCTATCACATCCCAATTATAGCCTAGTAATGTCCCATCGGCTATCCCTCAGAACATTCTAACATACATATGTCAAACGTGACGTCAAGTGGTTTAAGAACCATTTAATGATATTACCCTGACTGGGATGTAAGGCGCGAATGCACCTTATGTAGGGAAATATGATAACTATTTTTTTAACTTATATCACACTGCTGGGCAAAGGTCGTCGAAATAACTCTGAAATAAAAATAAAAATTTAACCAGCAACATGATCTGTGTAACCCGCATTGGGCCAGCGTGGTGGACTATGGTCTAAATCCCCTTCGTGTTTCGAAAGGAGGCCCGTGCCCCTCGGTGAGGACGTATATGGGCTGGTAAGAAGATTATCTGTGTAAACAAAAATATATACAACAAATATGACCGCTTAAGGAGTAGCCTTTCTAAGAATAAAAGGCTAATCTGACCCAAAAAGTTGCATCGTAACTTATTAGCCGGAGCCCGACTCATCCCATCCTTCCCCTTGTCATTCTCTGCTGAGTCAGCACTAAAGGAGCCAAGCCTTTGTTATGTTTTGGAAAAATGACCCATCATCGTTATAATGTGGAATAAAACGCCTTTACCTTTACATTCCTTGTACACACGGCAGTAGATCAGTCTATACATGTTGACCTTGACGTCGCCCTTATCTCGTTCGGAATAGTGATGGCTTTCGTAGTGCAAATGGGTGACCTGATGTGCTGCTGTATGTACATCGCGATAGCATTTTTGTAAAAAAGTTGTGAAGCAATCACATTTTTAGCGCGATTGGTGTGTAGGATGCTGCTTGCTATTGCTGCTTGTGCTGCCCCGGTTTTGTAGCGCCACCGTCCTGTTTGGTCACGTTTGTTTGTTACGCCTCAGACAGATTATTCCTACGCAATAATGAGGAAGTTAAGCCCACATTTTTTAAACAGGGTGACTTTTTAATCACCGGGCAATTTTTTCTTACGGTGTCAGTAGCGTCGATAGATCGTAAACAGGACAAAATGTTTGTTTTTTTCTAAAATTTCCAGATTTTGATACCCCTTTTTAAAGTCTTAGAATTATTTAAAAAGCAGAAATACTGTCCTCACAAATTGTGTTGAAAAGTACTATTACCAAGTTTCAAGGCAATTGGTCCATGTAAATTTTTTTACCTAACAAAAATTTTAATTTATTTTCATGCTTCAGACTGTCTAGCTTAAAATTTTTGTATGAAACGATGTAAAACAAAAAATGTGGTCTAGAGGCTGCATACCTGAGCCCCGATTCTGTAACTTAAGTTGTGTGACGATGGAATAGAGGTCTTTTTATTTGTTCAGGTGGCGAAATTTAGAACTATTTAATTTTCATATACTTGCTGACAAACACCCTGACCAGCGCCACCGCCAACCAAACGTAAAGTTGCAAACTACATAGCAACTGAATATTCAGTTGGCGGTGGCGCCACCAATTAAAGCAGCTGTCATCAGATGTATGAAATTTCGATAGTTCTCAGTTTCGCCACCTGAACGGATAAAATGGTGACCTTACAACTTAAGTTACAGAATCGGGGGCCTGGCCCCAACAGCATTCTAAACTCATCGTTCTAGTAATAATAATAATAATAATAAAATCATATATTATCAGGCATCTAAGGCCCATAGATAAATACCTTACAGACTAACATACATATGAATTATAATTAAACAAAATAAAATAAAACTAACTAACACTATTTCCCGGGTGTTTTTCCGGGGGTGTCTGTAACCGGGAATCTCCCTCGGAAACGGCGGAACACCACGCCCTCCGGCTCTCCTTCATGACTGTCTCCAGCATGAACGTGGGAAATGCTTTGAAACTAGCATGGTGATGCGATTCCAACGGTTTCACTCTATTCACTCGCAGCACTCGCTGGTCCTTTGCGTGTATGTGGTTCAGAGGCTGCATACCTCACTAGATACAAAGGCACATATCCCAACTATTTGTAATATCGTACAGAGTTTCTGGCACTAGTTCGCTATGCAGCCAGTCACTCAATAAAACTTTGCGCGAGTTTGAACCAAAATGCTATAATTAGCCCGAAATACTGAAGTATTTTAAATTAGTACGAAACTAATTTGCAAATGTGAGTATCCTTTAGTAATTACATAGTTTTTAAAGCAATTTTGTAATTACTAGAGGATACACAGGGTCCCAATTCCTGAACGTCACCTTCTTCATCAGCCCATATACCTCCCCACTGCTGGGGCACGGGCCTCCCTCAATAACATGAGGGGTAAATGCCATAATCACCACGCTTGGCAGACGGGTTGGTGAGGGTTTTGATATAATTGCAGAGTTTTCCTTCTGTGTGCAGACGAACTTGCTTGCATATTTACCTTAGTCGCCTTGTACGACACCTCGGCAAGAAAGAGGGTGGTCCTATTCTACTCTGCCGGTGACTCACACGGCTTGAACGTCACCTGAACGGTTAAAATGGCGACCATGTCATCAACACACAACGGGGTCTAGGACTCTTTGCGCCGTTGTCATAATGTGATGCATATTGCTGGTTTTAGTGTTTTACGCTGTTATTATTGTTTTTTTTTATTAAAAAATCGAGTGTTAAGCAAGTCATATCTAACACTAAAAATTTTTTAAATAACAAACTAATATAGTAATATTTATATAATAATAATATATAATAATATAATCATTTATTATCAGGCATCTAAGGCCCATAGATAAATACCTTACAGACTAACATACATATGAATTATAATTAAACAAAATAAAATAAAACTAACTAACACTATTTCCCGGGTGTTTTTCCGGGGGTGTCTGCAACCGGGAATCTCCCTCGGAAACGGCGGAACACCACGCCCTCCGGCCAAAAGCTCTCCTTCATGACGGTCTCCAGCATGAACGTCGGGAACCGCACCACAAACGAAATGTTACGAACGTTATGTATGTTTGTTATTTGATATATTTATTTATTATTTTTGTAGTATAAGTTTAATTATAGTATAGTTTATATAGGTATATTACGTGTTTTGCACGCTCTATCTGCCTTTCCGATCAACTTTCCGTGGCTCGGGTTTGCTGGAAGAAATTTATTTTTAGAGATAAGCTAACCTTTTGTGTCGTATTTCTGTTTGTGTCTTTATATATATTTGTCATGTGTGCAAAGAACTGTAAATAAATAAATAAACTAACGGCTAGTACTGATTTTTTTAAATGTTGATAGGACCACTACTAGTATCGTATATCCAGCAGCTTCGCAAGATCTGCGTGCTAAAATTGCAGCACCCGAAAAACCATGAAATCGAAGTTTTTTAGTATTCTCAATATAAGTCCTAAATTATGCGTTTGAAATTAAAATATCTACGTTTTTAAAGTAAGTAGACCAAAATGGCGAGAACCATCGAGGGCAAAAGGCCTGTAATATGTTTCATCTAACGACTCCATTTTTTCTTAGTGGAATTATTTCTTCTTTATTTATACGCAATTGTATCTTCAAACCATAAGAGCATAACCAAAAAATAAACATATTAAATATCGAGCAAATTAATCATAATGAAAAAAATATTACGATATTTATTGTGTTGTTTCCAAATAATCATAATAATAATTTTTTCATATTAACATCCCCGGTTCCCAGAAACAATTCCCATTCCTGTTTCCGAGTACACCTTCCTCGGAAAATACAATAAAAGCAATAACACATAGTTCCAAGTGTTCCACGAAATAACCGGTATAAACCGGATTGAATCGCTTATGGCTTTCTGGCTTCTTTTCCGGATGAAGTTAAGAAGGTAGTTTGGTTTAGGCAGTTTGTTTAACTGTTTTCTATTATAACTGACCTATACTACGGCCGGTCAGTTGGTAATGAGCCATATTTGTAACTGGAAAGTTGCGGGTTCAAATCCTGGTGCGGTCCTGTACCACCAAGTTGGTCTTTTCAGATTTACTAGCTGATGCCCGCAACTTCTTTTGCGTGTTAATTTTTTCTTTTGAACAGATTACACTTTATTGAAGGTCCATTAATGGACCTTTATTTAGTTTATTAAATATTGATTTAGTTTAAGATTTAGATTTTTACATACAAAAGTTTTTTCCCGCTAACTCCCGTTCTCGTGGGAATTTTGCAATATCCTGTTGCAACTAAGCTTTAAGTTTACTAAGGTACCTGCATGCCAAATTTCAATCGTCTAACTTAAGCGGTTTAGATTTTTCATACAAAAGGATTTTCCCGCTAATTCTCGTTCCCGTGGGAATTTTTGGAATTCCTTTCTTAGTGCACCTCTACGGTACCTAAGCTACGTCCCTTCCAAATTTCAAGTGCCTACGTTTAGCCGTTAAGGCTGTGCGTTGATATGTCAGTCAGTCAGTCAGTCAGTCAGTCAGTTTCTCCTTTTATATATTTAGATGTACAGATTTCTTATTAATTATTACTGTTAAGCGGTGAAGGAAAACATCGTGATGACACTCAAACGTCTAAGAAAATTCGTTGTCGGAAGACGAGCGGTCCACCAACGCATGGTGGACTAGCTATGACCTTAATCCCCTTCATGTTTTGAAGGGAGGCTCATGCATGCTCCTCGGTGGGGACGTAAGATATATGGGCTGATAAATATATCAGCCCATATACATCCCCACCGAATTAGCCTATGCAACTGTAGAAATTAACGATACAAGTGCGGTAAAATGTGTACAGTTTGAAATAGTGCGTCCCAGTTAATGCAATGATATTCACAAAATGTTAAAATTTTATTGCATGCTTTAAAAAACTTAATATAAATAAACGTGTTCCTCTTTTAACCATAAATTCATTTTCCAAGCTGCATCTAGAAACGCATATTTTCCTATTAATCTCCTCGGTTCTTGTCAAGTGTCTTCTAGAAGATTAATTACCTCTCCCCGTACTAACTCCGCAGTTGATAACTTCTTTATTATTTAAGTTACTCCACTTCTATATAAAGTAGAAATTATGGTGAAAATAAACCTGCTTTCTAGTTTCCAGTTTACTTCTGCGATATGTCAGTTAGATAAGAACCGAGAAAAGTTTTATTTATTGTTAAGCATAAAGTATGCATACAGTAAATTATCTTTTGGGTAAGCTATCAATATTTTTATTTATTAATAATTGTTATTTATTTTTTGCTCAGATACTAAGTAATCTATCTTAAAAAGAAGATTTTATTTTTTAATATTTTTAGCATATTCATATAATTATTAAAATTAACAAAAAAATTTTCACAAAACATTTTACTTAAATTATTTAATCTATACAATCTATAAATAAAATACCTCCTCCAGCGCGCCACATCGAGGCAACGTGCCCAAGATACTGGCAGTATTCCCGCGTTGCACGGCCAAACCTATTCGTTGTGCAAAATAACTGCCAGCTCTCCTGTCACCCGTTGCCTCGATGAGACGCTTACAGAGGCTCTTCATAAATTGTTTAGCCTCAGCACCCCATGGGCCTAAGGTCTCCACTGCGAATTCCACAAAGATGTAATTACTGCCTAACTCGCTGTATTTTCGGGATTTTAAAAGCTCTGCCCCGTTCGCCGCCGCGCCCGCTCTGATGGAAGTCGCCGGTACGTGTGAAGGTGCCAGTGTGTCAACACAAGCTATTATATTTCAATTAGATGACTCTCTCACTCCCAATCCAGCGTCGAAGCATAATGCCCTCGACTCGACCGGAATTTAACTCCGTGTCATTAATACTGCATTGATTTAGAATCAAGCATAATACCACAGCAGCTCGAGTACGATGTCAAAATGTCAACATTGACAACGCCAGAGGGCGAGCGAGCCTTTCCGCGGGGCCCTCGCGCAATCAAAGTGAAGTTTCAGCGTCAGCCGAGTGGCGCGCCGCAAGAGTTTGTCGCTATCGTGCTCGAGCTGCTGAAATAAGTATACGAACTGATTTATTTAGTGGGGATTTAAGGAAATTTTTTTAAGGCTTGGCTCCTCTGCCCAAGGATTGTATTTTTTTTTATATAGCTAATGGGTTTGCTCTTGACCACAATCTAGCCCAGAGTCGGAGATGTAGTCGAGGATGTAGCAAGCTCACCAAGAATATTGTTTATACCATTCCCCCTCTAAAAAGCTTCTTTTTTCACAGAAAATTGGGGATAAAGAGCTCTTTTAGTCACAGTTTTGGTATTTGAATTTAGAACACAAAAAGATTCCTTTGCTCCCGCAAAACACGTAAAAAAAGAACAATTTTTTTGTCAATTTGGGTGTTTGAATTTCGAACACTCCAATGTATAGACATACGACCTCTATCGCAAAGAATATTCGAAATTTAAACTCCTTGCGCAGCGCTTAAATCTTTCTTTTTCTTCGAGGTCATGGTATAAAATATAATGTGCAACTCTTGAATAAAACGGATTTTCATCGAGGGCTATGAATCACTCGCGTCATTCAGGATTCTAAAACTTGAATCACTTTAGTCACATATCAGGTTCCATCAGGTTCCAGGTTCCAGTTCAGGTCAGCGAGCGCCACTGGTATACCTTCGCTTCATAAGAACATCAAATGCCAAAGAGCTGCAGTACGATTTTCCCAGTTACCCTAGCACAAGACAAAAGTACAAACTTCAAAGTACCAAGTTTAATGTACTCTCAAGTTACATACATTTTGTAATCTCACCTGACAACACAAATCGAAACTTCTCGAATCATTCCAACAACTCTATGCATTTGAATTCAACCTCTACAGTTTCGAAGTCGTTATTTAAATCGCGTAGTTTTGTTCCAAATTTGAATTCAGTTAGTGCTTCAACCTTCAACTCAAATTATGCTGGACGAATAGTTTTACAATACTTTTCGTAATGGTCTTCGAAGTTTTGAATTTAGAAAAGTGGGATTTTTAAATTTATAGCTAACTTTGTTCAAGTTTTTCTTGGTTTTTATATTTTTAATGATATACGTATATTATAGGGTGACTTTTAAATAGTAATTAAGGTGAATCAGCCCGAAAATGTCATTCGTTTATTTCTATGATTTTCTGGTTAGTATTTTGTTAATTTTTTAAAAGCGCTGAATCATTTTCGATAAAATTAATATGAGACCACTTCAGAAGTATATTCTTTCGAATAAAAAAAGTAATTTTGAAAATCGGCCAACAGTTGAAGGAGCTATTGCGTAACAAACATTAAAAAAACATACAGCCGAATTGAGAAACTCCTCCTTTTTTGAAGTCAGTTGAAAAGTTTTTTCTTTTCACTATTCTATAACAAAAAACTATTCTTTAGGGAAAAATTGTTAAGGCCCGTGTTCACCAAAAATATAACCAACGGTTAAACCGCGGTTAGAAGCTAATCAGACAAAATGTCAATAAAGTGTATGAAAATGACACTGTCAAATCTCTGGTTAGCTGCTAATCATTGGTTAAATAAATGAGAATGTTGGTACTGCAAGATGTCTTCTAGGGGGCAGTAATAAAACAGCTTGCTTCTTCGTGATATTGGGTTATAATTAAGAATAGATGTTTCTTCGTTATGTAAACTTTTACTTTATTTACAAAAATCACAATTGTAACACAGACACTTTTTTTTATAGTGCTATTGCACGCCTATCATCGAATACAATTATATCGCGGGCTAAGATTATTAATCCGCAAAGAACAAATATTCAATCCGCCACGATCAAACAATGAATGGCGCAAGACCAGATCTTCAATCATTTCGAATCTTGACATCGAATACCATTTCAAACCTTTGAAATTGATATTCGAATTATCTTCTTCGAAATGATCGAATGAGAAAGAAGCGTTATGCCCGATCCTCTGTGAAGGTCTGCATACCACAACTGCCTCCCCCCCATTGAAAAATTTTCGATCGGTCGAAAATTTTTTCAACAGGCCTACCTAACTTTCTATACGATGGCCCTAAGTTTTTTAATCCATCGGGGTGGCCTTGAAGTAACATCTCTGGCCTTGAAGTAGCATCTCTCTGGGCTGCATTGGATCAGGTGGTCGGGTCGGTCTTCTTTCTTCCATCAGGATAAAGATCTTCTTTGTTCGGATGATGGGGAAATAAGACCGAATATTAATAGCTCCTATCAAACCCGCACCTGTCCCTAACTAACAATTAAAAGGAGTAAACAAGTGTTAGCTCGACGCTGCACACCCGGGTACTGCCTTTATGAACATGAAGCCGAAGGTCACCAGGTGGTGGTGGACCCTGACCCCAAGTCAAAGACGCGGACTTAAAAAATTTCAAAACCGCACTTTAACACACGCGCCTAACTTCGAAGCTACGGGTGTCTTCAGCGTCGTTGCTCGAAGTCCATATGACATGAAAAACAAATAAAACAGATCAGAACACAATAACAAAAATCTGAAAACAGAGCATTAGTGAAACTGGAATAATATTTATATGCATGTGCATGTCCTTACATTGCACCTATACTTGCATTCCCATAATGCCCCATATTACCATAATGTCTCCATATATTACCATAACGTCCCTTTATTACCGAAACGTCCTTGTACCATAATGCCCTTATCACAGTATGCCCAAAAGATATAACATGTGAGTGCACAAAATTGCATTGACCTCACCCTCACATGCATTTTTTGTCGGAGTGCCCATGTTATGGCCTCAGAGGCGGAGGACCACTGAGTATGAGGGCCAACATAAACCCTCCTCCCCTCCTTAATTGGAAAAAGGGAGTTTTTCCCATGCGGACCTCGCTGAAAAGAAAATTAATGAAAAGAGGCCAATAACAAAGGAGGGCCATTGAGAGGGGACATAAACCATGTCACTCTCCCCTTTCCATGGTCCTTCTATTGAAACTCCTGGACCTGATATGTAGCACTCCGTACAAATAAGGGCTTGAAACTCGCGGCGTAGCACCAGCGTCTTGATACGGCTTATAACTTGCTGCTGCACGGCGCGGGCCTCAGCTAACGATGGAAGAGGTTGGGATGCTCAGCTTCGGACGCCCATCATAAGGCAGAACCGAGCCGGAGACTTCCCGCATTCTTCCATTCACAATCCATCGTTGTCTTCGTTTCACTACGAACAGAACACACCTAACATTAACACATTTAAAAAAAACTAACTAACAGCCCAGGGATGTTTTTTATTAACATTACCTGCTAAAAATGATATTTCTTTAATAAAATTTAGAAAAAATTATACAAAGAAAATTTTTGCTATGACATGACAGTGACATGACTGACATATAGAATGCCATCAACAAATAACCATTCTTTTTTTTTTTTAATTTAGGCAAAGGTAAATTAATTGGCATTGGCGTACACCGCCCCTTTTATGCCAGAAAGATTGATGAATGAATCAATCACAAACCCCAATGAAAAATGAAAAACATTACCATAAACCGAAATATGGAGTCTGTGACATCTTTCTTTATCACAGTAAAACTTACATAGTATAATATTAATCTGAAACATAAAAGAATATTAACACAATATAATGGAAAAAATTCTACACAACGCAGAACAAAAACATGAAAAAAAAACATGCGTCATTGTCTCAAGATCAATCGTTTCATCCGATTAGGATGGACCACAAATTGAAGTGCCGATGAGAATCTCTTCACCACATAAGAATATCTTGAAATTCTTCTGACGACACGAAAAGGACCCTGAAAGAACCGCATTAATTTGACAGATCTTCCTGTAACTCTTCTTGGTACAAAAATTAATACTTTGTCCCCTTCATTAAATAAAGTTGGTTTAATCCTTTTATTGTAGTTCCTTATTTGCCTCACTTGTGCCTTCTTTATATTATTTACAGCTTTACGAATAAGCATCTTAGAGAATTCTTGCCTTTGAGACATATTTCCCAACAATCCAGTGCAATTTATATTCAAAGTTCTTTCTTCTTGCGTAGAATCTTCTCTTGCATGTAATAAGAGATAGGGTGACATGCCAGTGGAGCTCTGCTTGAGCTTCTAATTGGGTTAGAAACTCTTCAATCGAGTCGTTTGTGCCCGTAAATTTACTCGACACATCCATATTAAAATAGGTTAATTTTCAATTAATAAAATAAAAGTTTTAGGTTTACTTAGCTTGTAATCCTGGGATCATTAAGCGCCTGACACCATTTGCAAGGTGTCTTCTGGGGGCAAATAATACAACTGGATTCTTCGTGATATTGGGTTATAATTAAGAATAGATGTTTCTTCGTTATGTAAACTTTTACTTCATTTACAAAAATCACAATTGTAACACAGACACTTTTTTTATAGTGCTATTGCACGCCTATCATCGAATACAATTATATCGCGGGCTAAGATTATTAATCCGCAAAGAACAAATATTCAATCCGCCACGATCAAACAATGAATGGCGCAAGACCAGATCTTCAATCATTTCGAATCTTGACATCGAATACCATTTCAAACCTTTGAAATTGATATTCGAATTATCTTCTTCGAAATGATCGAATGAGAAAGAAGTTGCGTTATGCCCGATCCTCTGTGAAGGTCTGCATACCACAGTACCTACTTATTACTTCATTTTATTGTGTAATAAACAAAAGATACAAAATAAAAAGCACATTTAGCTACATTTTCTTGTGAATTTTTCTATTTTCTCATTTAAAAATGTCTGATAATAGAATCCCGAATTTCAAATTTCGAAAGAGTTTAATTTCAAATTGAAAAAGGAACGTGGAAGGGTCAAAAATAAAATAGAAGCGGAATTAAATTGGAATCAAATCAAAATACGAAGGAATAAAACAGTTCGTCTGTTTGGAAGTTTTCAAGCGCTTGGCAAGAGAAAGCGCGGCGGGAAACGTGGTATAAGATACAGAAGAGTAGACAGATAGAAATATAAAAATAATTCCACGTCAAAAACGTAAGAGTCACCGACTTCAATCCCAAAAAGACAATTTTTTCGAGAGTTTCCCTCAATTTCTTCAGGATTCCACCATCAGATCCTGGTTTCCTTACCATGGGACTACCCTTGGGATACTCCCTTTCCAACAAAAAAAGAATAATCAAAATCGGTTCATAAACGACAAAGTTATCCGCGGAGATACATAAAATATATATATATATATATATATACGGTCGAATTGAGAAACCTCCTCCTTTTTTGAAGTCGGTTAATAAAAGTTATATACTCTAACGCCTACACTCAGGTTTTCCCTTGTACTACTGATTTTTTAGAATTGGAATCATATTCGGATCTTAAAATCAAGCGCTATCAACATTTGAAGTTTTTGAAAATTTCATGTTTTTAAACCCCGTTAAAAAAGAGGGGTGTTTGTCTGTGACGTTTCACGTATCTGTGTCTGTCTGTGATGTCGTAGCTCCTAAATCATCATCATATCAGCCTATTGCAGTCCGCTGCTGAACATAGGCCTCCCCCAAGGTGCGCCACTTTGCACGATCCTCCGCTGTTTTCATCCAGCCACTACCCGCTATCTTCTTTAGGTCATCTGACCATCTGGCTGGGGGGCGTCCTAAACTAGATTGCTAAGACGTGGTCTCCATTCGAGAACCTGTCTACTCCAACGCTCGTCCAAAGCTCCTAAATGAATGGGCCTACTTCGATGCGGTTTTTTTTGTTTGAAAGCTGACCTGATTGAGATGGTTCTTAGGTAATTTTAAAGTTTTTTAAACGATTTTTAACCGACTTCATAAAAGGAGGAGGTTTCTCAATTCGACCGTATATATATTTTTTTATGTATGTCCGCGGATAACTTTGTCGTTTATGAACCGATTTTGATTATTCTTTTTTTGTTGGAAAGGGAGTATCCCAAGGGTGGTCCCATGGTAAGGAAACCAGGATCTGATGGTGGAATCCTGAAGAAATTGAGGGAAACTCTCGAAAAAATTGTCTTTTTGGGATTGAAGTCGGTGACTCTTACGTTTTTGACGTGGAATTATTTATTTTAAATATAGCGGGAGAAGGTAAGGTCGGTAGATTATCGAGTTGTGCTACACATTGTGGCTTCATAAAATAATTAAGAACTCAAAAGAAAATGTCAAACAAAGATACATCACCGCGAACTCCGTTCCTTTAACCCCTATTCTACTAACACTGGCTCGCTTGGCCACGGTCCAACATTGACCGATTATAAAATCTATAAAAACAAGTCCAAGTTTGTTCTGCGGTGCCCGATTTGGACTCGCCTAGAACATTAAAACGCAGTTCCTCTGAGCCCCGATTCTGTAACTTAAGTCGTGTGTCGATGGAATGGAGGCCATTTTATCTGTTCAGGTGGCGAAATTGAGACCTATTTAATCTTTATATACTTGCTGATAACCACCCCGACCAGCAGCGCCACCGCCAATTGAACGTACAGTTGCAAACTACCTGCAACTGAAAATTCAGTTGGCGGTGGCGCCACTAGTCAAAGCAGCCGTCATTAGATGCTTGTTTGGATAGTTCTCAATTTTGCCACCTGAACGGATAAAATGGCAACGATTCTATCGACACATAACTCAAGTTACAGAATCGGGGCCTAAACGAACATACCTAGATGGTTTTGTATGCCAAATACGTAGATACGTGATTTCATTGCCAAATTGGGCTATTCAGGCTCCAGGTTATTACAGTATTGTTTCGAAAAAGTAGTTCAGATAAAAGTAATTCGATTCTTTGAATAAAATCGGCCAAGTGCGAGTCGGACTCTGTAAAAACCATTATCTCTATAAAAACGGCAAAAAAATCATGTTTGTTTTATGGGAGCCCCCTTAAATATTTTAGTATTTTTTGTTATAGCAGCAACCAAAATACATCATCTGTGAAAATGTCAACTGTCTAACTACCACGGTTTACGAAATACAGCCTGGTGACAGACGGACGGACGGACAGCAGAGCCTTAGTATTAGGGTCCAGCTTTTAGGGTTCCGTTCCCAAAGGGAAAAAAAACGGTACCCTATTACTAAGGCTCCGCTGTCCGTTCGTCCGTCTGTCACCAGGCTGTATCTCATGAACCATGATAGTTAGTCAGTTGAAATTTTCACAGATGATGCATTTCGGTTTCTGCTGTATCAAAAAATACTAAAAAGTTGAATAAATTAAATATTTAATGGGGCTCCCATATGTACAACAAACGTGATTTTTTCAACAAGTCATTTACTTATTTTATTACATTGACATCTAGTCAACAACTTCAAATTTCAGTTCCTCGACTTAGCAGTAGACTACATAATCGCAAAACTTTTGCACTTCCCTCTTGCAGAACTAACTTAGGCCAACACGCACCTCTTTACCGCATGTGTGCGTCTTACAATGCTCTAAGAACAGAATTTGACATTTTCACTGGTTCTGTGATCTCAACAAAAAAAGTTATTAAATCTTATTTTAGACTTTAAGTTAATATAACACCTTTACTATTTTGTTTATTGTTCCACTTTCAGGATAAATGTTGTATCTATCTATATATTTAGTAAAATATGTATTTTTAAATAGGAATAGCATCTTCATTTTTTTTTGCATGTTGTGTTCACATTTTAGTAGGGTACAATCTTTTGCATTTATGTTATAAGGTATGTTTTTTTTTTCAAAGAAGTTCTGTATTTTTATTTCCAGTTTTGTGAACCTAAATAAAAAAAAACAACCGTTGCGTAGCAACACGTCACAAACTAATCTCAAATGAGATTTAAAAACACTGATGGCACAAATGAGTTTGCTTTAACTCAGGGATTGCAATTATTTGCAAAAATGGAATAATTTAAAATTAATAATAAAATTGTAATTTAAAGGTCTTAATCATTTTTTACTTAATTAACTTCAAAATCAGTAATTACGTAGATCCCTAAAGGCTCCAACAGGTTTATTTTACATACTTTTGAAATAGAGCCAGTCATCAAACAGAATATAATTGTCATTATTAAAACTCGTTGTACAGCAACGAACCTGACGCCGCCGAGATACGTGAAGGTGGTAATTACTTCATGTCAAACTCGAATTTTTTTTTAATACTCTTAATTATTATTTAATTGGCAAATGCAAACTGAGTAAATACGTAATACACAGATTTATACCGTAAGTATTGGTTGTCACTGTAGGTAGAAATAGCATTTTATGAATAAACTGTTCCTAGAATATCTAAGGGGGCTCCCATACAAAAAAAGTTATTTTTTTGCTCGTTTTTATAGAAAGTCTGTCCGAGGCTGTATCTCATGAACTGTAATAGTTATAAGGTTAAAATTTTCACAGATGGTGTATTTCGGTTTCTGCTATAACATCAAATATTAAAAAGTAGAATAAATTAAATATTTAAGGGGGTCCCATACAACAAACGTGATTTTTTTGCCGCTTTTATAGAGGTAATGGTTTTTATAGAGTCCGACTCGCACTTGGCCGGTTTTTTTAGGTAATGGTACGGAACGGAACCCTTCGTATGCGAGTCTGACTCGCACTTGCCCGTTTTATTTTCCTTTGGGTACGGAACCCTAAAATGGCGTCAACAATGTCATGATTTTGTCAAAGTCTGATTATTTTAATTAAAATTATAAATTACTTCCATGCTGGACTGTTAGTGAAAGAAAAACTTAGAATGTGCCAGCTGCCGACTCTTTCCAGGCATACTGTAGAAACCATTAAGTGGGATGCAAGGGTTTTTGCTATATTGTGGATAAAGGATGACAACCTAAAGTTGTTCAGTTTCATGGACTGATTTAGCACCCGAGAGGTTGAAAGATATTTACCTAAAGCCCTGTACAATTAATCAACAATATAAGTAAATCTTACAATCTTACAATATAAATAAATCTGCCAAATTAACCCAGTAATACATTTACAATTTAATACTTTTAATATAATTGAGATTCTTCTGCTCTCCATCAGTTAATTGAAAACTCAAAAAAGCTTTGTCCGCAAAAAAAAATACAAAGCCATCGAGATCCAATATTCATTACTTTGCTCAATACGTCTTAAAAGCCATGACTAGGCGAGAGCAGGAGCAGTCACGTCGAATGAACATTGTAAAGGGGTAAATTTCCTCGGGCAACTCGGCGGAAATTAACGCTCGAACAAGGTTACAGCGAGCGCTTGATGGAGATGAGATTTTTGCCGCTTATTGTGTACATAGTATTTTATCGGAGCAGTGGTTCAAGTAATTGATAGTTACCAGGGTTAAGATGCGGTGATAGCCAAGTAAGCGGTGACAGCCCAGTAAGAGACCATCCATAAATTACGTCACACGAATTTTATGATTTTTTGACCCCCTCCCCCTCCTTGTCACAGCTGGTCACATTTGTAAGACTCCCCCTTCCCTAGCGTGACGTCACATATTTTGCATATTTTGAATTTTTTGTAATTTTCTAATAAAAGCAGTACTTAAGTAGGTATTAGTTGTTTTTTATTTGGGAACTCAAAACTCATTGTCTCAAACAAAGTAAAAACGTTAAAAGAGTGCTTGGGACTGAGGAGGTTAAGTTTGTCGTTAATAGTTAACATGTTTTGATACTCATAACACATTTTGAAATGTGACGTCACGAAACTTGTGACCCCTCCCACCCCTTGTCACACAATGTCACAGTTTGTCGACCCCCTCCCCTCCCCTTAACGTGTGACGTAATTTATGGATGGTCCCTAAGCGGTGATAGCCCAGTAAGCGGTGATAGCCTTGTTGGTAATGAGCTAGATTTATAATCCGAAGGTCGCGGGTTCAAATCCTGGTGCGAGCCTGTACCACTAAATTCGTCTTTTCGGATTTATGTATGGATTCCTGTTTATCTCTTGCTCAACGGTGAAGGAAAACATCGTGATGAAACCCGCCCGTCCAAGAAAATTTATTTTCGAAAGACGAGCGGTCCCCCAATCCACATTGGGCCAGCGTGGTGGACTATGGCCTAAATCCCCTTCGTGTTTCGAAGGGAGACCCGTGCCCCTCGGTGGGGACGTATATGGGCTGGTAAAAAAATGTTTGCGAATCAATTCAAAGGAAAATATTTCCTTCTGCGTTTGAAGGACATGACTCGGTCGTTTACAAGTATGCCTGCAATATTTAAGGCGATTTACTCAACTCTTCAATAGATTTTCAGGCTATACCTTGACGTCACCCTTATCTCGCTTGGTAACCTGACGTGTTGTTGTCTGTACCTATATTCTTTAAAATAAAATAAAAAATAAACGCTTCACACTTCAAAGCCTTACACTAAGGTTTTCCCTTGTATAATACATGGAACATACTAGAACATCCATGATCCGAGAATAAACATTTGTTTTCTACAAAGATATTTTCCATGACCGGAAATTGAACCCAAAACACGTCGATCAAGAGCAGCGAGACTACTACTCGAATATTTTAATATTCTGCAAACTCCTTTTTATGATTATTATTTACTGATTTAATAAAAACACAAAGAAACTTACATAAAAAAAGAACTATTTTTCTACGAAAAAAAATAATTAACAAAAAAAAATGAGATACTGAAGTGTGATGAGGTCGCCTTGTTGTACACTATTTCTATATTATATGTCATCTGTTGTGTATCCTTTTCTACAAATAAATTATATTATACTAGCTTTCCGCCCGTACTTTGTTTCCGTAGAAATTGGGAAGATTATGTAGCCTATGTGTTAATCCAGGGTGTCAGTTACCTCTATATAAAATTTTATCAAAATCAGTCCAGCCATTTGAGCGTGAAAGAGTAACAAACATCCATACATTCTCACAAACTATCACATTTATATTATTAGTAGGATGTAGGAAGGATAGGATTTTAATTAATCTTTCGCTTTTAGAATTTAACTAAAAATAGAAACACTACATTATTATCTATGTCACTAATCATTAGAGATGGTTTGTGTTTATTTATTATTATTATGTTTATTATTAAAAAGTCAAAAGTGTTTATTTCATTGAACATATAAAATGATACTTGAACACGTCAATATTATGAATTACATTAGCACTTTTGACTTTGCGCCTATTCGCAAAGGTGCAGTCTTCCTCAGGAGAAGAATAGGCAAGAAACTCCGAGGGTCGCTCTTTTTAAGTCAATCTTATAAATTTTATTACTTTTAATTTTAATTGACGCTTATTATCTGAATAACTCTGGAGCTGAACAATTTATTCCCACGGTTGGTTGTCTAACAGATAATCAGAAATTCTATAATAGCCCTTTTTACAAAGTTTTTGTTTAATTATCGTCTTAAATTTTTCTAAAGGTAGGTTTGGAATACACATGGGAATGTTATTGTAGAAGCGTATACATTGACCCATAAAAGAGTTGGTTACTTTGTAGTTGCTTGCCTTGCCCCCTAACTTACGACGTTGTAATACTACTGATGCATTCAAGTCTGTGGCTTCACTATCATGTTCTAGTCAGAACATGGTAAGTACTTTTATCTTGTATCTGCTCTTTTTAATCACACCTTTTTTTATTATTTGTTTATTAATCATCCAAATGAACATTTGATATACATAGCCTAACAAAACCATATCATGGACCAATATATACGGTTTGATTATGGTGGGATCAAGATTCTCGCTTTCTAAACAATTCGAACTTAATGATAATAATAAATAAATAAATAAAATATATTTTTTTTTTCAACATGCTTAATAGCTAATGTTACATAGTGGTTGGTACGAGCCTTGTAAGCTGTTAAGCCTGTGTTAGGGGGAACCGCTCTTCCATACTTATATCTGCTATTTTAAACATTAATATGTTATAGGTATGTTGTAAATAAAAACCAATTTAACACTACTTCCTTATCTAATCTAGCATATTTAACTTACATTATACTAACAATAACACCTTCGCCCACAAAAGATATGGCTTGATTATGTGAATAAATGGATGTGTGTGTGTGTGTGTGTGTGTGTGTGTGTGTGTGTGTGTGTGTCTGTCTGTGTGGTTGTGTGGGTATTTATGAATATTTTATAATGGAGTACGGTAATTAATTTGAATAGGTACAATCAAGGCACATCAAGCTTACACCAGAGCACCCAAATTAACTGAAATAAGGGCTATTTTAGAACTGCACTGTCAAGCCTGACCCGTCATTGACTGCACCTTGAAAACTAAATTTAGAAATATTTAGAGATACAATTGTTTTAGTTTGTTTTTAAAATTTATTTTTATCTGGTTGCATATGATGTGTAATTAATAGTTTTATAACAGAGAATGTAGAGTTTTAAAATCCCGCAATCTACTTGATTTTGCAACTTAACTTTTTTATTATCATTATAAGATGGGTTAACTCTTGACCTCAATCTAATAAAGGTAAAAAATGAGGTCGACGATGGAGCGAGTTAACCCAGAAAATGCCTATAAAGACACTGTTACTCCCTCGCACCGACGGAACACAGCAAGCTGTTTGACGTCGGACTTCGGGAGGAGGGTGGTCGCGAACCAGACGGTCTTTTACAGAGCCTACCACACCGCATGAGACCATAGGACGACACCTCAAATTCAGAAAAAAATGAAGTGTCGTTGCCTCGGATGGATTACTAGGAGGCAGGGCTCATTTGTGTTTCCTTAGTCGCCTCTTATTTAACTACCTTATCAAAAAGCCACTAATGTCACGGTAAGTACGGTCGGCCAAGAAAATAATCTATCAGTTTTCACAGAACTTCCCGTGAACCAAAATATCGCTAAGGTTCACAATTTAACAAAGAAAGAGATAGAATGATGACGTATTATGATGCAGTTATAATGAGATGACATATGGAGTAAAAACTGTCAGTATATTTTTGCAAGGGAAAATCAACGTTGCTGTTTTATGTCACGCAAACTAATTTCTCATATTTTTGGCCGATTGTACGTACATCTTTCAAATCATTCGATCTTATGAAAGTTGGTGAGATCCCCACGTAAACTATCAAATATTAAAATTTAAAAAATGACAAAGTAACTTTTTACAATATTGTAATGGGAATAGGCAACACCTACAGGCCGAGTACGATAGTGACAGCGCCGCGACAACACCGCGGTCCTATGTCAAAATGTCAACATTGACAACGCCATAGGGTGAGCAAGCCTTTGCGCGGGACCCTCGCGCAATCAAAGTGAAGTTTCAGCGTGAGCCGAACGCGAGTTTGTCGTTAACGTGCTAGAGCTGCTATTAAGAGAATCCGCTCTCTATAGTCTGTCTATGGTATCATAGCTCCAAAACGAACAAATTGATTTCAATGCGGTTTCATTTGTTTGAAAGCTCACGTAATAGAGATTGTTTTGAGCTATATTTGATCAAAATTGGTTTAGCCGTTTGGAAGTTATAAGCAATCAAATGACGGGGGTGAAGCTTCGATCAACTATAGAAAACTAGATACACAGTCCCATACAAAATGAAATTTAAAAGTGTCCTAACTACAATACGCACTTAGATAGTTGTATACCACTTCATGTATTATGAAAAAGTTCTAAAGTGTCAAACATTTTAATCTAATTTAAACGTTAACGTAATATTATAAGGTTCAAAATAAAATCTGTTTAATTTGTAAAATACCACTTTGGGTTTTGAACAAAGGATAACGTAAGACAATTTGATGACACTGGCTGTCACGTAGAACATGGGAGGAGTGGAGTTGCCTTTGTTAATTTTAAAAATATATTAGTTGGGTCAACTTCACATATAAAATCTTCGTACAAACTTTTTAACAAATTCAAAATGCTACGAAATGGTGTGGTTTTCTTTTTAACCCCTGATTGTGTTGTGTGTGTATAGGAGCATCATAGCTCTTAAACTGATGATGTTAATGGTGCAGTTTATTTTATTCAAAAGCTTCTTCTTGCGCTGGATTTCAGATATGATTTATCAAAATTGGTTCAGCCGTTTACTTTTATGTTAGTTTTTATGGTCTTTTATTATTTAAAAAATCACATTCATTTCAAATTAACCGTCGATTAATATACATTACAATTGATAATCACAGCCGCCGCCATTCTTCTTAATTATTGCTTATAAACCTAATATTCTATGCTTACTTTTATATGAAATATGAAATAACTTATAAAAAAAGAAAAGAACTGTGTCTTTCCCGATTACACATATATTATGTTTTGCTTATTTAAAACTTAGTATAATTTTTTGAACAGAAATGACCTATTGAGATTTAAGAGAGGAAATTAGCTATGAAACTGAATAGATATTTAAGTACAAGTAATAATTTATTAAAAAAAAAAGCAACTAACTCAAAAAAAAAACATTTGTCTTCTTCGCTGTCATCATCTTTGTCCTGAAGATGAAACATATTTTTTTTATTTTATTCAATACAAGAAACTCCAAATCAAAAGTGATAAAAAGGTACATACTATTTGAGGTGCAGCTGTTTTGTGTAACCTTTTGACTCCTTTTGTAATGACATACGAGTCACTTTCTAAAAAATGCTTGGAGCAAAAGACACTACTTTGCGACGGCTAGAAAAAATCTTCACATCTTTGACGTGCGACCACGTATTTCCACTGTCCACATCGCACAGGATCTCTAGGAAAACTAAAAATCCAATAAAACTTTGTTTGTAAACGTCACGCACGTTAAATTTTTTATTAATTCAATTTTATATGATTAATGGTTTTGCCATAATACCTTTAATGTAAGTATAGAAAACAGAATTAATATATAAATAAGCTGTGCCTTTTGTGTTCATTTTTCTATTTGTCTGTAACATTTGTGATTTTTCCTGTGTACAATAAACTGTTAAATAAATAAATAAATAAATATATACTCTTTACACTTAAATTTTATAACACAGATGAAAATAATAAAAAAAACAATATAAAAAAGCGTCTCTATTTGTTTTAGAAATTTTATAACACAGATGAAAATAATAAAAAAAACAATATAAAAAAGCGTCTCTATTTGTTTTAGAACAGAGTCACTGCATAACCCGAACAAATGATGTTGAAATACAACGGTATGGATTTGTAAGTTCCGCTAGTGTCTATTCAATTTAAAGGGTTATACTCTCGCCGAATGTTATTAAATTAAACTAAAAAAATGTTTTATAACCTTTTCTTGGCCAAATACCAAGATAATTTAAATTCACATATAATAATTACAAAACTACTTATTTAAAAAATGTCATTCCATATTCTTTTAATGTTCTGGAGGTGTGATTTTTACAATTTTTCACTGCGCACTGAGGCATGCTTACTTTCGGAACGAACGAATGCTACTAAACGAAAAGACAACCCAAAACGTCAAGTGGGTGATCATTTAGTGAGGGAACTTTTTTGTTGTGGATTGTGTATCTAGTTCTTTATAGTTGATCGAAGGGGTGAAGTTAAACAAGCCGACACGATGTGTCCACTGTAATGACTTGACCTGCCAAATCCTACGCACATGACATACTTTTTCATATTTTCCTTGATACGCCCTCTCTTTCCAACGCATAGCGTCATTACGGAACAGTTAAAATGACTTGGACATTACAAAATTCACTCACGCCCGTATGTTAGCTAGATCCTATCCCGAATGAGAAACGGGACACAAAATGTAGGAATAAGATTGTTAATCAATTGATAACACCACACACATCCAACCCATAGTGTGGCTATTCTACTAACTAATGGCTTCTCAATGGAGGTATAGAATGACAATGATGACCATTTTATCTGTTCAAGTGGTAAAATTTAGAACTATCTAAAGCTCATACACTCCATGACAGCTACCTTGACTGACTGCGCCACCGCCAACTGCATGTTAAGCTGTTAGATAGTTTACAACTTAAAGATACGTTGGCGGTGGCACTGCTGGTCGGGTGGCTGTCATCAAGTGTAAGAGGTTTTAATAATTCTCAATTTCGCCCCCTGAACTGATAAAATGGTCATCATTGTCATTCAACCACCGTTGAGACGCCATTTGATGACCGGTTTGGTCGAGTTTTGGTGGTTTGGTAGATTTTTTTTATTATTATAAGATGGGTTAACTCTTGACCTCAATCTTGACCATAAGGTCAAAGATGAGGTCGACGATGGAGCGAGTTAACCCGGAAAATGCCTATAAAGGCACTGGTACTCCCACGCACCGACGGAACACAGCAAGCTGTTTGGCATCGGACTTCGGTAGGAGGGTGGTCGCGAACCAGACGGTCCTTTACAGAGCCTACCACACCGCATGAGACCATAGGACGACACCTCAGATTCAGAAAAAAATTAAGTGATGATTAGATTAGAAGTGAGGATTAGATTAGATAGACGGGTCCTGGGTTCCCAGTCGAAGCAAATGTTTGCGTAAAAAGCAGATGTTTGTTCTCGGGTTATTGGTGTTTATGACTGTTTTTATAAATAAATAATAATAAATAAATAACCGCTACAAACTCAAAGGCCCACACTAAGGTTTTCCCTTGTGTCGTGGGTCCCTTGGAACACCCAAGACCCGAGAACAAACATCTGCTTTTTACAAAAATGTTTGCCCCGACTGGTGATCGAACCCAGGACCCGCCGATCAAGAGGCAGCGTCACTACCACTCGACCAAACCGGCCGTCAAAGTATGTTCCAAGGGACCGAAGACACAAAAGAAAACCTTAGTGTGGGCCTTTGAGTGTGGAGCGTTTATTTATTGATTTATTGGAATAGGACCTGGATTCCAGGGCCCTGAAATAATAAGTCAAGTAATGACGGAGTAAATTCCAACATTTAATGGGAAAACTTAAAACAATTTTCGTTGGAGTAGAGTGTGTTAGCGTTCATGACGTTTTCATTTCCTTGCTAATCGAATTTGCGAGTGAGGCCCGTAATTGTGAGAAATTCGGACGTATATTTACGGCTGCGAAATTACGAGGGAGGAATTTACGGAGTTTCTTTGAAGTCGCATTACCTAATTATGTTTTTAGGGTTCCGTAGTAATCTACGAACCCTTATAGTTTCGCCATGTCCGTCTGTCCGTCTGTCCGCGGGTTTCCTAAGAAACCCTTGGTACTACAGAGCTGAAATTTGGCATGGTCATAAATATTAACTACGCCGTCAGAACTGTAGAGTGAAATCTTAGAAAAAAAAATTTTTTCGGGTGTCTCCCATAGACGTGAAAGGGCGATGATTTTTTTTTCTAGCCAATATCATTAAATGGGGTGTCATAGGACAGCTTTTTAAAAGACAGAAGGGGTTTACTGAGAACGTTTTTCGATTCAGCACTTTGTTTGCCTAATATAAATTTTTAAAGTGAAAATTTTTGTCAAACACAAGTGTCCCCCCCCCTCTACCTGCTAAACGGTTGATTTTAAAAATGTGAAAAAATTCATGGTGGTAGTGTATAAAATGAAATTATAAGGAAAACTATCACACATAAGATGGCTCTTCAAGTTTGCGAGTAATAGTCGACCAAGTGCCAAACTTAGTTGGGATTAATAAGAATATATTTACTAATATTAGATCCTTGGTACTACAGAGCTGAAATTTGGCATGGTCATACGTATTGATTGCGCCAACAGATTGAAAAAATAAAATTTTGGAAAAAACAATTTTTCGGATGTTTCCCATACACGTGAAAGGGCAATAGTTTTTTTTTTCTCGCCGATATCATCGAATGAGATGTCATAGGATAGCTTTTTAAAAGATAGAAGGGGTTTACTAAGAACGTTTTTCGATTCAGGATTCCCTTTGCGAAAAATTAATTTTTAAAGTGAAATTTTTTATTAAAAACAAGTGTCCCCCACACCAAGCAAAACGATTGTTTTTAAAATGTAGAAAAATTCACGGTGATAGAATATACAACAAAATTAAAAGAAAAACTATCACACATAAGTTGGCCCTTCAAGCTTGTGAGTAATAGTCGACCAAGTGCTAAACGTTGTTGGGATTAATAAGAATATATTCACTAATATTAGATCCTTGGTACTACAGAGCTAAAATTTGGCATGGTCATACATATTGATTGCCCTGACAGATCTACAAAATAAAATAGTGGAAAAAAAAAAGTTTTCGTGTGTTTCCCATACACGTGAAAGGGCGATGGATGTTTTTTTCTCGCCGATATCATCGAATAGGTTATCATAGGATAGCTTTTAAAAAGATAGAAGGGGTTTACTATGAACGTTTTTCGATTCAGCAATCCGTTTGAGAAACATTAATTTTTATAAAAATAAAATGTGGAATAATTCACGAGGGTAGCATTTACGACGAAGTGTACCCCAATCAAAAATGGCTGCCATACAAGGTTCCACGCTAAAAGTGAGGCGAGCCGAAAGCCAAGCTGTAACATATTGACATTTCAGGTGTCGTTTAATAGGTTTTTGGGGGTGCTAATTACGAAAATGACATCAAAATTATACACGATCACCACGCGACCTGCTTTAGCAGCAGCTCGATATTAATATATTATGCCTAACAATAATATTATCGCAAAAAAATAAAAATAAAAACAAAAACCAAAAAAAAACATTAAAAAAAAATTCGCTCTCGCTTCGCTCGCGCATTAAATACTTCCATTTCATTATATTTATTTCATTTTTTTTCTCGCCGATATCATCGAATGAGATGTCATAGGATAGCTTTCTAAAAGATAGAAGAGGTTTACTAAGAACGTCTTTCGATTCAGCATTCCCTTTGCGAAAAATTAAGTTTTAAAGTGAAATTTTTTATTAAAAACAAGTGTCCCCCATTACAAGAAAAACGATTGTTTCTAAAAATGTGGAAAAATTCACGGTGATAGAATATACAAAAAAATTAAAAGGAAAACTATCACACATAAGTTGGCCCTTCAAGCTTGTGAGTAATAGTCGACCAAGTGCCAAACGTTGTTGGGATTAATAAGAATATATTTACTAATATTAGATCCTTGGTACTACAGAGCTAAAATTTGGCATGGTCGTAATATTGATTGCGCCGACAGATCTAAAAAATAAAATGGTGGAAAAAAATTGTTTTTCGGGTGTTTTCCATACACGTGAAAGCGTGAGGGATTTTTTTTCTCGCCGACATCATCGAGTGGGTGTACACTAATCCAAAATGGCCGCCATACAAGGTTCCACGCTTAAAGTGAGGCGAGCCGATAGCCAAGCTGTAACATATTGACATTTCAGGTGTCGTTTAATAGGTTTTTGAGGGTGCTTAATACGAAAATGATATAATTTATACAAGATCACCACGCGACCTGCTTTAGCAGCAGCTCGATATTATTATATTATCCCTAACAATAATATTATCGCAAAAAAAACAAAAAACAAAAAAACTATTAAAAAAAACAAAAAAAAATTCGCGCTCGCTTCGCTCGCGCATTAAATACTTCCATTCTGTTATATTTGAAAGAAGAAAGAAAGAAAGAAAAAATGTTTATTAAAGCAAGACCCTTATTTAACATAATAAACTTATCTAAACTTAAATATACCTACATATAAAAAAGGGTTGGCTTTAATAGGCCTCCACTCAGCAATGTTGTGATCCGTCTCGGGACTACAACGCTGATCTTCCGTGGATACCCGCAGAGGGCGCTATATTGCACAGCCAGCTCTTTTAACCCATAACATTTCAGTAACATTTTATTGTTTGCTTAATACATTATTTATGTATGTATGTATTTATTCTTAAACAAAAAATAAACAAGTGCAGTTAAATGAAAAAGTTAAACAAGTAAGTATAGTATTCAATTATAAGTCAACGTTGCTGTAAGTAATTACTGTAATTAGAGTAAATTGTGATCGGAAGAGCAGTATCTAAAGACAAATGCTTAAATAATTAACTTATGCCCAACACGTAATAATTATCGTGATAACCCGAGTTTTTGGATATTTAGTAAATATTCTTTATATTTAATTTTAAAAAGTTTAATGGAAGTTGCATTTCGAATAGGGGGTGGTATATTATTCCAACACTTCGTGGCAGCATAGCGAAAGCTGCCACGAAACGCTGTCGTGCGGTGTCTAGGGCAAACCAAACGAGTAGCTAGTCTCACTCGTCTCTGAGAGAAATTCAGTTTCTGATACAAGTACGGAGGTGTTCCAGTACGAATAATGCCGAAAAGTAAGCCTGCAAAATGAAGAGAACGTCGCGAACTCATGTTCATGAGATTACTATTGTTTAGATAAGGCGTAATATGAGATCTACGAGGAATATAAAAAGTAAAACGGGCACAGGCATTTTGCACTTGTTGTATAAGCTTTTTTGATTTTGACAAAAGACACTCATTAATGGCCGAATCTGCATAGTTAAGTTTGGATAATATAAGTGATTCACATAAAGTAATTCGAAGTTCCTCACTTAAATATTGACGCACCTGATATAAAACTTTAAGTCTGTAATAACAGCTTCTGACGGTCTCTAGTACGTGATTGTGGAATTGGAGTTTACCATCCATTAAGACACCCAGATTACGAGTCTCATTAACCTGGACAATGCTTTTACCCAAAATATTAACTAACGGTGAACTGTTACTGATATTCTGAATTTGCGCTTTCGAACCTAAAATCATAAAATTAGATTTAGATGAGTTCAAAACTAACCCATTTCTGGAAGACCACATAGCAATTCTATCCAAGTCTTCATTTAATTTAGCCACAGCTGTCGTAGTGTCATTTGGATTGAATGTGATGTAAACTTGAACATCATCCGCATAGATATGATGTTTACAATGTTGGAAACAGGATGTTAAATCAGTACTATACAAAATGAAAAGAATTGGACCTAAAATTGAGCCTTGTGGGACTCCCCTGGTTAGGAGAGACGCTGATGAATAAGACTTATAACCAGACACATTTGTAATTTCTACTTTTTGTGAACGGTCACTCAAGTAACTGGCAAACCATTTTAATGAATCGCAGCTTACACCATAATACGACAATTTAGAGAGAAGCAAGGAGTGATTAACTGTTTCAAATGCTCGGGAAAAGTCTAATAAAGCTAGTAAAGATCCTTCACCTAAATCCTGCCCGGCTAGTATATCGTCAACAACATCTAATAATGCAGTAGATGTACTGTGGCCTGCTCGAAAACCCGACTGCTTTAGAGGCAATATATTATTTTCACTCAAAAAATTTGTCAACTGTATGCATACCACCTTTTCAATAATTTTAGACATAAAACATAAAATACTTATAGGCCTAAGATCCTTTAGCTCAGTTGGATGATTAGTTTTAGGTAAAGGTTTGACCAGCGCCTCTTTCCAAATGTCCGGAAAAACACCTGATTGAATTGACCTGTTTACTATTGCAGTAATAATACCCAGAGTGCGCGGTAGCGTCAAAAGAATCATATCTCGAGAAATGCAATCCACACCCTGAGCATTAGTTGAAATTTTCAAAATTATCTTTGAAACTAACAATTCATCAACTGGTTTTAATGTAAACGTAGCAGAAGAAAAACGGAATAATTGAAAAAAATTAAGATCTGAATTGGATATACTACTGTTACCGGGCCCCTTAAGAAAATGTTCATTAATTTCATCAGGATTGCTAAGATTAGGAGGTAAATCTGTGTGTTTGCCCTTAAAATCAACTACAGTCCGCTTAAAATTTTTCCACAATTTGCGAGAGTCTTTACATTTGTCATTAATATTATGTTTGAAGTAAGCCGCTTTTTCATGAAACATCGCCCTATTCACAATCCCCTTCAGTTCCTTGTAGTAGTTTTTATCTGACTCCAGCTTGGTGACGCGATATTTGGCATGTGCTTCATCTCTTAACTTCATCATAGACTTAACCGTCGGTGTAATCCAAGGATAACTGATATTTTTTATATAAGAATTTTTAATAGGGGAAAATTTGTCGAATATGTGCAAAATATATTCATTAAAGGACTCAACCAGATGATTAATATTGTTATGGATAAGAAGGCGTTCCCAATTAGTGTTTTCAACAGTAGAATTAAATTCAACGATATTTATGTCTTTCAGTGGCCTGTAGGAAATCCATCTAGGTGTTGGTTTAGGTTTTCTTACTTGTAGTTGGAAAGAGATGAAAGCATGCTTACTAAGATCAGGGATACAATCAACCACTAAGTTTAATGCTTTAGTGGTGCTGCAAATGACATCAATTAAAGTTGCTGAATGATCAGTGAAATGAGTTGGCTCAGAGACGTATTGGTTTAAATTAAATATTTTTAGAAACGATAGGATTTTTTTTGTCTTACAATCTTCGAAATCGAACATATTTATGTTGAAATCACCCATGAGTGTAATATGATCAAATTTAGACAAAGCACACACTGTTTCTGTCAACCCTTCGATAAATAAGTCTATGTTGAACCAAGGAGGGCGGTATGCAGTACCTATTGCGAGACTAAGACCGTTAACTTTAATACTAAGCCACATTTGTTCAATAGAGTTGGCGCTAGGGAGTTCAATTTTACGCGCATAGATACCACGGCGTAAATAGAAACCTACGCCGCCGCCCCTCGAGCGGTCGCGGTCGCAGCGCGGGACGTGCCGCAGCCTGTAGCCGGCCGGGGCGGGGGCCCGTGCCTCTTCGCCAGCGCTTAACCAGGTTTCATTTATGGCCATTATGTCCACATCGTGTCGTTCTAAAGCTACCAAAAACTCCTCATGCTTATTCCTATTTCCAAGTGAACCAGGGTTTAGTAAGCCAAGAGTGAGATTTTTATTACTAATAAATTGGACAACGAACGAAAAGGAAATTTGAATATATTTACAGTTACTTACATGTCGTTTTAGCTGTGATAAATGACGCTGTAAAATATTATAAATGTATAAATAATGTAAAATCATACACGAAGAAAAAGTATATTTATCGGAGTATTGCGGACGGCTGTGTCTACTAATGTAAAAGAGCAAACATAATATAAAAGTACTATAAATATGAGAACACGGCGTTTCTCTTCCATTTAAACTTATTAAAATAGCTTTTGTCCTGAAACCCTTCATCACACCTTTCTTTGAAGATTTCTTTAATACAAATTGAAATAAACAAGTGGTTAGGAACACGCTAAAAAATTTGATAAATATCAAGAAAATAACTATCCGGTAACAAACATTTAAGTAATAGACCATATTAGTGATCAACAAAATTATAGGATCTATGTTGTGTTTGGGGAAAAGCAACCAATTGACTAAAAATTCAATTGTCGCTAGCCATATGAACTGTTTATACGAGTATATCTTACTCGTAGGTATTGACCAATCTTTTTCACGTAAAACAATGTTGTATAAATTATCAATAGGCAACTTTAACTTAATAAACCTATAAAAATTACTAAAACATACTGGTTTCATATATGTATGTTGTTTTAGAAAACATAGGCTACAATAGAAATATGAACGAACAAAATGAGCCAGCAGTAAATTAGTAAATGGGTATTTAAAACCGAGAAAACAATCATAGAACATAATAACACTTGCATAAACTATTTTGTTCAGGGAATGTAAAAATATTATTATACAAATAGAAACCAAAATCAAAACACAAAACAAAGTAATGTTGTTGTTTTTTTCTGTAAAGGAACTACAGTTCCGTGAAATAAACATAAAATTATTTTTTTCCAAGATTAACGGTAGGACCAACGGAATTAACACCAAAAACCTTCTCAAGATCTAAATAGGAACGTATGCGGTAACGCGCTTTTTTATTCTCCTGTCGTGCGAAGATCTTCCCATCTCGCGACCACACGTATCTCCAGCCCTGACCTTTAGCGATTTCACGCGTTTTGTAAAACAGCTGCCTATTATTCCGAGTGAGACGCTCATTTATGTAGAAAGTACGGGAGGGTGGCCCGGTCAAGTTCATGCCGTCTGTAGTGAGGTTGCGGCGCACTCGCGCGGCCTGCAGCAGATCGTCTCTTAGCGTGCGGCGGGCCAGGCGCACGGCCAGCGGCCGCGGCCGGGCGGGGGCGCCGTCACCGGCCGCGCGCACCGGGCCCACGCGCGCAGCGCTCACTATGTCGCGCTCCTCCAACTCCACGCCTAACTTTCTAGCTATTGTAAGAGTGATATGAACGGTATTTTCACTCTGCATTTCAGGAAATCCAGCCACCTCTACGTCATTGGCCAGGGACTCTTGATCGCGTTCCTCGAGCTCTAATTCTAGTCGAGTAACAGTTGCCTCCAGTTTATTGGTCTCGTCACTTTTTGTCTCACTGAGTTTTTGCTCCAAGACTTCAATTCGCCCTTCGAGCATATCTATACGAGTACTCTGAGCCCTTACAACAGCTGTAAAGTCTGAAATAGTGTTACGAAACACGTTCATTTCAGAACGGAATGCTCTCATTTCTTCCAAAAATTGACTCATTACATTAGGTACGTCTTTGAATTCATCGGCACTGTCTTCCAAATTCAGGCTCACATTGTTTTGGTCGGCAGGCACTGACTTTTTACGTAGTGTCACATTCTCATTGCCATAATTCGGTGTATCTAGTTGACCTGTGGTGCGCGCCGTGACCGGCGTATTTGCCTTGCTTATTTTAGGCGGATACTTCGCACACGATGTGCATTTCCAGCTGTCCCGACGGTCTTTGTCGAAAATGTAAAAAGAATGAAATCTTTTTTCGGATACATTACAGCATTCCAGGTGATAAGCCCCTTTACAAACAGCACAGCGTAAGAACTCTTTCTTAGGCACTCGCTTAGTGCATATTATGCACTTATCAATAATTGATACGGTTTGCGCAGACATGATAACAAATATTTATTTCAATTCAATATCGGAATGGCACACACAGCGACCTCTTTAGTAAATTATAAGTTTCACTTAGTCCACATTAAACAAATCAATGAAGCGAGTGTGGTGATGAGTATTAGCAAAAGTTGGCAAAATAAATGTTAGATGGCGCTAATTTTCCAAATTTTAGGTATTCAGTTTTTCTCAAAATAATGAAATAGGTTATTTTAATGCACAGTTTTAAAATCGATCACCACCTACAACTTTCACTTACTAACAGCAGAAAAACAGTTAAAAAAAGCAATGTTTCACTGATTAATGGTCAAGATATTCCCGAATAACTCAAACTATTTTCGCGGCAACCTACAGATTAATTTTTATCAATTTTTCACACAAATCCTTAGAGTCAGAGTGTGTTAACAATTGACGAATACAGTCACGGTATATTGAACTAAGACTCACTAATTTCACACCCAAACTTTCACTTTAACTAATTAAATAAACAAAAATAAATACGCAGTGATCCTGGCTTGCGCACTGCAGCGCCCCCTGGCTTGCGCACTTAGACCGAAATTAAAATTATTTCTGAAACTACAAACTTTTTAATACATTTCTTTTTGATACTATAGTATTTGGGGATTTTAACTCGTAGAATTAAGAAACCAGCTGCCATATTTGAACCATGCTGCTACGGAACCCTACAATGCGCGTGGCCCGACACGCTCTTGGCCGGTTTTTTTTGTAAACTTTTAATTAAAACATTACATGATTAAAATTCTATCCGGTAGGTATTTTTGAATAGAATAATAGAATAGAATAAATCTTTATTTGCTTAAAACATGGTAAATACAGAGTTGGTCATGAATAAAGAGAGCAATCATGTTTTGCCAAATTGAATATCTTTAGCATGCCAAGCAGGTTTCATTATAATTAAAAATAAAAGTTGACAAGTCCATAAACGCATTAAATTACAAAGTGAAATGTCAAAGAAAAAAAAAGAATAGTTCATTTAAATTAATAATAATAATAATAATAACATCTGTCAATAAATTATGAAATTGATTTTAAAATTACTTACAAAAATTAACTAAAAAAATAATAATAATAAAATTTTGGTTCAATGGTTCAATGTTCAACAGCTCAAGTACAATGGTGATAGCACGCGTAATGGGCTACAGTCCTATGTCAAAATTTACAACGCCAGAGGGCGAGCAAGCCTTTGCGCGAGGCTCTCGCGCCGTGTGGTGATCGGTTGAGAGTAACACCACCCCATCTCTTTCCGTGGGTGTCGTAAGAGGCGACTAAGGAAACACAAATGAGACCTGCCTCCTATTAATCCATCCTAGGCAACGACACTTCATTTTTTTCTGAATCTGAAGTGTCGTCCTATGGTCTCATGCGGTGTGGTAGGCTCTGTAAAGGGCCGTCTGGTTCGCGACCACCCTCCTACCGAAGTCCGACGCCTAACAGCCTGCTGTGTTCCGTCGGTGCGTGGGAGTACCAGTGCCTTTATAGGCATTTTCTGGGTTAACTCGCTCCATCGTCGACCTCATCTTTGAACTTTATGGTCAAGATTGAGGTCAAGAGTTAACCCATCTTACAATAAAAATAATAAGTGAAGTTTCAGCATCAGTGGAATGGTGTGCCGCGCGAGTTTGTCGCCATCGTGCTCGAGCTGCAGTTATCAAAAGGCCTCTGAAGCATATAATTTGATGTGTATCCCAATCTTTCATTCTTAAAAAAATCTCGTAGCACTTTGCTACGAATTTTCAAATTCTTCGTCTTATCGTGTAGGTATAGTTAAGTGTGTGGCGGTCGCTGATCTGAACTGATCAGTGAAGCTAAACCAAAAACTCTGACACCAAGATTATCTTGCAAAAAGGACTTTTATAAAATTTCTGATTATCTATCAGACAGGCAGCCATGGGAATGAACTGCTCAGCTCTAGAGTAATTTCAGATTTAGTTAAAATCTCTTATTTGGTATTTTCTTACGTTGTGCGCAATTCTCTCTTCACGTCTCGTACACTATTTCTCACCAATTAGGTTGACTGGAAGAGATCTCTTCTAGGGATAAGCTCGCCTTTGTACACTATTTCTTTATGTGAAATTTTTGTACTGTGTTTGTGCAATAAATAATATAATATAAGAAAATTTGTAATGAGATTAAAAAGAGCAACCTCAGAGTTTCTTGCCTGTTCTTCTCTGAGGAAGACTGCACCTTTGCTAATAGGCGTTGAGTTAGTAGGGTCAAACTATTATTAATATTATTATAAACGCGAAAGTTTGTATGTGTGGATGTTTGTAACTCTTTGGATAAAATTTGGTATGAAGGTAGCAGACACCCTGGATTAATGCATAAAAAAAATTAAAAAAAATAAACGCTACACACTCAAAGGCCCACACTAAGGTTTTCCCTTGTGTCGTGGGTCCCTTGGAACACACAAAGACAAACACAAACACCCATGACCCGAGAACAAACATCTGCTTTTTACACAAATGTTTGCCCCGACTGGGGATCGAACCCAGGACCCGCCGATCAAGAGGCAGCGTCACTACCACTCAACCAAACCGGCCGTCATAATAACTACACAACTTTCCCAAATTCCTACGGGAACGAAGTCCCGGGCGGAAAGCTAGTTAAACATAGATGAACTCGTGTGTACTGAGACATATGCAGATGTTAATAATGACTTCTTGTACCATATTCACCGAGTTATATTAACCTCTATGTACAAGTTTGATGTCCAACACACTGTGAACTCACGCTTGACCGAAGCGGGTCACGCACATTGCCAAGGGTCACTGATTAGGGGTTAACTAGGTTGTATTGGTTAACTGTTTGCTAATAAATAGATATAATCACTTTATTGCATAACTAGCTTGTCGCTCGGGATCTCGTCACCTTGGGAATTTTTGAAAATTATGAAACCTATATGTTATTCTGATTGTGTAAGCTATTTTATTGTAAAGTTACATTAAAATCCATTCAGTAGTTTTCGCGTGAAAGAGTAACAAACATCCATACTTAAAACTTTCGCTTTTGTAATATTAGTAAGAATTCGAAAGAAAATGCAAACTAAAACATGTAAAAGTAAAATTGTGAAAATTTAACTAAACAACCTTTTTTTACCAGCCCATATACGTCCCCACCAAGGGGCACGGGCCTCCCTTCGAAACACGAAGGGGATTTAGGCCATAGTCCACCAAGCTGGCCCAATGCGGGTTGGTGGACCGCTCGTCTTTCGAAAATTTTCTTGGATGGGCGGGTTTCATCACGATGTTTTCCTTCACCGTTGCGCAAGTGACAATTAGACAATTAGAAATCCGTACATAAATCCAAAAAGACGAATTTAATTGTACAGACCCGCACCAAGTCTGGCTCTTTACCAACTGGGCTATCACCGCGCAACCTTACCCACCCAACCTTACTCAAGGATAATAGATCGAAAAAAAAAATTCGCTCGTCCATTCTACTTATGCCTCAGCTGATAAGCCTTTGTGTAAAATTAATAAAATAAAAATAACTTAGTGTGAGCCATTGTAGGTGGCATATATGGCGTACATTAATGTATCTACCTCTACTCAAAGAACATAATGTAACTTAAATAAATGGCTCCACCAAGTGTAATGTGACCCTATTTTGTAATTTATTATCATCCGTTATAAGTTATAGTTGTAGTAAATAAATAACAGCCTTCCAAATAGGCTCCTAAGTGATTTATTTTGTCCATTTCCACATTTTCTCTGGTCATAGCATTATGCCTGAGACATAGACATCGTAATTTTACAGAAATAGAACTCTGAAAAGGTAGAGCAAAAAAACCAGTAGTGGTTTATTATTTATTTATAATTCATGAGGTTTTTTTATGATTTTTTAAAGTTCATTCACAGACTTTAACGGCTATTCGCACTTTAACGGCTTTTTGTGAAATTTTCCTTTGCCTGAACAATAAACAATAAATAAATTAACGTTTGACTTTATTTTTTCTTTAATAAATCCCTTTTGGGAAAGTAAAGGCAAAGGAATGTCCATACAGCCGACTTATTATTATTTTTTTGTTTAATTTATCCCTTTCGGGAAAGGCAAAGGAAACTATGTCCATATAGCCATGTCTTCAGTAAAAAATCTTCTTGCTCTAACTTAACCTAAGCCCTAAGCTTCTCATGTTTTGCGTAAAACCTGATTGCGTCTGTTTTACGAAAACTGGCGGCAAGAATCACAACCGCGAGTATCTTTATCAGTACCATACGGAGCAGAAACACTGTTATCACTTGAATTTTTTATCACTACACGAATTTTAGTCAATTTACTGCAAAATACACTATCACTATTATACATTAAACACCATTTTTTTACGCAGAAAAAGAAAATTCTAATGAAAAAGCACCAGCCCACACCGAGTTCCCGCCAAAGATCCCGACTTATGTTGTCAAAGGAACGTCAAGTTACTTTTTTTTAATTGTTCAGGCAAATGAAAATTTCGCAAAATGCCGTTAAAGTGCGACAGGGGCTATACTGAACTCTAAAAAAAAAAGACCAAAAAAAATAACTGATTGGTGTTTGGTGATCCTTAAACCTTAAATTATTGAATTAAAATGTTTGAAAAAATTCTCCTTCCAAGGTTAACAAGAGATTGCGAAATAAATCATATTTACATAAACACATCAACGCGGTCTAGAAATATTGCATGATTTTTCATACAAAAGAGGTATGTTTGAGAAGCTACAAAAGCATACTCAAGATACATGGACTGCTATAATTTTCAGACGAGCAAGTGTTAAACCTGAATTTTCAATTCTAGTTAATATATTTTGTTTTACCTACTTGAAATTTGTGAAAACTTGACGAAAATGAAAAAAAATTGCGTAAATTCGACCATTTTCATACAAAAAAGAGGCAAACAATGCATTTTCGTTTTCGTTTCCGTCACGTTTTCACAAATTTCAAGTAAAACAAAATTTATTGACTAGAATTGAAAATTCAGGTTTAGCACTTGCTCGTCTGAAAATTATACACACATCAGTGTACTTTTCTATAACATTGAGAACTTTCGTACATTAAGTTCAAATATCAAGATCTATTTGGTCCCCAAAAGCAAATTCCTCTCTGTAAGTAGATAGGGTAAACAGCGTATAAGGAACCGTGTTCTAGACGCGGTGTCTTGAGAGCTGTGCAAATTCCTCGGGCAGCCTGTAGTAACATGGACAAACTATTTGTAGACGACGACTTAATTACTTTGTCTGTAGTTGACCTTATGTGTGAATTCTTCGCTTATTTATTAACTAGCTTCTTCTTCTTATCGTGTAGGTATACAGTGAAGTGTTTGGCGAATTTGGCTAACCCTGGTGTCAGGGTTTTCAAACCGCTAAATAGCCTCTGACTTGGTTTTCACGACTGTAATCAATCGACAACAGCCGAGACTGGCAGCTTAACATGCCCTTCGAAGCACGGAAATGCTCGTGATAAATTTCCATTAACTATCTTTAACGAGTGGAAAACTGGCCTATGTCACTCTCTAACCCTCTGACTATCTCTGTGCAACGTGCAACGATGTGATTTGTCACAATTTCACAAATTTCAAGCAAAACCAATAATATTTGTTTTTATTTTCGCTTTGTAGAAGTCGATTTAATTTATTTCTTATAGTTTATTTTTTTAAATTTATTTTTTATAAATAATAGAAAGTACATGAGAAACATTATAAGTGCCTATTAAATTCGAGGGTTGGCCTCGATTTCCCTGGGATTCCATCATCAGATCTAGACTTGGTGATAATGGGACCGCCTCTGGAGTATACTCTTTCGACCAATAACATAATTTTAGAAATTGGTCCATACAAATGACGAAGAAATCGGTGAACATACACAAAGAAAGAGACATACAACCAGTCGAACATAGAACCTCCTCCTTTTTTGAGGTCGGTTAAAAATAATGCGATATATCTAGCCAGTGAGTCCTAATGTTTATATTTCGACCTATAATCCCTAAAGAAAGTTTAGAACGCTGATTAACCATCTTAACATTAATTACCTAATTAAAAATCTCTCAATATGTAACATGCTTGAGTCAATTAACGCAATGTACTGCAGGCTCGCACAATTGAACGAGTTCAAAACTGTACCCAATAAGCGCCAAGTTGGTTCCAATGTTCAGCCAACTTTCTCCTGTGAGTCTGTGAGTACTTTAGTTGGAGTTACTGTGAGATTGGACGTTTGAGTCGAATACATTGTTATTTTCAACACATTTGCTCATAAAGTGGGTCTTATGTCATTGTTTTAAGGTTCATAATGATATGTATTACCCAGCCCGTGAGCAATAAAAATAAAGCACTAGTACGTAATGGTTGTTTTTTCTAAATTTCAGCAAAGAGATTAGAACTTATTTAATATTTAAAATTAAGTGTAAATATTAAACTATTTGTAAAATAAAAATATAATTCCACTAAATCATTTAAATTTAATAGAAAATTATCATTTATTTATGCTAAAACGTGAAAATATATACATAAGTATTTTTTTATTATTTGGCTGTATGGCGTACTTGTCAATGTGAATCTCATTTTGCGAGCGAAAAAAGAAAAAAATAATCGCGCCTCTTTTCAGGTGTTTGCACTTGGTTTTCACAAACGGCATTTGTATTCATCAGAATGTTATTATTGTCAGTAATACAACACAAAAAATGGCTTCTTCAAGTGCAGAACAGGAAAACTACGTGGGTACACCGCCAGAAATACTTTCCAAGGCGCAACATGCAAGTGATAGCTTGTTGCCGTCAATATCAAAGGAAAGTTTTTATTTATTTCTTTCCTCTCAAATGTGTTGAAAAACGTCGTATGACACGCGTGCGCGTTGGATATTACATTCTCGGCTCCATTGAGCCCTCGCCTAAACTCGCCTCTATTGTAATATCCAATTTAGCACACTTGTAGCATAATGTACTATTATTTTACACTTTTTAGTTAGGGTCAGATATTTATATTTGTTTATTGATCGTCTCATTAGCTGTATTAAATATCTCACTTGCATAAAAATTGAACAATTTCCGAATCAAAAGCCTACATTTAAGTGAAAAATCGTTACTAATAAACTTTAAATCGTTATAGATCCTAAACGGTGATTCTGATTGAAAAACGATATGAAAAACCTTGCAATTATTTTTAAATATCTATTCAGCGATACCCCATTTGACATAGTTCGTCTATTTTCATTTTTTTCTTTTTCACATTATCCAAAGTCAGCCATTTTGATTTTTCCAAATTTTTATACTTTCTATGACATTTGCGCCGTCATGACAAATCCAACTACGTATCATTCATCAAAATCGGCTTACGCGTTTGGTCTAAATAGTGCCATAAAAGTACAAACCCACATACATACATAGGCTGATAAACACATTACCCTCCTTTGCGTCGCGCAGTCGGTTAAAAATTAACTAGAGATGCACCAGAGCTCGGCTTGATATAAATGCAAACTCATATACCTACGGGTTGCGGGCGTTGGTTGCCTTGTCCTTGCTTTTAAGCTATATATTGTATTGGGTAACCTATGTTCCAAATCTATCTATCTATAGAGGAAACGCCTGCCAGGTACGGGTGGGTGATCAGCTCACTTATTTGGGACCATTTCACGCAATTTCCCATTACAGCGCATGAGTTTTACTTCTGCGCTCACAGTTCCACCTCATATACTTTCCAGAGATTAGCAAAAAGCAATTTATGCTAATTTATTGTATTTGGTCATCTTCTACATCATATATGAATATGATCTCCCATCATGTATGTGCTACATTGTAGCGAAAGTGTAGACTTGTTTCTTCATTGTCGCATTTTGAGCAGGTTCCGTATACTCACTCGTATAATCTATAATGAGGTAGGCAGAACATATTTAACCATCTAACACAGTGTTTTTCAATCTTTTTGAATTCGCGACCCCTTTGGATCGTATAAAGTTCTGACGACCCCCTAAGGTCCCTAAAGCCCTTCTAGACTAAGTCTATGCACTACTTCGGAGATTTTAAAACACAGTTGCCGCGGGGTAGACGCAGAAGGCGGCGGGAGGCATTATACAGGCACAGCTTTTTCAATGAAATTGTCTTAGTTTAGTGTAAGATTTACAAATTTTTGTCTTTTTCTTTTCTGCGACCCCCCGAGTAAAGCTTCACGACCCCCCTGGGGGTCGCGACCCACAGTTTGAAAAACACTAATCTAACAAATCAAATACTTGCAAAAAATATCACTCCGTACTCGCCATTTTATTCTTGGCAAAAATTGGACGAAATCCCGGCAAGCTACCAATCACAACATAGTTCTAACTGAAGTAGCTTGGTATTACAAATGTATAGGCACATTTATAGGTATTAACAAGCAGTAAAGTAACTACAAACTCATTGTTCTTGAATTGTTTTTATTATTAATTTTCTATTTATACAAGCGAGATAAGAGTAATGTTACGTTCAAAATGTGTAATATATGTAATAGAGTAATGTGTAAGAATGTAATAGAGTAATGTTACGTTCAAATGTGTAATGCTCAAAATTATATGAAGTTTGAACAGCAGATCAAATGTTAAATATACACATTAAAAATAATAAGCTTAAGCCTCGGTGGGGACGTAGGTATATGGACTGGTAAATAAAAGCGTTACTTTTACAAAATTATGTGTTGACAGGTTTATTCCATCCGTATTTATTTATAATCTTTTTCTCGGTTGCCTGGAAAAATTCTCTTTAGCAATAGAATTGACGTATTGTACAACATTTTTTTTATCATTTTCTCAAATCATTTTTATGTTTTTTTGGCAATCAAAAAAGAATATTGTATTATATACTTTTTGAAATTTTCCAACCCTTCGGTTTGATTAATGGCCCTGCTCTTAGCTGAGTAGAGGACCCTTTGTCTAAGACCCAAAACACGTAGTGATCTAAAGGTTGTTTGTTATTATTTTTATATTTCTCTCTAGTGTATATTTTATTACTGTGTGATCTTTCCTGTTCTACAACACATAGAACAGGTAAGATCACATAGTAATAAAAGTTACATGTCTGAAATAATTAATCTGTCGTTCTTTCTTTTCTTCGACTACCACACAGACACAATCACTACTGCTTGCTATTTTTGTATACTAGAACCATTTCCCTTGAGACACAGATCCAATCGGCTACGTAAATAGGAGCGAAGCCGCGGTATTATGTAGTATTGCAACGTATATCGACAAACAAACACACAGGTAGTCGACGAATAAATAAACATCGTAGGCCTTTGTTTATTTAGCGATTGAAGTTTCAATTGAATCTCTTTGAATTATATCGTAGGCGATTTCACGGGAACAGTACATATATGTATTCGTGTAGGTATGTCAAGTGTATGGTGAACTTGGCTAACCCTGGTGTTAGAGTTTTCGAACCGCACAATGGCCCCTGACTTGGTTTTAACGCCTGTAGCCAATCGACAACAGCCGGGACCGACAGCTTAACGTGCCCTCCGAAGCATGGATACGCTAGTGATAAATTGCCACTTTGGTCACCCATCAGGTTCCCTTCCTCTGTGTACGTTGCTTAACCTCACTGATCGGTTGAGATCAGCGAGCACCACTAGGCTACGGGCGCTTCATCCTGTACACTCAATGACCCATACTAAAGTTCGGTATCTCTCACTTATGAGTCTGACCTAACTAGCTGTCAGACCACAGATATTTTAAAAAATAGGAATCTATAAATACGTTTATGTTCCTATAAATATGTTTTTGTAAAAATGAAAGAATCCAGGCCGCCGCATTGTTTACACTAATATTATAAAGAGGAAAGATTTGATTGTTTGTTTGCATTGAATAGGCTCCGAAACTACTGGACCGATTTGAAAAATGCTACATTCTCCGTGAGTAACATAGACTACATTATTTTTCCAAATTCCCACGGGAACGAAGTCCTTGGCGGAATGCTAGTATACTATAAGATTAACATGTTTTTGTTTTTATAATTCTGTTTTTTGGTTTGCAATAAAGAGTATTCGTACTAAACTAATAACTGCTTTGCAATTATTAGTTCCTTGTCGTCTAGTGATAGTCGGCTGGGTTGTCTCTATATAATATTCCTTATGTGTTTTTTGTTATTTTTATTTTTCCTTTCTGTAGAATGTTATTACTTTTCCATTGTGTATTTCCGTAAGGTGTATGTTATGAATAGTATATATATTATATGTATTTATTTGTGTTAGGTATATTGTATGTGTGTGTTATGTAGTTTATGTAAGTATATTTACGTAAGTATGTATTTTTGCACCCACACTTATATGGTGTAATATTATCTTCTCCATACCCAAAGGTTGCCGATAAGATATTGATTCTTAGCAATGGGGCCGCCTTTTGTACCCTAACTTTATTACTGTTCATAATGTAACTTTTACTCTGTATCATGTTCTGTAATGTTGGTGTGCAATAAAGTATATTTGTATTTGTATTGTATTGAATCAACCGACTTGAATCCCCACAGTCTTCCACGCTGGACCAGGAGTGAAAGAAAAAATGAATGTGCCAGTTGCCCACTGCAGTGGTTCCCGAATGGTGTTCCGCCGAACCCTGAGGTTCCGTAAGAGGTTCTCAGGAGTTCCGCAAAAATTCAAGATTTCGAAGTTAATTTTCTAGTCTAGCTAGATATTGTAAATTTCTTCACCTTTGATATAATAATTTAGGTATTTATAAAGTCATCTGTTGAAAGTCAAACTATACTTACAAGATGCGAACACCAAGTGTAATTTCACGTAAAAATCAATGTTACAGTTAGTTCAGTTTGCCGTGTGGTGATTGTTGCCATGTGGTGATCGGTTGAGAATAACACCACCCCATCTCTTTCCGTGGGTGTCGTAAGAGGCGACTAAGGAAACACTAATGAGACCTGCCTCCTAGTAATCCATCCCAGGCAACGATACTTCATTTTTTTCTGAATCTGAGGTGTCGTCCTATGGTCTCATGCGGTGTGGTAGGCTCTGTAAAGGGCCGTCTAGTTCGCAACCACCCTCCTTCCGAAGTCCGACGCCAAACAGCTTGCTATGTTTCGTCGGTGCGTGGGGGTACCAGTGCCTTTATAGGCATTTTCTGGGTTAACTTGCTCCATCGTCGACCTCATCTTTGACTTTTATGTTCAAGATTGAGTCAAGAGTTAACCTATCTTATAATTAAAAAAAAAAGTTCACTTGAGCTAGGGTTCCGCCCAAAAATTGTGAACCAAAAAGCTGGCCTACTGTTCCCAGGCATACTGTTAAACCCAGTGAATGAAACGCGAGGGTTTCGATGTATAATGAGCGAAAGGCTGGCAACCTATCACCGCTTTACTCATATTCCATCTAATAACCCTCAGAACTAAACCCTCAGAGATTAAAGGAACATTATGTATCTGTTGCTTTCCCTTCAGTATAATGAACATAATATTATATGTATTGTTTATGTATGTATAAAATATATGTCTGTGTATTAATATAAATTATTTATATATTATATGTATGTGTAGTTGTATTTTTATGTAGTTTATATTAGTATTTAGATTTCAGTGGTTAATTGTGCACGTCTGTCTTTATTTATTTTATGCCTCTCACTGTCCTAGGTCTGCTGGAAGAAATTTCTTAAAGAAATAAGCTGTGCCTTTTGTGTTCGTTTTTTTATTTGTCTGTAATATTTGTGATTTTTCCTGTGTACAATAAACTGTTAAATAAACTAATGTCAAATGTGGCGTCCAGTGGTTTCACAACCACATGACTTTCTGCCTACCTCGTAAGGGATTATAGGCGTAAGTGTATAGACAGATGGATAAAATCCCAACAATGCCTATCAGCAGAACACCATGAACCAAAACGTCATCTAGATATAATATATACGTGTTTTTTTTGGTTTTGTTGATTTTTTTTAAAGCGTTAAATCAATCTCAATAAAATTTATATGAGACTCGCATTCCGCCCGGGACTTCGTTCCCGTCGGAATTCGGGAAAATTATGTAGCCTATGTCCTTCGGGAATAATGTAGCTTTCTAATGGTGAAAGAATTTTTCAAATCGATCCAGTAGTTTCGGAGCCTATTCAATGCAAACAAACAAACAGTCGAATCTTTCGTCTTTATAACATTAGTATAGACTACCTCAGGGGTATAATACAATACTATACAATATACTTTATTTGCATACAAAGACATACAATACAATTAACAGAACATAAAACATAGTGTACAACAAGGCGGCCTTATTGCTAGGTAGCAATTTCTTCCAGGCAACCTTAGGGTAGGACAGCAGTAAGGTAAGAAGTAGTTGGTGGTGCATAAAATTAAATATATATAAATAATACAAATAAACAAATATATAAGTATACATATATATAATACTCTTGTAAACAAAAAAATAATTTTGGAAATCAGTCAAAAATTGGCGGAGTTTTGGTGTAACAAACATACAAAAAAATATACAGTCGTATTTCCAACACATACACACCAAACACATTAATTTAAATTACCTAATCGTTAAAGTACAAATGTTTTTACTTTATTTTTTTATTTTATTCTTTTTAGTTTTTGTAATTGTGTATAATGTGTCAGTTAAATAAAGGTTTTATCTATCTATCTATCTATCTATCTATCTATCTATTTGAGAACCTCCTCCTTTTTTTGAAGAAAGGCGCTAAATCTAATCCCAACCTCAGTGGTATCAATCCCTCGTTATGCATTCATGAGGCCTTTGACACTGCTCTTGTTTTTCCAATCAGACCTAATCAAATATTCCGTAAAAATATCGCGAGCGCCTCTGATTGGCTCCCGTTTGAAGGAATGAATCTTTGAATTCAAATGAGCTGAGTAAGTTTTATTTGAGGAAATACTTAATAGCGAAGAAATACTTATAGCCTGTTTATAATTCGAAAATGGAACGGAAAAATTGTATTACTATGTAATAGTAATACATGGCTTTAGGTAAATCTCTTTCAACCTCTCGGGTGGTTAATCAGTCCATGAAAGTGAACAACTTCTCCAAGGAATATAGGTAAAAATACGAAAAAAACATTTTGATTTCCCATACAAAATGCGCTGTATGCTGATAAAGTTTGTATGGGAACTCAATTTTTTTTTCGTATTTTGACCTATATTCCTTGGGGAAGTTGTTTAGTTTCATGGACTGAGATTTACCTAAAGCCCTGTATAAGCTGAGAACATAGTACGCAATGGTAATACACAGAATGTGGCATTAATTTCGCCATCTGGCCTTTCCAGAATTTGACATTAACCGACTAATCCTTCAAATTTTGAAATGCCGTGCCGTGCCGTTCGAATTATAAAAAGGCCAATTTTCTCGTAGCCTAGTAGCGCTTTAATCTGAACTAATCAGGCTAAGCAACGTACACATAACTTGATGGGTGAACAAAGTGGTAATTTATTACAGCGTTTTCATGCTTTGGAGGGCCTGTTAAGATGTCGGTCTCGGCCGTTGTTGATTGACTAAAGTTTTAAACCAAGTCAGGAACCATTTAGCGGTTTAAAAACTCTGACACCAGGGTTAGTCAAGTTCACCACACACTTGATTATATCAACAATATAAAGAAGGAGGCGAAGAAACATCATTGCTAAAATAAATCCGTATGGTTAATTTTGTTGTAACCTACCAGCTTTTTGCCCGGGACTTCGAATTCTTGGGATTTTTTCGTCAATTTCCCAAAGTTTTTAATAGTTATTCTGCTATTCGGGAAGGATTTAAACACAACAAATCAAAAACCACGAAAATGGTCCAGCCGTTTTCGAGTTATAAGTGCTCGAACCAACCCGAATTTGTTTAATATATAAAGAAGAATCAAATTACTTGTATCGAAACTACATAAATAATTTGATTCTCGAAGAAATTACTAACGTTAGGATTTGCGACAACTTTCTATTAAGCAAACAGCTGTCCAGAGATCATTGCTGTATAGAAGGGTGGACAATGCCCAGCTATACCTTTACAAAAATAATAAATGAAATCATCGTGGGCTATCCCCTTTCTCTCTTCCTATCAATAACACGCTCAAAAAAATAACTTTTCTTTTTCTTCATACCATACAAATGTTGGGGTCAACCTTAAAGTAAATAAGGGTGATACAATTTCTCATACAATGCGTCTTTTTGCCGACCGTACGAATACATCGTAAGATTCGTGCGGCCAGCAATCACAGCGCCAACAATGCCTATTGTGCTGTCTCTACTACGTCTGAGGGATTTTTTTTGTGAAAACCTCGGCCAAGTTGCAGGTCAAGTTTAAAATCAAGGGTTCAGTATTCCATTACCATCGTATCACCTCTAAGACTCTTACTGCTGGACATAGCCTCCCCCAAGAATCTCCACATCTAGCAGCTTCCCGCAATCTTCGCCAGATCGTCCCAAAAAATTAACCAAAAAAATATTTTGTTTCTACCGTCATACCTGAGCCTTTCCGTGATTGAGAAGGCATGTTAAGCTGTTAATGTCGGTTCCGGCTGTTGTCGATTGACTACAGTCGTTAAAACCAAGTCAGAGCCCTTGTGGGGTTTGAAACTCTGCCTCAGGGTTAACCAAGTTCGCCGCATACTTGACTACACCTGAACGACGTACTAATGAAACGGGGACTAATGTGGATTTGGTGAACAATTAAAAGAATAAAGAATTGTATAGGTACTATAGCGAGAGTAGTAGTCTGGAGGATAGTAAGAGGGCAAAGAGGAATTGACTTTTAAGTACGTTGCTTAGCCTGATTAGTTTAACCGTGTGGTGATCGGTTGAGAATAACACCACCCCATCTCTATCCGTGGGTGTCGTAAGAGGCGACTAAGGAAACACAAATGAGACCTGCCTCGTAGTAATCCATCCCGGGCAGCGACACTTCATTTTTTCTGAATCTGAGGTGTCATCCTATGGTCTCATGCGGTGTGGTAGGCTCTGTAAAGGGCCGTCTAGTTCGCGACCACCCTCCTAACGAAGTCCGATGCCAAACAGCTTGCTGTATTCCATCGGTCCGTCGTAACTCGTTCCATCGTCGACCTCATCTTTGACCTTTATGGTGAAGATTGAGGTCAAGAGTTAACCCATCTTATAATATAAAAAAAAACAGTACCTATAATATTATGATGCGGTGTGAACAATACTAGAACAAACTTACGCTCGAAAGTAAGGTTATTGGTATTTCAGATCTATGTACGCTCGTACTTCGAAGATCAGGTTCCTAGCGAACACAAAACTGAGATTCACAATTGCACAAACAACAATTTAAATACTCATAGCCACAATTTACACAAACTAGTACCAGTTTCCTTGAGTCGTTTTAGAAATATCACGCAACTCGTTAGATTGATCGTAGCGTGCGTCGGCATCTGGTTCCAACTGTACATTAAGCAAGTGTGCAATACTCATCCGAATGGCCGACTCCTCATGTCCCACTTACTGGCGTCTACACTATGCCTTGAAAGAGTTTCTAGCTGGCTCATTCTAAGTTTTTCTTTCACTCCCAGTTCAGCGTGTAAGTCTTTAAAAGTGCTCAATTTGCTAGAGGACAAAAATATTGGTTTCAGTAATGGGTTGGGTTAATTATCGTAGGGAACCCTAAATGCTCACTATTATAGTACCAACTAACCTCTATTTTCATCGCTCTCAAGTCGGTCTACAGATTGGAAAATTAGCCTGAGGCAATATTTCCAATGAAAACTCGAATAGATTGCGTTGCTATAAAAACTTCTCATATATTTGTTGAAGTATCTTTAGAGATGTTCACCGGAGCCATGGAGCCAATAGACTTATTTTTATATTATGAGATGGGTTAACTCTTAACCCCAATCTTGACCAAGGTCATAGATGAGGTCGACGATGGAGCGAGTTAACCCAGAAAATACCAATTAAGGCACCGGTACTCCCACGCACCGACGGAATACAGCAAGCTGTTTGACGTCGGACTTCGGTAAGAGGGTGGTCGCCAACCAGATGGTCCTTTACAGAGCCTATCACAGCGCACGAGACCATAAGATGCCACCTCAGATTGAAAACAAACTGAGGTGTCGTTTTTTTTTGTTTCCTTAGTCGCCACTTACGACACCCACAGTCAGGGACCCTATATAATCTGTGTTCCATGAGCCATGCAACTAATTGAGTATTAAAATTACGACAGTCTAACATTATTCAAGTAGTCAGGGAGTTTATTATAGACTGTAATGCACATATGAAGATGATGATGATATTAAAAACGTAAAAAAAACCTAAATAAATATAAAACGATATTAAAACGATATTTGATATTGATATTTGATATTAAAACGTAAATAAATATATATACGCAAACATTAATAAATATATAAGGTCCTAATTTATTAGTCACTTACCTTCTAAGGCGTTATTATATAGGTTGATAGTATTCCAAAAAACAACATAAAAATTAATTATCTGAAAATTAAATTTTGTAAAAAAAATTATAAAAAAAAATCAATTTAAAGATAAAGGAATTTTTCTCTTTCGATTATAGCCGTCCACTCCCCGCTCGCCCGCTCTACTACTGCCATTATTATTTACGTTTGAATGGATGAGTTTATTCAACATAGTAATGAAAAAATATCATAACAAAATTTTTCAAGACCTTTTAAATTTAATATTATGCTTTTGTTTTTTGACTCAAATGATATATTTTGACCTACACAAAAACGTGTTAAAAGGAAAGTGACTAATAAATTAGGACCTTATATATACTAAAACGGGTCTAACTTCGCATATATATACGAATTTAGACCCGTTTTATAATTTAATTATGTGCTCAAATCGCAAAAGTTTAAAGGGTTATATTAAAAACGTTACTTTTGAAAAGCCAAAAACAAACACGGCATTAGAACTAAATACAAGTTGAGAGCATCTGGTAAGTTTGCAAAGAAAACAAAGTGCTTTACCAAGTAGAAACAAAGTTACCGTTTGCAAAGTGCTACCGATAGTACTGTACAGAAAGATATCGATAGTTGGTTTATCGATTAATTTTTTCTTAATGTTTTATAATTCCATACTGGACTGGAAAAAAATAGAATGGTGAAAGAAAAAACTTAGAAACTGACAAATAAACCTACAAAATGGCAGTTTACATAAGAATGATCTTATTGCAATATCATACACAGACTGACAATTTAGACAGTGGCAATAGAAATAGAACTTATTATAAACAATTTTTATATCTAACTAACACTGTTCAGCTGTCAATTCTTTCCAGGCATACTGTAGAAGCTAGTAAGTGAGATGAGAGGGTTTTGATGTAGCGTGGGTGAAATGCTGACAACCTGTTACCGCTGTATTAGCTCACTCGTGAATGTTATCAAATGGGATGTCAAATGGTTTTGAAACCTTAATATGAAGCTCTACCTACCCCGATAGGGATCATTGGCGTGAGTATATATGGTACCTATTGAATAAAAAATAAAAAAAACATACGTATCTATAAAAATTCGAGATAGAAAAGACTGATTTACTGAACCAAAACAATAATTAATAAACCTTATAAAAGACTATTGAAAATTTCAATTACAAGGACATTAAAGGATTTTTGTAACGGAGGGAAAACTTTTGAAAAATATTTACATCGGTATGTACGATTTTTCTTTATTGTCTTATTATTAGCATCCACAGACTTTACGTCCGTAGATAAAGTTTTCTTATCGATATAAAGTACTTATCGATACGACTAACATCCCCGCACTATGAGGCCGAGATTGTGGCTTCTCTGTATTCGAATCGCGCGCACGTATGACGAAGCTTTATTCTTCAACCCTCGCAACTATTTTTCAGTGTCACATGTGGATTTAAACTGATTTCCAGAAGGTTCCAGCGGGTCTTTTTTCTGACATCCCCAATCTGTTACCGTCAAGAGTGTACGTGATTTCAGGATTATGATTTGCAAGATCATATGTTCAATCATTTCTTCTACGCTGGACTGGCAGTGCAAGAAAAACTTAGAAACTCTTCCCAGGCGTGCTGAAAAATCAGTAAATGGGATCCGAGGGTTTTGCGAAAGGTTGACAACATCTCAATATTATACAACATGTGAGCGTATGTATATATGTATTTATTCTTTATTGTACCTGAGCAAAAGTTACAAAAGACACATAAGAAACACAGTACAACGGCAAACTTATCCCACAAGTGGATTTCTGTATGTGTGAGGAGTCTGGGTGCTTATCTACCTACACTAATATAATAAAGAGGAAAGATTTGATTGTTTGTAGTCGTAACGAATATACTCAAAAAATACTGCCCCGATTTCAAAAATTATTTTACCGTTACAATGAAACATTATTCCTGAGTAACTTAGGCTACATAATTTTAACGAAGTCCCGGGTGGAAAGCTAGTATGTATGCATTTACAGTAATAAAGTGTACATATTATAAGTAGTAAATCAGTTATCTAGCACCGAGTACAAACTTTGCTTAGTTTGGGGTTAGACGGTGCTGTTTAATTGTTCGAGAATATTTGAATATTTATTTAAAAGCAGTGATAGCCCAATTGGTAATGAGCCAGAATTGTAATCGGAAGGTTGCGGGTTCAACTCCTGGTGCGGGCCTGTACCACTGTATTCGTGTTTATGTACGGATTTCTAACTATCACTTGCTCAACGGTGGAGAAAAACATTGTGATGAAACCCGTCCGTCCAAGAAAATTCATTTTCGAAAGACGAGCGGTCCACCAACCCGCATTGGGCCAGCGTGGTGGACTATGGCCCAAACCCCTTTCGAGTTTCGAAGGGAGGCCCGTGCCCATTGGTGGGGACGTATATGGGCTGGTAAAAAAAATATTTTTTTTTTGGACAAGTTTATAATTACGACAATTTTCCCTCGCAAATGTTCTGTTTCAAAAATAATAGTTTAAAAAAACTAAAAAAACACGCTTTTATTGCTAACCGAACTAAAAAGTAGAAAATAATTTTTAATTACAATCAGGATAATTCAATTCAGAGTAAAAAGCGTGGGGTGCATTTTACAATATTTTCATTTACTCTCTCATCATAGATTGTTGTCAATAGAATAATTTTAACATTCAATACATCAAGCACCCCACGCTTTTTACTCTGAATTGAATTATCCTGATTGTAATTAAAAATTATTTTCTACTTTTTAGTTCGGTTAGCAATAAAAGCGTGTTTTTTTAGTTTTTTTAAACTATTATTTATTTTCCATTTCTTAGTCCGCGAAGAGATTTATTTATCCTGACGATCCTAATTAGGATAATGGAATTTTTTTATCCGGTTATTGCATTGCCATCGGCCCTTAACACGTGTGCAAAGTTTCAAGTTGATCAGACGTCTAGAAACCAGTGAAAATTAGGCTCAAAGATTCCGTTACATACATACATACATACATACATACAACCCGAGCTAATAAAAGCGTGTTAAAAATGTATATGACCAGCCCTCCAATTTGAACAAGTTTAATTTAAAATCACTCAAAATAAGCGTCATAATTTAAGTAATTTTATTTAAAAGCTAGGTAAACAGTATTATGATGAAATAACACAATTACCAACCAAAGCTTTTCAATAGACTCATTTTATTGTACAAATACAAATATTTTGACGAATCCCTGATTTGAATAATGCATAAGTAAATACGGGAGTGGTAAAATGTTACCTTAATGAGCTCTGAATTTTTTGCAACCCTCTTTGTATTAGTTTTAACCGACTTCAAAAAGGAAGTCCGATTTCTTCGCCATTTGTGAACCGATTTTCAAAATTCTTTTTTTGTTTGAAAGAGTATAATTCAGAAGTAGTCCCATTGTAGTCACCACGTCAGGATCTGATGATGGAATCCTAGGGAAATCGAGGCAACTCACGAATTTAATAGGCGTTTACAATATCTCTCATATACTTGCTATTATTGACACTAACAATTGAAAAATACATAAACTTCTTAAGAAAATAAATTAAACCGACTTCAAAAAATCGAAAAATAAACACATAATTTATTTGTAAGTGAACATTATTTTGCCATGAGAATATAAAAGCTTTAAATCTAATGTTGTCTCTTATAAACTCAGTAAATCTGTGAAAAATAATAAAATTAAGTATACAACATAGATCATGACAAATAATGATAACATTTTAGGGCCTCTGTGGTTGGAAACAAATGCAATTTATACCACATTTGCTTTGCAGTCGTGTTCATTTATTTTGGGGCTATTGCATTGTACAATCGTACTGAATATACTAAATTCATGATAAAGTTTAACTGTTTTCCTTTTTTTTATTAGAATAGGTTCGCTCTTTACCACAATCTAACTCAAATAATAATAAATAATAAACGCTACACACTCAAAGGCCCACACTAAGGTTTTCCCTTGAGTCGTGGGTCCCTCGGAACACACATAAAGACAAACACAAACACCCATGACCCGAGAACAAACATCTGCTTTTCACACAAATGTTTGCCCCGACTGGGGATCGAACCCAGGACCCACCGATCAAGAGGCAGCGTCACTACCACTCGACCAAACCGGCCGTCAAGGCAGAGATGCGGTCTAAAATGTAGCGAACTCACCCAGTAAAGCCTACACACTCAACCTTTAAAGAAATTCCGGTTGTATGAGCTCGGAAATAAGACGCTAGCAGAGAATTCCGCTCCTCGGCAGTGCGCAATACAAAAGATGAAGATTAGCGCTTAGTGCATATACGAGGAATCTTGACAAGATAATCTCGGCAGTGTGTCTGGACGTCCGATAGAAAAAAAGGGCAGGCGGAATAAGCTCGTGCAGCTCCTGAGCACACTCCCCGAAGTACATCTTGTAAAAACACATAGGCAGGCAACTTACATCTTTGAGCTATGCTTTGAAGATTAATGCGCTCATTAACTGATCCAAGTAAATCACAGCCACTCTTCGACCCCATTCTAAGCTAGTTGCGTAAGATGGTACTAGAATTAGAGTTTTTATGTTATTTTTAGCTTTCTCTTTCATATAAAATAGCAATAACTCTTCCTAATACAAAAAAAACAGAAAGAAGAAGATAAATCCTCTGTTTCTAAATAGTTATTTGTTTGATATAGAATGTGTGTTTTAGAGGTAAGTTCTCTATTCTACATTATATTGTGTTAAGTGTATTCTATTTTACATCTCTAATGTGAAAATAACAAATACCAAAAATACCAAAAAAGTGTTGAAAAAACAACGCCAGAGGGTGAGCAAACCTTTGCGCGGAGTCCTCGCGCAATCAAAGTGAAATTTTAACGTCATCTGGGTGGCCTGAAGCGCGAGCATTTTGCGGGCCGTGCTAGCTATGCTGTTTACCTTATTTCTATACATTCTGTTTTACTTCAATAGCATCAAAAGAAATAAAAACTAAATGCAAGGATACACTTAAGCTCCCACGAACACGGATTAACTCAGTACCTCTCAACACTTTTCACAGTTAACAAAAACTTATTTTTTAGCATTTCCCTTTCAAAATACAAGTTGGAACTCGAAATAGCACAGACAACAGGAAAAGCAGTACTTATAAATACAGCCAGTGCCCCGTTTTGTACGAGATTCAGCCGTGATAGTCGACGGGAGAGCCAAAGTGCCGTTTTATTAGTATTCAGATAGCGAGCTGAATTACACAACACATACATACGTCAACACATACATATGAATTTGTACGGATGTATTGTGTTCTATGTTTTAGTACTGTGGTATATCCAATCTCTTCCGTAGTAAGAGTGCATCCACGGCTCTATGCGAATTTCTGCTTGAGAATTTATATGTATTTTTATATTTCAGAAACAATGGACGGCATGACAGCAACTCGAGAAATGGCCATTCGTGGAAAGACTCTCGACGTGTATAGGCGCGTTAATTAACTGTCTTATGAAGTGTTTTCATACTAAGTGTGTTCTTTGCTGTGTAAGAGAATTAATAGTGTAAAGTTAAAAATAATGTATTTGTTTCCCTTAAAAATCTACATTTCCTGGTTTTATTAATATTAATATTCCTTAGGTTAACTATGAAAAACAAAGCTAACCTCTATAAGCAATAAAATCTATTAACCTCATTCTTGCCTTTTTCTTTCGTCTTAAAACTTAATTGAATTTTAAGTTTTTAATCCATATCAGATACTATAAAAGTTTTTTAAAAGTGATTTTCGGAGAACCAACTCTGTCTTTAGGACCTAATCTAGAAAAATTACGACCTAGCTTTTAGCTAGCCACGAAGAGGGTAAAATTCTTAGAATATCTAAACTTCGGAGGCTCTTCTTATAAAGTCATGCCTAATTAGTGTTACATTTAACTTTAATTCTTGGTAACTTTTGATGACCTAACCTTTAATTTTATTAACCTAATTTATCCTGATTTACTACAGGCTTCATAAATTTCATAAATTTATAAATTTACCAGGCAAATGATTATAATTTCACAAGTGCATTGCGCCAAAGTAGATAAATAACGAAAACTTCTTCACTTGACGTTCCCGGGAAAAAAATATTATTTGTGGCCTATCATAGTTATGGGTAGATCTCACCATTTAAGTATTTGTTAAGCTGTCCCCTACACCTAGTACATTAACTGCCAAAATATTACGTATAAACAGAAACTTCCATATAGCCAATCAAAAACCTCTATCAGTCGTGTACACACATCAAAAAAAGTTTGCGATCACTTGGAAAAGTGCTAATATTTTTTATTGTAGAAGAATAAAACTTAATTACTTTTTATCTTTTGATTCCTTATTTAAAAATATGAAATTTAAATATAAAATAATTTCGTAATTCAAATGTTTTTTCATTTAAAAAGACAATCAACCCTTGCTTGCTTTCATTCAGAAATCTGACATAGTCGCAACTTATCAATATTTTCAATTTATTCAAAAAAAATTAAGTTGGTAACGATGCCGAGAGGATTAACTGCAGTTTTACGAGCCAGAATTCTAACTTTAAGTGGAGAAGGCTATTCCACGAGGGAAATATCACGCAGAGTTCATGTATCCCAATCCTGCGTGGTGACCACGTTGGAGAGGTATCAGGGCATGGAAGATTTAGCTGATCGACCTCGCAGTGGTCGCCCAACTGTTCTTACTGCAATTCAGAAGCGATATATCAGATTACTGGCTGCCCGTGACCCAACAATGAACGCTACTAAAATGAAAGCAGAGCTGCGAGCTGCCACCGGCCGCGAAGTTAGCACCCAAACGATTAGAACTTGCTTACACCAAGCTGGATTACGAGCAAGGAGATCCTGGCGAGCACCTCTGAACTCACAGCAACGGAAGCGGCGCAGATTGCAATGGGCTAGGCTCCGTCAAAATGAAGAAATTGAGGACGAAAGCATCTGGCAGAACTGCTTCTTCGTTGACGAAACGCGGATCAGTACACATCCAGATAACCGACGTGTCCGTGTCTGGAGAAGACCTGGCGACTCTGAAAGGCAGAGAACTGCCACTGGAACCGTTCAGCAGGGCGGGAAATCAGTGTCCTTTTGGGCCGGGATAATGATTGGGGCTAGGACGCCCTTAATCCCGTATCAAGGCACCATGACCGGAGCCATGTACAAAACGATTGCAATCGATGGATACGTCAGACCATTCCGCATCAACCACGGGCGCCAATTCATAATGGTAGATGATAATGCGCCCGAACATCGAAACGGACGTGTTGATGCTGCTCTCCAGCAATACGACATCACCAGGTTAGACTGGCCTGCCGGCTCGCCTGACTTAAACCCGATCGAGCATGCGTGGGATGCTCTTAAGCGAGCTGTTTGGAACCGTCAGCCACCTCCGCGAACAGTGTCAGAAATCAGGGCAGCTGCTATTGAAGAGTGGGACAGGTTACCACAAGAAATGCTAGATAACTGAATTCTTAGCATGCCCAGAAGGGTTTCCGCATGTGTGCGAGCCAGGGGAGGAGTCATTTTATACTAACTATTAATTTTTTCGTAATAAATTTTGTTTGTTTTTTCATTAATTCAAATTTTTCATTACATTACATTTAAGCCAAAATTGCATTTCCTAGCTTTTGTTAATAAAAAGTAAATAATTAATAATGATTCTTTTATTTACTTAGTGCATTTTCATTATAAAATCATAAAACGTAAACAGTTTCTTTAAATAATTTATATTTTAAAGAATATACCTGATTTTGCTACTGATCGTAAACTTTTTTTGATGTGTGTATATTGTACAAATACTCGCTACACCTTAACTGTCATGACCAAATTTTATTTAAAAAAAACATATTTTATATAAGTAATTATTTTCCTTAGTGATCCTAGCACAGGTATATTACATATATAAAAGGAGGCTCCGGCAACTTTATAATATATTAATGTTATATACGTAAAAGGAAATAAATATTTTTGTATTTTGTATATTCCACACATTCACATTCTAAGTTATAAGAAGCAATTGAAAAGAATGCGCAGACTGAACCTCCTGTAAATCTAACTCCAGTAGACTCTATTAAAAGTTACTGGACTCTATCGAGAGTCGCTCCACAGGTCTATTTTGTTAGAGCTACTATATATATGTATGGGATGACTTTAAATTAAGTAGTTAGTGTAACTTCAGGGGGAGTACCCCATGAAACAGAGACACTTTCTCAAAGGAACTTAGATGAAATTCGAAAAAAAAGCTTCAAATTCCCAAACGAAGGCGAATCAACTGATCGCACAAGTTGTATGATGAAGGGTTTTTTATATTTCTATCTATGTTCCTTGGGGAAAGTTGTTCAGTTTCATACGCTGGTGTGCATTCTTAAATTTTGCTTCTTTAAAATCACCCATCTTAAATATATAAAAGGAGAAACTGACTGACTGACTGACTGACTGACTGACATATCAACGCACAGCCTAAACGGCTAAACGTAGGCACTTGAAATTTGGAAGGGACGTAGCTTAGGTACCGTAGAGGTGCACTAAGAAAGGAATTCCCGAAATTCTCACGGGAACGGGAATTAGCGGGAAAATCCTTTTGTATGAAAAATCTAAACCGCAGTTAGACACTTGAAATTTGGCATGCAGGTACCTTAGTAAACTTAAAGCTTAGTTGCAACAGGATATTGCAAAATTCCAACGGGAGTTAGCGGGAAAAAAAAATTGTATGTTAAAATCTAAATCTTAAACTAAATCAATATTTAATAAGCTAAATGAAGGTCCATTAATGGACCGTCAATAAAGTGTAATCTGTTCAAAAGAAAAAATTAACACGCAAACGAAGTTGCGGGCATCAGCTAGTAATATATATTTCCACTTGAGAAACGGTATAGTTTGTGGAAGCGCTCGTAGCCTAGTATCGCTTGCTGATAATTGATCATTGAGGTTAAGCAACGTACACAGAGGCAGGGAACCTGGCTATCTATCTCAAGCATGTCCGTACTTCGGAGGGTGCGCTAAACCGTCAGTCGTGGCGCTTTAGCGTTACTTAACAAGAATGGATCATAACACTTTAAACTTCCGCGATTTGAACACATAATGAAATACTAAAACGGGTCTAAATTGCCGTGCCGGTGCCGTGTGGTGATCGCTTGAGAATAACACCACCCCATATCTTTCCGTGGGTGTCGTAAGAGGCGACTAAGGAAACACAAATGAGACCTGCCTCCTAGTAATGCATCCCAGGCAACGACACTTCATTTTTTTCTGAATCTGAGGTGTCGTCCTATGGTCTCATGTTTAGGGGAGACCAAGATTAGTTGTGACAGAGAAGAGTGTGACATAGTCAATTTTTCGAAACCTATAACTGCTAGCGAGCTCACAATAGTGCGTGTTTGTGAGTTCAAGTCTCAAATTAAAAAACGCGCGCTGTTGTGAGCTCGCTAGCAGTTAAAGGTTTCGAAAAATCGACTTTGTCACAACTCTCTTTTGTCACTTAGGTCTCTCCTACGCATTCAGTAATATGAATCTGCCAATCGACCCAGGTTTCCCTCCCCTTAAGAGCGTCGCTTAATGTGCAACTAATGCACATAACTTTTCGAAATGAATTTAAAAAAAAACTTTTTTTTAAAGGGTAAGCTTAAAACTAGTGGCAGGAGACTCCTAGTAAGCTCATCGCCTGTGTAAGGAGTCACCGCTCTTCCATCACTGACAAACATAGGCAACTTATATTGATACCAATAACAAATATTAGTAAAAATAAAGTAAAAATTAGAAATACTTACATATTAACAAGGAAGAACATGTGAAAGTAATACTTACAAGCAATAACGAGCAGTGTTATTATCCTGTTTCTTTATCGCACTGCGGAAATTTGGAATGATTTACATCCTTTCTTAGTATAGTGTGACACAAAAAATAGCCCAATAAACTACCAGTATCAAAGGACATACAGATATGTCCACGAATGCCGGGTTTCCCGGAAAAATTCCCGCTGACGGTGCAAATATTTCATCCTTTTACACGTAAGCAAATGCAGCGAATGTCCGGAATGATATAGATCTCGAATACGGATACCAGGGCGATGTTTACGGACATGAAAAGGCCCGGACATGCAGGAAAACAATTTAAATGGATCGTGTACGTATATACAGCAGCACATCAGACGTTCTCGAGTGCATACGGCAGAAGACAAAAGTTCCCTTAGGTCTCCAGAGAGTGAAACCGTTGGAATCGCATCACCATGCTAGTTTCAAAGTATTTGTGGTGCGGATCCCGACGTTTATGCTGGAGACAGTCATGAAGGAGAGCTTTTGGCTGGAGGGCGTGGTGTTCCGCCGTTTTCGAGGGAGATTCCCGGTTATAGACACCCCCGGAAAAACACCCGGGAAATAGGTTAATTAAAGTTTTAATTTTGTTAAATTATATTTTATATGTATGTTAGTCTGTAAGGTATTTATTTAAGGGCCTAGTTGCCAGAAAATAAATGATTTTATTATTATTATTATCAGAAGTCAACACTGTCTCACTCTTTCTGAAGGAGGGAGTGGCAGGAAAAACCCCGGCGAGGCCATCAACAATCGGCCAGGGTTTTAGGACGATTGTGAAAGAAATCGGCGAACTATCTGGGCATTATTGAGCAGTACTGCTTTCTGCATCTTTTCCATCACTGACTTCTTAGTGATACCAAGCCTGCGAAGATATAAGGCGAGGCTCTTTGGAACTAAAACATTCACCGACATGACTGTCGGGTTTATTTCTGTGGGTGCCACCCTCCACATGTCGGTAACCTCGTGCGGTATTATTATTATACATGTTAACCTTGACGTCACCCTAATCTCGCTTGTAATAGCACCGGCTTTCGTAGTGCAAATGCGGAACCTGACGTGCTGCTGTCTGATACACGTTGCTAGTAAGTATGTTAATAACAGGAGACTTTTGCCTCCAAGGTAAGTTAAATCGTTGAACAGATTACACTATTTACCAACGTAGCAGACAACTTCAAACTCAAAAAACAATTAGAACATTCAAGATTAAATTGAAGAAACACTTATTGGATCTTCAAAAAAAAACAAGAAAGTATACATTTTTAAGTGACTGGGTTTGGCTTTCGTTTCCATTTAATCTTCCCTCATTTTATAGTATTCTTATTTTTCTTTATTATTGTATTTAATTGTATGAATTGTATTACTATTGTATTTAATTGTATTATTGTACTTAGTTAAATGTAATCATATTGCCGGTAAAGGATTAAATAGTGTAATTTATATTCTGATACGGCAGCGTTCCCCTCTCTCAGGCGTTCACTGAAAACCAGCGTCGATAGCTCTTCGGAGCCGCGGCATTTTCAATTCAATTCAAATTCAAATTCTTTATTTCAGGTCATTAGCCCATAGTGTTAGTAACAATGTTGACTTACGCTAGTATTAGTTAATTAATTAATTAAATTAATTTATATTAAAATCAGATTAAATATAAATGAAATGTAAAAAAAATAATAATACAAAAATAGAATTAAAATTGTTAGTATATCTTAAAACTATGTTAGTAATTAGAAGCGATACTGAGTCAGTGGCTTGTGTAATGACAGCCAGTGTCTCAGCATCGGTCCATCCATCCTCGCGGCGACGACGGAGAGCAAACTGTTGCTGCTGCCCCGCACCCGCTCCGCGCTCGAGGCCGCTCTCTTGCGCATCGTACTATAGAAGCAATCTATACGAGCCTCGGCGAACATACCTAAGGCACTGCAAAAGCGGGGCAGCCGCAACAGCACCCTAAACGCGTTATTATATTGAACACAGAAGGCGTTGTAGGCTTTCTGGGTGTATGAAAGCCACAAGCTGCTCGTATAAAAGGTGGTGCAGTAAGCTCGTATTTTGCTGAGTGAAAGCCTTTTTGGTACTCTTTTACTTAGTTTTTAGTTTATTATTAGTTTAGTCTTAGTTTTCTTTAATGTAAAAGTACCAAATAAATGTTTTTCTATTCTATTCTATTCTATTCTAAAAAACTTTACCACCCCCGATAATCATAGCTTGTAACTTTTAAACCTGAATAAATTTTGATAAAATATAGCTGAGAACTATCTTGACCATAAAGCGCTTGTAACCCAGAGGCATTCGCTAATCTCACCGAAATAAAGTAACGCACACAGAGGCAGGGAACCTGATGGGTGACAAAAGTGGCAATTTATCACGAGTGTTTCCGTGCTTCGGAGGGCACGTTAAGCATATGCTACAGTCGTAAAAACCAAGTCAGAAGCCATTGTGCGGTTTGAAAAATCTGATAGCAGGGTTAGTCAAGTTCGCAACGTCTCACGTCAGCTTTCAAACAAAATGTCGATAAAGTGTCGACATGAAAACACCAGAGGGCGAACAAGCCTTTGCGCGGTGCCCTCGTGCAGTCAAAGTGAAGTTTCACTGAGTGAGTGAGTTCATCTGAGTGGCGTGATGCTCGAATTTGTCGTCGGCCGTGCTATCAATGCAGGAAGATGAATTCCATGGTGGCAGTATGCTCTCCAACCGTAAAATTTCTCGCTTCTATCATATCGAGCCTCAACTTATATCCTCCATAGCATTTTCTTATGCTAATCCAAAAATATGAGAGTAATTTAGCACTAATTAGATTAGGGTCCCCAAACAAAATAAAAACCATAGACATAGAAAATTAGTTTTAGGGGTTTCGTATGCGGCGTCATTTATCGCACACTTATCAACAACTAAACATGGTGGGTTCATAGCTAGTCTGACCAATAACCTATTTAAATAAACTTATCTTCCCTCGCAAATTAATAATAATAATTATTATTATTATTTATTTGTTCAAGTAACATAGGTACATTTTACAACATTTATTTGCTAGCGCTTAAATAGGAGAAATCCTGTGCCAAAGCGCTAACTACTTGCATTTGAATTCAATCTGATGTTAAATGAAAAAGCTTTGTAATGAGAAATTTCATGAAAATTGGTTTAGCCGTTTAAAAGTTATTTATAAGCGATGAATATCGAGGGTGATAGATTTTTGTTATTATAGAGTTGTTTAGAGTGGTATAGTTGATAAAAGGGATTGAATTAACCCACGTAACTGAACAACTTTCCCCGGAAAAGAAGTATGAAAAATTTTTCCTGTCTAAATTAGAAATTCGACTTCTTGTTTTTGAAAATACCTTATTTTTAAGTTAAAAAAAAATTAGAAATTTAAAAACACCTTTGGGCAAAGTTGTTTTTTATTTTTCACCACCATAAGTTTCGCTAATCAATTTAAAGTAAGTTCATACGTAACTATAATACTTACTTCTACGTGTAAACTAACTAGCCGGGCCTGTAATTGGTCAATAAATCATTGCGAGCCGCGTCCTTTAATTTCACCTAATTGCCTTCCCTATTTTAGCCGGTTGCTCATTTACTAGATAGGTTATCAGCTACATTTAGGTTATATACCAGGCCAGCAAGGCTATTTCACTAATCGATGGCGGTTGAATGACAATGGTCGCCATTTTATACGTTCTGGGTACCTACCACGATCGTTTAAAAGCATTTCTGTTTAGGATTCGACTTTAAACTGCTTCGCAATTGGAATGTTTTTTAAAATGGTACCATGATGGCGCTGCTTTTTAACTGATCGGTTGTCTATGGTCCATTTTTAAAAATAAAATAAATTGTCGCTGGTCTGCCTTTAAATCGCAACAGCGCCAAAATTGAATCGCTTATAAGCCATCATGGTACGAATAAGCGTTGCAGACTTGTTTAGATCCTAAAATGGATCGCGCTAAGCGATCATGGTAAACCTCCAGGTGACGAAATTGAGAACTGTCGTTTCATACATTTGATAGCTACAGTTCGAGCACAAATTCACGCGGCACGCCACTCGGCTGACACTGAAACTTCACTTTGGTTGCACGAGGGCCCCACACAAGGCTTACTCACCCTCTGGCGTTGTCAATGTTGACATTTTGACATAGGACCGTGGCGAATTCCGCGCGCAAGCACATCGTGCAAGAGCTGCTGCTTTAACTAGCGGCTCCACCGTAAACTGAATATCAACTTAATGTGCAATTATTGGCATTGGCGCTGCTGCTCGGGTGGCTGTCATCAAATGTATGATAGATGAATTAAACCTTTCCTTCATAAATATTAACATTTATTTCACGTTGCATTGATCGCCGCGTCGCCGCGCCACATTGCTTGTGTATATGTAAGTTCGTAAGTTGATCAACTTTCGAGGTGGTTTATCTACTACGAGTATCGGAAAATCATACACGGTAGTTGAAATGTATTATTTAATGTATACATTTCCGGTAATCGATCAATTTACGGCGTCTCGCGCTAAAATGATCCAACGAACGCGATGTGTACGCTGATTGGTTGAAAACTCGAGGTGTTCGCTGATTGGTTGAATGTCTCACTTAGAACTGCGACAAGTAGGTTTGTTAGTAGCCGAACCCACGACCCTCGACGCACGAGCCGAGCGAGCGTAGCGAGCGTGCCGCGGCAGCGGCCGCCGAAGTGCCAGAAACGACTCGACTATGGTTGCCTTAAGAGGTTGTCGCATCGACCAATCAGAGAACAGTGTATTATATTACGGATGTCAGTTTAACGTAAAAATGTACACTGAGCAGCGATTGGTCCATTCGTGTATGATTTGACGTGTGGCAAAATCGTTAGTTGATAAACTTACAGCCAGGCAGCGTAAGTTGATCAATTTGCTAAAATTTATTGCGTTACATAATACATTTCAACTGCCGTATATGATTTGCCGAAAGTTGATAAACTACTTCGAAAATTGATCAACTTACGATTCTTATTATTTTCCGGCGACATATACATAGCGCCTTAGTGTGCTAACTTACGTCCCTAATTTCGCTAACTAATTTAAAGTCACCAAATATTAGTATTAACAGTATGCAAATACAAATATCAATAAATTAAATCCAAGGTAATCGCTTCACCAAGCAAATCCCGGGACGCTTTTGATTAATTGGCTCCTGTCATCTGAATTAAATTCCTTATTGGCACCATATTCAAATTATACAAGCAGTAAATGACGAGTAATACAGTCAGTCAGTGATACCAACCTATCATCTCGAATTCCAGAATGATTGTCATCGCGATTCCCCCCTCCAAAAATCCAAGATGGCGGATATGAAATTTTCTGCCGTGTCGCTCAGTAGGTTTTCGGGGGTGCTGATTCCAAAAGGTTTTTTCGCCAACCTTTCGGGTGGAAGAGCTAAAAGTCACGAATTATCAAAATTTCTCAGTTTTTAAAAAGCTATTAAAATATTAATTGCCATCGCAGCGGCGGGATAGTTCTCGATTTCGCCATACGAACGAATATAACTCTTTACCTTATATTTTAGATTTTATAACGCCTTCGAGGTGTTGTTCGCTCACGCGGAGGTAAATATCTTCAGCACTATCCTGCGCAAGAAGGCGGGCCACTGCTGAGCAGAATGCGCGGGAGCAGCAACAAAGGCCTTAAGGAGATCGCCGAGAGTCCACTAATTAAAATTGCGTCATAATTAGACATGCTAGGTGAATTCTAACTGGGCAGAGTACATTTTTTTTGCTTAGTTATGTAATGGACTTCCGAAATTCACAATGTTCATTCTAAATCGAATTTTATGTTTATTTGTTATAATAATTAGTGTAGAATATACTGTTAAGTTTTCTCGTGAATCAAATAAAGATTATTGACATAAATTTAGTTTATTATGACCCAGTATGCGTAAACTTGTCCATTACGAAACAATTTTCAAAGAATTTAAAATCTTTAACTATACCTTTTAAGCATATTAGTATTACATTAAAATCGTTTAGAAACACTAATCTTGCATTATTGTTACAAATCATTTTATATCATTCCTTAATTTAATTGTAATTTGCTTAATTTAGTCGATTACGTTACTTTTATGACTTTTCCCAGAAAAATACAGATTTTCTCTGCAATTAGCAAATTTAAAATAAAGTAAAACCCTCTGGCTATAATTTATTTATGAATGTTTTTATTTATTTTCAATTGAAATAGTTTTAAATACAATTTCAGTCTCTAAAATAATGGGACAGTTCCGTAATAGGATTTTTATGTAACGTAATGGACATGTAAAGGCATGTCTAAATAACCATACGAAATGATTATTTTTGGAAAGAAAAAAAAATATTTTCAGTCTTAAACGTTTTATTGGGTATACCTACTTTCATGGCTAAAATTAACTGTAAAACTTAGTAATCTAAGTTCTAATCAGATAAACTTTTTTTAAAGATTCTGCGTAGGCGAAGCTTTTGGTGCTGTCTCAGATAAGGAACGTGCAGAATTTTCTTGCTTTTTCGTCCGTCTTAGATTTCTTTTTTGGTCTTTCCAAGGTTGTCTTTTTTTTAGATTTCTCTTCTTCACTAAGTTCTGCAATCTTTTTTTGGCATTTTTCAGTCTTTTTAATTTCTTCTTCTAATGAGCTTCGTATTTTTCTGGGTTTTGTTTTAGTTTTTCTCTGTATCTCTTCGCCCTTTCTTTTGCTGTTAACGCCATTTTATATACTATAAGTATACAGGAACCTAAGAACAAAAAAAAACAATTACCTAGTGAGTTATTTACTTAAGTCTACATACTCGTTCTTATTTTAATACTTGACTAAGAACCATATTGTAAATTATAGTTGTTGCCCGCAATGCAAGTTTAAAAGAAAATCGTGAATGTTCCTTGCTATAATAATTATTATTTTTGATTTTTATTTTACATACAGTTTAAATTGAGAAACCTCCTTTTTTGAAGTCGGTTAAAATACTTAAACCTTCTCCTAAATGTAACAAACACTTTTCTGAAAACCGCATCAAAATCGGTTCAGCCAAACGCGACATAATCGCAGACAAACATACATACATACAGGTCATACTGAGAACCTCCTTTTTTTGAAGTCGGTTGAAAATAACATGTAATTCAATCTCGATCATCACAATTTTGGAAACAATCTATTTTAATACTTAATAGTTTTTAAACACATAACCTCTCTTTCAATGTCGGTTATTGCAATATGAACTTGGCCTTATAGTTCCATTACGTTACGTTTTGTGTCCACTTAATACATAACGTTTTATAAAGGACGTTACGTATTTACGCCGGCCGGTATTTTATTTTGATTTTAGGTATTTCTAATCCTTATAGATAAGGATTAAGTGAATTCACTTATAAACTAGTAAATTACGCGATGTGTCAAATGACTAAGAATGACATAAAATAAAACTTACCTTCATTACTCGGCAAACGTGCTGGACACAATTTTTTGACCGCAAATCGGTCTTACTATAACGCGACTTACAGAGCAACTGACGATATGTTTTTCAAAAAATGGCATCTGCCATAGACAAAATAATGTTGCTATTATTAAAATCTAAAAGCAGTTTGGTGTTTTTTTGCGAGGCAGGGGGAAAAACAATACCGTTACGTATGATGGACAGTCCACCGGGCCAAATTTCAAGAACAACACAAATGTTATCTTAAATTGATTTTTTACCTTATTCAAAGGTTAAATAAGATTTTAAACTGAATGTCAGGTTAAAGATCTTTCGAATGACATCTGTAAAGTTACGTAAAATATAAAGCTTAACATTAAAATAACTCTGTGAACTTTGGCAGGTGAGGGTGGGACAAGCAAAAAATGGTCATTTTGTTGCTTATTTGCAGTATTTACCAAAAAGTAATGATGTTAGTATGGTTTAAAATGGTTTTACTCTGGATAAAAATATATAATTAAATTTAAAATAAAGATTCCAAGCCACTAAAACATAAATGGTCTTAGGTATAACCGCTCTAAGACAGAGAACAAGACTATTTCGCCTTAAGCAAAAAAAATGTACTATGCCCAACTACATATTTAGATTTAACGTATGCATATGTATTACGTCCACACATAATTTTTTTTGCTTTTTTTTTTATTAAAGCAGCAACTCGCGTAGAGTCGAACGGCCAGTGACGATTGCAGATGCAGTCTTGCCTCGGAAGAGAATGCATACCACAGTACGAGTACTTTAACCTTACTACTTGCAAATAATTTGTACGGCGATATCGTTTGCTGCCTATATTAAGAGCTTTGATGAAATTCCTATCACGCTGACTACTTATCTATAAATACTAAATACTAACACGATTGAGAAGCCCCGGGCCATTGGTGTTAGAACATTCAAAGAAGCTTGTATTTTCTTCCTTTGAATTGTAGCTCAAATTAAGGATGCAAATCAACCCACTAAACAATTTTTTCCATGAAACATAGGTTGAAAAATGATTGAAAATTTGTTTTCTTTATTTTCAAACAAGGTTTTACATGATCTTAGATTGTTACATAGCATTGTTCTAAGCTATAATATATTTTATCCAAATTGGTTCAGCCGTTTAAGAGTTATAAGCGATGAAAGTCGGGGATACACAACCTTTTAAAGTTTAGATTCATCAACCGACTTCAAAAAAGGAGGAGGTTCTCAATTCGACTGTATTTTTTTTTGTATATTCGTTACGCGATTACTCCGGCAACTGTTGTCCGATTTTCAAAATTCTTTATTTGTTCGAAAGAGTATACTCCTGAAGAGGTCCCATATAAATTTTATCGAAAATGATACAGCGCTTTTAAAAAAAATCAACAAAAACAAAATATACTACAAACTAGAACATCATCTAAATAAATGAATGACATTTCTGTTTGTAGTTATTTGCTAATAGGCATTGTAGTCCGCAAAAAACTAGATATCTACTTTGTGCGAACTGTTGTTGGGATTGAAGTCGGTGACTCATACGTTTTTAACGTGGAAAATTATTACATTATTACTTACCTCTTATGGGAGCATCAGTGGTTCAGAACCACTCGATGCCACGTTTGACATAAATTCTGAGGGTTATAAGATAAAACATGATGTATAGTGGTGAGAGGTTGTCAGCCTTCCGCCCGAATACAGCAAAACTCTCCCGTTCCTAATCAGCTAATTACGGTAATCTTATTCAACAATTCGTTTCTATGACTGCCGTTATACAAAACTTACTCAGAAGGTTTGTGCTGGCTGGGTATTACTAACTTTTACAATATGCCTGGGAAGAGTTGGCAGCAGGTACAGTTTTAGATTCAAAGCTCTTAAAGTAGTTCAGCATTCCTTTATAAAATAATCTTCAAACTCATTTACAATAACAATTAAAATATACTTTCAACCGTCATTAACGAACTTCTCTTCCTTTATCGTTTCTTTATAATTTTCTTTGAAATCCTTTTTCCAAATCACTATCTTCCGTCTCGAAGTGTTGCTCAAAGACAAAGCGTGGTTGAAGACAAAAGAATTATGCACAAATCAGATAATATAGACAATAGAGTAGAATAAATTAGAATACAATTTTTTTTTATTTCCACACCACAAATTACAGAGAAATAATAAATGTATAGATTACTAGCATTCCGCTCGGGACTTCGTTCCCGTGGGTGTTTGGGGAAAATCATGTAGCCTATGTCCATCGGGGATAATGTAGCTTTCTAATGGTGAAAGAATTTTTCAAATCGACCCAGTAGTTTCGGAGCCTATTTAATACAAACAAACAAACAATCAAATCTTTCCTCTCTATAAATAGTATAGAGTATAGATATAGATTTATAGGTTACTAGCTTTTTCTCGAGTTTTCGCTCGCGCAAAGAACTCTTTTAATCACCCATTTCATTCTTGACCCCTTAGGGAATGATTTTAGAAAAATCGCGAAACACGTGTCCGTTTATTTACCTTGAAGTTGATGAAGATTGGAATGGACTGGGCATCAATGTCAACGGCAAATTTCTATCGCACCTCCGCTTCGCAGACGACATAATAATATTGGCAGAAACACCACAAGTCCTGCAAGAAATGCTGCACAGCCTTAACGCTGCCTCAAGACGTGTCGGCCTTGGAAGGAACTTGGACAAGACCAAGGTCATGTTCAATGATCATGTCGTGCCCAGGCCGATCTCTGTTGACGGTGTTACGCTCGATGTTGTTCAGAAATACATATACCTCGGGCAAGCGTTGCAGTTAGGTAGAGACAACTTCGAGCGGGAAATCACCAGAAAAGTGCAGCTTGGCTGGGCAGCATTTGGGAAGCTGCGTCATATCTTTTCGTCGCCACTCCCGCAGTGTCTAAAGACCAAGGTCTTTAATCAATGCGCCCTACCAGTCATGACCTACGGAGCCGAAACGTGGAACATGACAGTGAGGTTGGCCCACCGATTGCACGTCGCTCAGCGAGTAATGGAACGCTCCATGCTCGGGATCTCGCTAAGGGATAGAATCCGAAACGAGGTCATCCGACAGAAAACCGGAGTGATGGATATTATCCAAAAGTGTAGCAAGCTGAAGTGGCAGTGGGCTGGCCATGTCTGTCGCAGAACCGACGAGCGTTGGAGTAGACAGGTTCTCGAATGGAGACCACGTCTTGGCAAACGTAGTGTAGGACGCCCCCCAGCCAGATGGTCAGATGACCTAAAGAAGATAGCGGGTAGTGGCTGGATGAAAACAGCGGAGGATCGTGCAAAGTGGCGCACCTTGGGGGAGGCCTATGTTCAGCAGTGGACTGTAATAGGCTGATATGATGATGAAATTTGGTACAGAGATAGATTAGACGTAGGGAAAGGACATAAGCTACATTTTATCCTACAGCTGGGCACGATATAACCTGTAGTACACGCGGGCGGAGCCGCGGGCGAGAAGCTAGTAGGTAATATGTTTAAAACACGGAGGATCGTGCAAAGTGGCACACCTTGGCGGAGGCTTATGTTCAGCAGTGGACTGCAATAGGCTGATATGATGATGATTATATTTACGAGATAAAAAGAAAGAGCACGTGCCGCGTATCTTCGAGGTGTCTGTAGTGAGTGATCTCAGTCCTAAGAAGAGGGTCCATTAATTTCATCCGATATACTGCACTAATGGACAGTCTTTGTTACTATTTCTAATTATATTCCACAACTTCTATTCCAATAAGGTCATTTGCGAATAGATTATCTACTAATTTATATGTTTCTAGGACTGGATTGACTATGGCTTGACCCTAAAGGGAAATAATTGCATGGCGTATAGGTCTTCTCTCTTCTTTTTTTTCAAATATATCATTTAACAGATTATTTATTTCCACAACGAATTCCGAAGTATCCATAGATACAGAAGTTCACTACTTCGTTTTGGGGCTTGACGATGCGCCTCATGATATCTAATTAGATAATATGGGCTCTGAGAGGTAGACAATATTTTATGATTTAGTTCTTTTTATTTAGGTATCACGTGATGCATATGTATTTACAAATTGGCATCAATCCAGGATATGAAAGCGGTGACTCTTGTGTAAACTGACGGTTGCGCAGCTTCACAGCTCTCACCCAAACCAAAAGACACGATCCCCACCTGAAACAGAAAACAAGGATCATCATCTTCAATTATGCCGATTTTTCGCAAGCCAGAGGAATGAAATTGGATAGCTATTATGAATTGAGAAAGAAATAAGTAAGGATAACAATAGCACTTGTGATTATCAATCTGTGAAATGTCATCTTTATTTATATTTCGGTACAAGCGAACACAGGTGTTTTATACCGAAATTTACGTGAGATAACTAAGTATTCCAAACACTTTCGTCATTTTTCCAAAAAAAAGCTCGAGGCAGCATGTGTACCGAAGTGTTTAGTAAATATTGTTATTCAATTCAATATTTTGGAAAATAACGTCCGCAATATCGTGATTTTAGTATTGTCTGAGTATTTTAGTAATAGTTAAAATATAGAATGGCGAAGTCGCCAACATCAAGTAAAGAAACCCTTTATGGGTTGTGAAACGACAGAGTCTCATCCGTTGATTAGCAGGGTGCCCCGCTAGCAGGTTGTGACCCCACACACCCAGAATATTGTTATTTTTAACCAACTTCAAAAAAGGAGGAGGTTCTATGTCCGACTGTATATATTTTTTTGTTCTAAAGAGTATACTCCAGAGGCGGTCCCATATAATTTTTGTCGAAATGATTCAGCGCTTTAAAAAAAAATCTACAAAAAATACTTTAAATCAGAACATCATCTAAATAAATGAGTGACATTTTCGTTTGTGATTATCTGCTAATAGGCATTGTAGTCTGCAAAAAAGATACGTAAGTTTAGCGCTGAGTGAAATGTAGAGGGGATAGCTGCGCATAGGTACTGTCGCGCACGCAATACAATTATAACTTTAATAAAATAATTTTAAGAACATTTAAATGTACTCTTTGTCAAACAGTAAGTCTAGCACTAGTGAGTGAAATGTTGAGGATATTACGTAACTGAGCATGAGTACAGTCGCGCATGCAGACGTTAATAAATAGTAAATTTTAAAGTATTCCATAGCTTGTAACAGGATATTTTAAACGACAAAAACGACTTCCATACAAAGTGATACATGACAGAGTGATTAAGTTTATGGGGAGTAGAAAAAATATATGTATAATAGAATTCATTAATACGGGCCTAAGTCTCTCGTATGTTAGCCTTAACCAGTCTCATCATAAAATATAGTTAGTAGAAGAGTAATAGCTTCACTTTGAGTAAATATTATTTAATCTTCGTACAAGGCATGACTGTTGCGCATCCTTCTGAAATCAGTACCTAGATTTTTGTGATTTTCCTAGCCAGCTTATACTGGAAGTATAATATATGGTTACTTCGAAATATTAAAATGTTGTAGGTTCCTATTCATTTGTATTAATAAGTATTTTTAATTGGAAGTAACGTTTTTTGTAAGCAACATCAACGATTTAACTCCTAACCTCAACATTTTTTTGGTAATTCATATCTCTATAATCCTAACTTTTTAAAAGTAGCAACGATTAACATTTTTGTTAGTTTTGCTTAGTTCTTCAAGTACCATTCAATTTCTCCCACGCACGGGACCTCCAAATCGAAGTCTGAAAATACATAGAACTTCGCCGGTCTTCTTTAATAAAAAACCAACAATAACAATCGAACTCAAACTTAACAATGAACGGCAATAACAATAAATTTTAGAACGCGACTGTACAATCAGAAGTCCGCGGAGCGTCGTGTCAGGGCGGGGGACGGAATACGACTGGCTAGCCAATCGACGCTACGCACGCGCTCCCTTCGTCCCTCTAGCCCCCTGACAGACCTAATTTTTGACTTCTGCGCAATAACGGTCAGCGCTAAACTTACGTGCCGCTACTATCTACTTTGTGCGAACTGTTATTAGGATTGAAGTCGGTGAATTATAAGTTTTTAACGTGGAAAATTATAATGCTTACCAAAGTCCTGACAGAATTCCAAGAGACAGTGAGAGGTCCACCCGAATCCCCGTCGCATATGCCCACGCCCCCTTGCCCACTAGTGCACATGACGCCCACGTGGAGTGGGAAGTCGAAGCTCTGCTGGCAGACAGCGTTGCTGATCACTGTCACTGTTGATTGGTGGAGGGTGGTTGTCATTGGGAAGGTTACTTGGGCTGCAAAAATAAAATAATATTAATTGACATGATCAAAATCCCACACTAAGGTGTAACGATTCCCTGGTTAACACAAATACATACTAACCATAAGGGTTAGTATATATTTAAATCCTTTAATGAATTAAATATATACTAACCTTATGGTTTAATGTAACCTTGATTTATTTTAAGTAACATTCTCAATGTTCTATGAAAATGAAACTATTTTTAACTTTGACTTTCCAAGTGTGTCCAGAGTACCTGTTAGAAACTAACAAAGATAGGGATAGTGTAGCAATTCTAGCAAAATCTTTATTTGCTTAAATACTGTAATACTGCTGTCAATTTCACATAATCTTTAACAAACAAGCAAAATATTTGCTGCAGTAGAAATAAAACGCTGATGCAGTAACTGTCAAAAACGTTGGATTTTCGTCACAGCAGTAGCAGTTTATGTTTTTGTTGGTTAGTTAAGGCGACTACAGCACCTAAATTACGATTTTATGATACGTAGAGAAGCATGACGCACTGCATTGAATCGAAGAAAAAAATTACTACGGTAATATTCAGGACATAAACTAGATAAGTAGTTTGCTGAAAACATGATTCAGCACTTTTGGTTCGATAGAAAAAGCTCTCAAAGTCACCTCTAAATACCCAATATTTGTATCTTTTAAGCTGTAAAAACCATAGTAAAATGCATACAGGAACTTGAATTTGCTAAAAATGTTCGTGATTGAACACTCTCGATAAGTAGTTAACGCGTTTTTCGATTTAAGCTGTTACCTTTCCATAAATCTCTTTTTTTCTAACTTTCGAACATGTTTTTACGCACGCACGCTTTCATAGTCCGTAAACTTCGTGTATCGACACTGTTCGCACTGCCGGCCCAGGCCTGTTGAGAGACGGAGATGGCACTATTCCTATGTGTGCTGCCTTTATCGGGTGCTGTAGGCACCTTAAAGAATTCAAAAGATTAGCTGTGATTTAGCTACGGTGCTTTTCCCTGCTTAGTTAACCTCAGCAAGGAGTGTTTGTAATATAACCCTTAAATCAAATTAAACTACATATCATTTATTTCAGACGGAGTTCATAAAGTGATAATAAACACAATAACTCAAAGCTGATGTTAGTTAGAAAATCATCGGCGAAAAATAAACTAGCTTAGGTATTGTGGAGCTCCATCCAACATGATTTTAAAAGGGGGGGAGTCCCACCTATTCGAAAATACCTTCAGGATACTGTCACCGTTATGTGACAGTCGAGAGCCTTGCGGGAGTTTCTTTATAAGACATGTTTTTACGTGCTCCTATGAGGCTCATAACTGTTAAAAATACTTTTATGAAGAAGGTAGTAAATGTAAAACCAGATAAAGACAGAATTTTGTCAAAGCCCACCGTAGCAACTTGACCAACCATATTTAGTCGGATATAATAGCCATAGATAGGCGGGCTAGCGATGTAAGTAATGGATCGCGAGACGCCAACAAAAGCGACTGGTCACCCGTGATAAATGAAAGGGGCTGCAAACAAATCCCCACCGAATGGAGTCCCAAGGACCTATGCTTGGAATTGAACTACTTTTTGTTAGTTTGTTCGGAAGGACAATTGCTTTAATTATACCTTTAAGTATTTTGGCTTAAATAGGATGAGTTCACATTAGTTAGAGAAAATTAAAAATATGATTCAGCCTACAAACATTATTTTTTCACAAAAAATACAAGTCGAAAAATGAAATAAACATTTTACCTCTCCATGCAACTTAGGCGATTTGTTGATTTGCCTTTGCATGTAAAGAAAACATTTTTTTTTTAATAATTTCATTTGGTTTCCTCGGGTGTTCAGTTTCATGGGGACAAAAACCTCCTATTTGCTTTTTTCTACACTAATACCTGCCTCGACCAGGAATGAAAGAGGGAATTGTCACAAAAGGGAAGATGACTGATATTGAGGTATAATAATATACATATTAGTACACATAATATGGTCACACAAATCACAATGAAATTAGAAATTGGTTAAAAATAAATTGTAGCCTATCAAAAATTTTTGTTTGTGGCTTTTTTTTACAAAATTAAATTTTGTAAGGATTTTATATGGCAGTTATGAACTGTGACGTCACTGTTTATATGACTCCCTCTGTCTAAATGAGAGTTTTGGTTTCTAATCTAGGTTATTTTAATTGTTAATATTGTTATACCATCTTGTATCACCACTCCTGGCAATAAATGACTTGATTTGATTTATTTATTTATTTTCAACTAGCTGTCCCGGCCAACTTCGTTACGCCTTTTTTTCATATTTTCTCACCTTTTAAACCTTCCCTGGACTTCCACGAATATTTCAAGACTAAAATTAGCCAAATCGGCCCAGCCGTTCTCGAGTTTTAATCAGACTAACGAACAACAATTCATTTTTATTTATATATATAGAATAGATAGATAGATAGATAGATTCCCGTTGTCATTTATATACTAAAAATTGTTCACATTTATCTGAAATACGTATCACCTATAGCTATTCAGAATCACCCGTTACAAAGCCCCCCTCCCCCCACACTCACCGTCACTCGTCTTCCCGTACCCGGAGACGACGGCTGGCATCCCGGAAAAGTCCTCGTTCATATCAGCCAGCGTCGGCAGCGCGACCGGCATTATGTTATCTGTGGACGAAGTGAGCCTTAGTTGTCTGAGGACAATGGGTATTTGCTGGTGTTTGAGTAGGTACAGTTTTTATACAGGTTGTAATGGGAACAGAAAACGAAAACAGCTCGTTATATTTTTCGATCAACAAGACACCGACTAGATGAAAGGAATTTTGAACATTCACGTGTCTTAGACAATAACCGATAGGTATCTCTTTTAAGACCTTAATCTTATCCTCTGAACTCACAACCTGCGTTGTATTTTTTTTATTAAGACATATTTTTTTTATACTTTATTGTACACAAAAATTTAAAACAAACATTTTACAGAGAACAGGATACACAATGGCGAGCTTAACTCAAAATGAGTTCTCTTCCAGCTAACCTAAGTGATAGAGAAAATAATATTGAAGCGGGCAAAAGTGTACAACACGGGGTGACACGGGGAACAAAATTACTAATATGGTAAAATATATATCTTAACAAAAGCAGACTAACTACATAAATATCTTACTAAGCTAACCTAAATATACAATTAAATACTTACTTAAATAAAATTATATAAAATACATAAATCCAACACATACATAAAATATTTATATACAATATGTAACACAACAGCCAACAATAAAATCTTAATACCTACAAGGAAATTGTTTAACTGCCGTACTCAGAGACGTCAATTAAAGTTAAGTACTATTAAACTCTGATGTTGGCTCTTTCACTCTTGTTGATATAAACAAGGATAGCATGACATATAAGTACTTCTTAACTTTAATTGACGTCTCTGAGTACGGCAGTAAGCCGTCCAAAAACTTACTATCATAAGTAACGCTAGGTATAGCAACCACAGCGATATCGAATGTGATGTCGACAGGGTTCCAAGAGGGGTGGACAGTGACCGAAGTAGTGGGCAGCCTCGTCCCACCGGTGAATATGGTTCGGGATCCAAGCACTATCGTGAATAACCGCGCCTGGAATTACGAATATTGATGACTATGATCATGTTTTTTTTTTAATTTTCAGGGCTAATAGAGAATCATCGTAATTGTAAAGAGTTATATCGAATGACTTTAAAAACCGGCCAAGTGCGAGTTGGACTCGCGCTCGAAGGGTTCCGTACCATTATCTCTTTAAAATGGCAAAAAAAATCACGTTTGTTGTATGGGAGCATTTGCGAAATTTTCAATTGTCTAACTACCACGGTTCATGAGATACAGCCTGGTGACAGACGGACGGACGGACGGAGCCTTAGTTATAGGGTCCCGTTTTTACCCTTTGGTTACGGAACCCTAAAAATTAGTAATGAAAAACTGAAAAAATTAACAATTTACTCCAAGGAACACAAATAGAAATACCTATGAAAAAAAAACGCTACTCTTCAGGGAAAGAAGTTGTTGTTGCATTCTGAGATTTAAACATAGAGGTTGTGATTTTTTTAACCGACTTCAAAAAAAAGGAGGTTCTCAGTTTGACCTGTATGTATGTATGTATGTATATATCTATCTATCTATGGAGGGGACGCCCGTCAGGCACAGGCGGATGATCAGTCCAGTTATTTGGGACCATTTCACCCAATTCCCCACAACAGCGCATGAGTTTTACCTCTGCACTGACAGTTCTACCTCTTTGAACCTACCCGAAGCTTTAGCAAACCCGATCTTTTATGCTAAAGCTCTTGTATTTGTTCTTCTTTTACCTCATCCATGCCTATTGTCTCCCATCTTACCAGCGCGTACATTGGACACTCAGTCAGGAAATAGAGACTTGTTTCCTCCTTGTCGCATTCTGGGCAGGTGGGATCACTTTTTAAGCCCATTATTGTTAAGTGTCGGTTCAGAGGACAGTGTCCCGTGAGCAGACCCACCACAATCCTGATGTCCTTTCTATTTAGCTTTAGAAGTTGCTTCGTCTGCCTACTGAGCTGTTTGAAGTCGGTGCCAAGAAAATTAAATTTGATAGGCCACCTTTGCACCGACGTCAAATAGCTCAGTTGGTAGGTACTACATAGCACATCAAATGATATTGTATTTTTATTTATTTATTTTATTTAACAATTTATTGCACCCATGAAAATTAAACAGAATAGTAGAAGAAAAGATAGACGACACAATAGGTATAGCTTATTTCTATTTAGAAATTTCTTCCAGCAAACCCAAGGATAGGAAATGTGAAACATTTATAAACTAACAGATAGTCGTGCGCGTAATACGAAAACCAATAAAAAAAACAAACATACTAAGCAAAAATATATACATATATAAACACATATATAAATACATATACAATACTTAAACCTAACAGTCATTACAGGAAGAAAGATAATACTCCCTAAATCTTCCCTTAAACACAGCCAGCGATGGGCTGTCTCGGACAGTGTGAGGGAGAGAGTTCCACAGTCTGCCGCGTGCACCGTGAAGGAGTAAGAAAAGAAATCCGAGTGGTGCGAAGGGATAGATAGAAGGGAACGATTTATTTTTCGCTTTGTTGAAGTTGGTTCTATTTTTTTTTTTTAAGTTTTTATTCAATGTTGTAGTTAGTTACCTGGTTTTGTCCGTCATTCCAGCAGTGGGCAGCTGTGAGGACCCTGGTGTTGGAGACCAGAGCGCCGCCACATAGAGACGTCCAGCCTGTTGTCAGAACTACTATGATGCCCGCCTGAAACATTTTAATGAATCTCAGATCCTGCTAATATTATGAACGCAAAAGCTTGTATGTATGGATGTTTGTTACTCTTTCACGCTCAAATGGCTGCACCAATTTTGATAAAATTTGGTATGGATGTAGCTGACATCCTGTATTGACATATAGGCTACATAACTTTCCCAAATTTCCACGGGATTTCGTTCCTGGGCGGAAAGCTAGTACAGAATATATAAAAACTAGCTGATGCCCGCAACTTCGTCTGCGTGTTGTATGTATTTTTATAGATTTTTTCATACAACATTTTTTTCCCGCTAACTCACGTTCCCATGGGAATTTTTCAAAATACAGCCCTAACTAAACTTAATATTTACTACGACATCTATCTTACGTGATTTAGATTTTTACATACAAAAGTTTTTTCCTGCTAACTCCCGTTCCCGTGGGAATTTTGCAATATCCTGTTGCAACTAAGCTTTAAATTTATTAAGGTACCTGCATACCAAATTTCAAGCGTCTAACTTAAGCGGTTTATATTTTTCATACAAAAGGATTTTCCCGCTAATTCCCGTCCCCGTGGGAATTTCGGGAATTCCTTTCTTAGTGCACCTTTACGGTACCTAAGCTACGTCCCTTCCAAATTTCAAGTGCCTACGTTTAGCCGTTTAGGCTGAGCGTTGATATGTCAGTCAGTCAGTCAGTCAGTTTCTCCTTTTATATATTTAGAAGATTTGTAATATACATCTAACCGTTTATATGCATAGTTTGTATTGACTAAAAATCTTCCTAATAAATAAATAAATAAAATATTTATTTTCATACCAATGAGCCATAGAATGTTAGTAACAATACAACTTAAATACTATGTTAGTAAAAAATAAATAAAATAAAAATAATACATTGGATGACTTCAATTTATTTAGGGAAAATTAAGATTGTGCATCAGCCCAATAAACTGAACAACTTTCAGTGGGAAAGTTGTTTAGTTGGGCTTATACCGTACAACTGGAGCGATCAGCTGATAGACTTTTTTTGGGAATGTAATATGGGTTCCTTAAGGAAAGTCGTTCAGTTTCTTTGGGAGAATCACGCCCTAAAGCTTCGCTTACTAATTTAAAGTCATCCCATAGAAATAGTCGCAGATAAAAATAAGTAAAAAACGCTTCACGCACTCAAAGGCCTTTAAGGCGACTACAGCACCTAAATTACGATTTTATGATGCGTAGATAAGCATGACGCACTGCATCAAATCGAAGAAAAAAATACTACGGTAATATTCAGGACAAAAACTAGATAAGTAGTTTGCTGAAAACATGATTCAAACCTTTTGGATCGATAGATAAAGCTCACAAAGTCACCTCTAAATACCCAATATTAGTATTTTTTAAGCTGTAAAAACCATAGTAAAATGCATACAGGAACTTGAATTTGCTATCAAAATGTTCGTGATTGAACACTCTTGATAAGTAGTTAACGCATTTTTCGATTTAAGCTGTCACCTTTCCATAAATCTCATTCTTTCGAACATGTTTTTACGCATGCACGCTTTCATAGTCCGTAAACTTCGTGTACCTATCGACACTGTTCGCACTGCCGGCCCAGGCCTGTTGAGAGACGGAGATGGCACTATTCCTATGTGTGCTGCCGTTATCGGGTGCTGTAGTCGCCTTAACAAGGTTTTCACGATGTGCCCGCGCACGGAATGTGTTGCTATCCTACGTCAACATTGACAACGCCAGAGGGCGAGCAAGACTGCGCGGGGCCCTCGCGCAATCAAAGTGAAGTTTCAGCGGCAGCCGAATGGCGCGCTGCGTGAGTTAGTCGCGAATCATGCTCGAGCTGCTGCTTTGTAATCAATAGGCAACGTCATACCACTCGACTAAAACGGCTGTCAATGAAGGAAGTGTAATAGATGGATAGGTATTTTTAACCGACTTCAGAAAGGAGGAGGTTCTATGTTCGACTGTATGTATATATTTTCTTTTATTTATTTTTGTGTGTAAGTATGTTCACCGATTTTTTTTTGTTCGAAAGAGTGAGGTGGTCCCATGTAAATATCGAAATTGATTCCGCGTTTTTAAAAACAACAACACAAACAAAAAAAATACTACAAACCAGAACATCATCTAAATAAATCAGTGACATTTTCGTTCGTGGTTATCTGGTAACAGGCATTATAGTTTGCAAAAAAAACTAGTACTTTGTGCGAACTGTAGTTGGGATCGAAGTCGGTGACTTATACGTTTTTTTAACGTGGAAAATAATTAGTGTTTAATGTTCTGACTTCAAGACATGATTATATTCGTATTACTACCTACTCACTTGATGTGGAATATGTGTTCCTTCTGGCACTTGCGCACCACCAACAATTCTGACATGATTGCTTTCTGCTTCTTCTTCAAATATTCTAAGCTCCTCTGCCTTTTTTATACCTATTCTCCCGTGGTAATTAAATGGAGAATATTCCCCGTTAACAAAGAATATAAAAGATAAAATTAATAAACTAATTGCACGCATTTCGTTTAAGAACAGATGATTAAAACTGATTTAATTGTAGATTTACAGTTATCACAAGATAACATTGTTTTGTATGTTATCTATATCTAGTCTTTAATTTTGATAAGTGAAAATTGATTGTATAAATCAATTGGTTCTTTTTATCATTCGTTGTCTGCAACATGCAGCAAGATTTTCTTTTTTTTTGTAGTTTTTGTCAAAGACGATTTTGGTTTACAAATACAACAATTTTACGTAAGGATATCTCGGGGCAATATTATGGAAACATTTAGGTATATGAGTAAAAGTCAAAATACTGAATTGCATTATTAGCATTTTCAATTTTGCGACTATGCGCAAAGTATGGTATTGTATTTTCCTTTGTTAAGTAGTTTATGGTAGGTTTCCTTGCTGCTGTGTTCCGTCGTCGGTGCGTGGGAGTACCAGTGCCTTTATAGGCATTTTCTGGGTTAACTCGCTCCATCGTCGACCTCATCTTTGAGCTTATGGTCAAGATTGATGTCAAGAGTTAACCCATCTTATAATAATAAAAAAAGGTTTTTCATATCGCATAAAAAAGAGCGCGTCTCGCCATCAAACTGTTTAGTTTGGCGAGTAATATAACTAAGACAAACTGTAACTTACCGTTGTACAAATAAATAATTTAAAAAAATGAAGATACTTTACTTTCCAATAATTTATGATCCTTTCCTATAGTATGAACCAAGTATGTTAAAAATTTATGTTACCAAATATTGGAGAAAAATAGTGCGTATTATCAGTTGTGAAGACCACACTATAAGAGATAATCTTCAGACTTTATTCTCCTGAATGAGAAAGGGTCCATTTTGTCTCATTTTATCTTTCTTGAAATAATTAACAGGCGGTAATAGAGATCGAACTCGGTACCTCGGTTATGATTTCGACCTACTACAATTTTTCCTTTTTCCACCCTCTTCTAACAGACTGCCGCGTTCTTTCAAGAAATTCGTCGTACAATAAATCAAAAAGTTTCCTCCAATTCGCCAGACTTACCACTTCCCAGCGAACCACTTTCGGTTTCTTACTCAAATGAATTAGTGAGTTCTCTCGCTCAACTACCATTAAATATATCATGGAAATATTTACGCTCAATGCCTTTGCAATCTGGAGTGGAGTCTTACAGAAGTAAATCTGTGCTGAAACTTAAACTTTATTCTTCTTGGTAAGCGACTTCAAAAAACAGAGGAGGTTTTCAATTCGACTGTATGTTTTTAATGTTTGTTACGCGATAGCTCCGCCATTTATCGACCGATTTTCAACATTCTTTTTTTGTTTGTTCGAAATACCTAAATTAATAAAAAATCAAGAAAATAAATATATATATATATATGTCACCGTAACGTTATCAAACCCGTGATATTGTAATTTGACTTAGTAAGATTATAAACTCTTGGTACTTTGTAAACTGCCCCATTCTCCTTCACATTGACGGACTTTTACAAGTAATGCAACTTAACCTGAACCTAAAAAAGCCTAACCTAACCTAACATAACCTAATTTAATACAGGCAGCCTTTAAAGTTTTGTCAATTTTTAATTTTACTAGGCAAATTGTAATATCGCAGTAGATTATAATTTCACTAATGCAATTGTAGTATTACGGTCTTTACAATTTTCCGGTGACATAGCAAAATCACAAAGAATGTGCAATTACTATTTAATTGTCAATACTATTCTTCCACAACTCCAAACGAAAGTGGGTGACTTGGCGCTGCGTGTCGAAGATCTGATGAAGCTTATTACGCCTTTTGACAAAGATAGCACTGTCAAAGGATCTATTATTTTACAGATAGAGGTTACTTATTATTTCCGTCTGATATCCATTTTTTTCTTTTTTTTATTATAAGATCGGTTGACTCTTGACCTCAATCTTAACCAAGGTGATACACACATAAATCACTACACTCTAAAATGAAAAATGTTGTATCACCCCGACATACGATTGCTTATAACTTTAACCCTTTTAGCGGCAAGAGTCTTCGTCAAAAACGCCCACCACACGCCACGGCATCAAATATTTTTTTTTTATGTCGTGGCGTATGGCGAACGCTTGGTAAACGCTATTAAAGTTTTTAAAAAAATTCTTATATATCAGACTTTGGCGGCGAGGGCACGAAATTTAAACGTCTGATATATCAGACTTTGGCGGTGAAAATGTTAAACGGCTGAACCAATTGTGATCGAATATAGCTAAGAACTATCTTCATTACGCCAGCTTTTAAACAAAAAACCGCGTCGAAATTTGTCTTTTCATTTATGAGCTACGCTACCACAGACACACAGAAACACAGCCATGCAGATACACAGATGGCTTATCTAACTTATATTATAATACCCTTCTTCTTTTGACGCGGGTTTAAATACCAGTCTTCTTGGCTAAAAACTAAATTAATCTCTCCCCCGCTCGCTAGGAGGATCCAAGACATGTGTTAGATTTGTGTAATTATTGTTAAATTTATAAAACAAGGGAAGATATGGGTCGTATTTGTTTACTTAACATCCTTGGTAAATGTTTGTTGTTTTTGCTATTTGAAATTTGTAGGCACTTGGTGATCTTCTAATCTTAAGTATAGATCAGAGTCTGAGTTGCGTTCTGTAATAAGGACCTAAGTTTCCATACAATGGATCAACGATTCCCCAAAGAACCCCAAAAGATTCTTCAAGAAACTTAAACTTTCCTTATCTCCATCGAAAATAATAAGCACTAAACGGAAACTGAAAGTCACGACGATAAAACAGTGGAAGCTGGATAATTACGGAGGTTACTTGCAGCAAAGTTAGAGCAATTAGCAAAGAGAACGCTGTGGATATTGCCAAACTTATACCTTGCACTCCTCAAGGGTACTAGAGATGAGACAGGAAATTCTAAGAAAAATTTTTTTTTTTGAAGTGAAAACTTCTTTAGCGGCGTTGAGCACTTCTAGTATGGGGAAAAATGTTAAACTCGCAATGAACTCGCGTCAGATCGTCAAATGTCACGTGACCGAGATCGAAAATACGTAGGATAGGGTTGCCACCTTTTTTGAAGTGAAAACTTCTTTAGCAGCGTTGTGGACTTTGAAGTATGGGTGGAAACCTGGACGGATGGCAGCCCTATGGTAAATTATCTCTGTGACAGATGTACAGATGTAATCACACATAGTGCGCAAATACTGATAGACTATTTTACTGAATTGAAAGTAGACAATTTTGTCGAGTGAAAAAGTTGCCAGATTGTAAGCAACAGGTCGAGGGTTCGAATCCTGAGAGAATAACGGGACTCTTTTTGTGTATTTTGTTTTATTTCCATATTCATGCAGAACGTTAATGTTCAAGTTTTCACTTCCGGCACTCCCGGAGTGCAACCCGTTGTTTTTTTTATTCAGAGTTTTTGATCTAAGTTGTGGATGGTGAGGTTTATGAAACAGATTTAAAAAACTGCAAGTAATATCATCTAATTATTTCAAAATGCGTAATGTGTTTGCCAATTTTAACCATCTGTCATAAATATGTCGCAAGGATATATTGTCAAACCAGTGATATAAAACTTTGAAATTACTAGTGAAATTACAATTACACGGAATATTGTCAATTGCATCCGTTTATTACACTTTGACAGAATTTTTATATTGTTATTGTATCCCATCCTAACCTAACCGAACCAAAAATAATATAAAACTAACCTAACAAAGCCTAAATTAATTAACGTAACTCAACATAAAATTAAACTAACTCAATACAGGTTACTTGTTAAACACCAATAACCTTGCAAGGCTAGATTACTACCACATAAACGACAATTTTTTTTGCACGGCTTTTAACTTAACTGAATACATTTTCCGAACATAAACTTTCAAGTATTTGTTGTACATCTAACCACTTGACACTATAAAAGTTTCAGAACATAAATTAATGTCATATAATTATTTTAGTTTCAAATTGTATTATTTGAATTTGTTGAGTACAGTGTGGTAAAGCCTTTATAATAATTAGATCCCAAAATTTTGTTATGAGTCATAGAACTGGGAAATTATATTTAAGCGCCTGTTGTTATCTCGAACTGAACAGTTTTCGCATTGACATCGGCTCCAATAGAAGTAGCTCACACAAAAATGTGGACAATTCGCATTTTAATTCCACTATTAACATTGAGTCTATGCAATGCAATAGGATCAAGATGGCGGGTACAAATCAAACCCTTACCAGACAAGAAGCTGCTCACAGGACAAGATAGAAACATCCAAAATGCTTCAGAACCGAAAACAACAACATTTACTGAAGTTCCTGGTAGAGTTACAATCCATAAACCATCAGACGCTTTAGTCGACGAGAATTTCGGAAACTACGTCTTTACTTCAAACCTTCTTAACCATCCTTTGCAGCAAAAGTTGGCAATGACAGATGGGAACAAATTTGTGATAGCTGAGATAGAGGCGAATGTTCGTGGACGGACGGTAAAGACGTTTGCGCTCCAGTTCGCCAAACAAGATGAAGCTAAAGCTCAGAGCGCTTACTGGGTACCAGCAGGAGGTAAGATTTTTTTGTATTTACAAAAAATTATCCAACAAATACAAATTCGAGTTACGAAACAAATTCCGGGATCTTAACATTATTTTTGACGATACCAGCAGATAAAGTTGTACATTTCTTTTTGGTTGAAATTGTGGATTTTCTTTTTTATATTTTATTGGTATTTTTCAAAGTGCCAAAAGCCGCCAAGCAAAATATGCATGGTAAACTACCTAACAACTTATTAAAAAGTTTTTTCTATTCTATTTAATTGGCAGTGCCGGTGCCAATAAAGGCAGACGGCATCAAATGTATGATTCGTTAATTCTCAATTTCTCTACCCGAACGGATTAAATTGCCAACTTCGTCACTCCACCTCCATTAAGACGCCATTGATTAGGGGAATAGCAGCCGAGTACGTTTTACTTATGTCTTCATTTCTTCTTTTTCTAGGACTTCTTCAGTACGGGGACGGCTCCACAGCAGGCAACTATGAACGTCCGTATGTGGACATCCCTATCCGCCCTACAGAAGATGACCCTCTTTTTGTCTTCACCCCTGACTTCAGTGGCTGCTCTTTGACCATTTCAACTTTTCGCGAGGGCCTTGGTGGCAAGGATGGCTTTCTCCGCATCCGACACGTGCAGGGGGGAAAAGAAGACGCTCAATTCAACAGGTTGCCAACAGAAGAGAAGGGAGAAATAGTATACGCTATGCAATATAAAGACTACGGGTATTATCGGCAAGATTCAGGTGAAATTATCAACAACATAGTCGGATTTTCTTTCATGTACTACCATAACAAACACTGGTCGATAGTCTACCAGAGTAACCAGAACCCTCAAACGATTGCCAAAGCGGTGTATGATACAAATACTCGGTTGATGTCGGCCAGTTTGATGCAGCTGCAGAATGAGATTGGACATCCCATAACTTACGTCGCTGGTTTCAAGGAGTTTGTCATCCCTTACTGTATCCTCTTTGAGCATCGGATTGTTAATGGTACTATCATCCGTTTGAGTGCTTGTGGCTAAAAGAAAGCTGTAATTTTTTAACCCTCTACAAAAAAAGAGGGGTGCTATGTAAATCTATGTATCTGTAAATCGTGTGTCTGTCTGTGGCATTATAGCTCCTAAAAGGATAAACCGATTTTGATGCGTTTTTTTTGTTTGAAAGCAGTTGTAATCCTGATAGTTTTAAGGTGTCTTTAATCAGAATTAGTTCAGCCATTCAAAACTTAAAAGCGATGAATATCAGAGTGACACAATTTTTAAAATTTGGGAGTTCACATTTCTAACTTTCAATAACTGATTTAATATCACCCAATACAGTTGTTCAATGATTTGAATGTAGCTTCAAATACAATTTTACCTTTCTAGGCGATGAACTTTCAATAATAAATGTTCTTTGAATGAGGGTTCATAATTTTCTTCGTGAAAATTATTGCTGGTTAGACAATGAGCCTTTTTACAATTCGAAAACGGCACGGCAAAATTGTATTACCATTGCCTTCTATGTAATAGCAATACTAGAAGCTGAGAACATACGGGGCAATGGTAATTAAAATTTTGAAGCGCCGCGCCGTGCCGTTTGATAAACTTCCAATAAAAATTGTTCTGTGAATGGCAGGTTCACTCAAAGAACCAAGAGTTCATAATTTTCTTGGTGAAAGTAAAATTGTTAGACAATGAAGTAAGTCTGGAAGAGTCACCGCGATAGATGCTCTGATTTCAGGAATTTCAGTGCTTTCTTTTGGCAGAGATGAGAATTGTTTAGTAAACTCCCTTATACTTTTACCGCTTTATACTTTTTTAAATGTGAAAGTGTGCTTGTTTGTTCTTTTTTCACTGCTAAACATGTCATGTCATCCGCACTTGTTTCCGTTGTATTCTAGGCTGAATACAAAAGAAACGTAAGTAGTTTAGCTTTGGTGAATACGCTCAAACTTATCGCAATCGGGGTGATTACGATAAGTTTGGACATGTTTATCCTTGCTTACCCCGCTCAGGTTTATATTACATGCCCCCCGATTGCGGTTAGTTTAAACGTGTTTACCAAAGCTAAACCACTCGCATTTCCTTTGTTTTCCAGACCAGTGAACTAAGAATTGCACGATACTTTGTCGACCTATATTAAAATGGTGGCGTACAGCTTTAATTTTTACCTAAGATTTTTACCTTTACAAACAACTTAAACAAAATTAGTTATAAAACCATAAGAAATAAAACTACAAGTATTTTATAAAACCATAAAACAAAACTCACTTTTTTATTATTATAATATGGGTTAACTCTTGACCTCAATCTTGACCAAGGTCATAGATGAGGTCGATGATGGAGCGAGTTAACCCAGCAAATGCCTATTAAGGCACTGGTACTCCTACGCACCGACGGCGGAACACAGCAAGCTGTTTGGCGGCGGACTTCGGTAGAAGAGTGGTCGCGAACCAGACGGCCCTTCACAGAGCATCATGAAACCGCATGAGACCATAGGACGACACCTCAGATTCAGAACAAATTGAGGTGTCGTTGCCTGGGGTGGATTAATAGGAGGTAGGTCTCATTTGTGTTTTCTTAGTCGCCTCTCACGACACCCACGGAAAGAAGAGAATAATTAAATCTTTAATAGTAATCATTTTCCACGGTAAAAACGTTAGAATGAACTGACTTCAATCCCAACAATGCCTTTCGGCAGATAACCACAAATCAACACAATTTTCGTTATTGTTGTTTTTTCAAAACGCGCTGAATCGATTTCGATAAAAATCATAAGGAACCACTAGGAGTGTACACTTTCGAACAAAAAAAGAATTTTGAAAATCGGCCGATATAAGGCGTAAGAAACATACAAAAAAATATATAGTCGAATTAAGAAATTCCTCTTTTTATAAGTCTTACAACATAACCTCTATGACGAATGAGGAATCGTTCATGAAAGCGATTTTTTCATTTTATTTCTGCATTCACACAAAGGCTCACACTAATATAAAATATTGTTTATTAGCACAAATCATTAAAAATTGCCTGACACAAAAATATGTTACTTATCATAGAAATGATAAGCTGAAATGTTGTGTTCTCTCCCAACCAGAGTGTGGTATCAATTATATTTTTTTATCAATCTTTTCGTGGAAGTTCCAAATCAGTGCAAAAGCAGACGACCATAATTAATTGAAACATATAAATTTAAAGTGTATTAAATTGATTGATAATTCGGTCTTACCTTGATTATTTGCAACACAAAAAATAAATATTTTAATTAGTATTAATTACCAATTGCCGAGTGGTGATCGGTTGAGAATAACACCACCCATCTCTTTCCGTGGGTATCGTAAGCGGCGACTAAGGAAACACAAATGAGACCTGCCTCCTAGTAATCCATCCCAGGCAACGTAACTTCATTTTTTTCTGAATCAGAGGTGTCGTCCTATGGTCTCATGCGGTGTGGTAGGCTCTTTAAAGGGCCGTCTGGTTCGCGACCACCCTCCTACCGAAGTTCGACGCCAAACAGCTTGCTGTGTTCCGTCGGTGCGTGGGAGTACCAGTGCCTTTATAGGCATTTTCTGGGTTAACTTGCTCCATCGTCGACCTCATCAATGGACCTTGGTCAAGATTGAGTTCAAGAGTTAACCCATCTTATAATAAAAAATAAAAAAATTGTATAGGTAATATGTTTTATGTCAATGATAATGAATCATGGCGGTTTTCAGAAAAAAACAAAAAATCTTATTCTTTATTCTTTATTGTACACACAAATACATATAAAAATTACACAAAGAAAGGACATGTACAACGGCGAGCTTAACTCAAGCAATGAGTTTTCTTCCAGCTAACCTATGTGAGAGGGAGAGGCAGTTGAAGTGGGCAAGGGTGTACCAAGATAAAGTGAGATATTAAATTTATAATACAAACATATTAATTAATAAATATATAAGCACATACAATTAGCTAAATAAATAAATAATATATACCTACATATATAAAATACATATAATATATACATACATACAATATATGGATAATACTTAGATAGATAAATAATGCTCTTTCAGCTCTCTCTTGAACGCATCCAACGAACAACTCGCTCGAATGGCCTGTGGAAGTGAATTCCACAAACGCACAGAGTGCACCGTGAAGGAACCGCCATAACAGGACTGTGTACAACAAAATCTTAAACTTAATAAGTAAATAAGTCTTTTTACCTTTATTTTAGAGAAATTGATAATTTTTGATTGGCATTTTTATTCGAAACTAGCTTTCCGCCCGGGACTTCGTTCCCGTGGCACTTTTTTAGTTTTTTCTTTCATAAGAACCTTCTCCTGACAATAAGGAACACAACAAAAAAAGAATCATCCAAATCGGTCCAGCCGTTCTCGAGTTTTGCGCTTACCAACAGATTTAGTGATTCATTTTTATATATAAGATAAGATATACTAAAGAAAAAGGAGATTAAATTATTTTTGTTCACAGATCCTATATATTGAGCATTTTTAAAAATAAGGATGTGAATAAGCACATCCTGGATGATGGTAAATGACGTACGAAGGGGCACTAAAATTTACGTCATTCTTGTAAATACCAATTACTCCAAAATTTACACAATATTATGTGGTATATACAACACTAGCTTTCCGCCCGCGACTACGCCCGCGTGGACTACAGGTTATATCGTGCCCAACTGTGGGATAAAATGTAGCCTATGTGCTTTCCCAGGCTCTAATCTATCTCTGTACCAAATTTCAACAAAATCGGTTCAGTAGTTTAGGCGTGAAAGATGGACAGACAGACAGACAGAAAGACATACAAACAGAGTTACTTTCGCATTTATAATACTAGTATGGATTAATAATTATTGAGTTCATTCATTATATTCCACTAGACCTTACAATAACAGTGTAAGTGAAAACAGTTCGATATTACGCGACACTGGAAAGTACAAATTAATAAAAAATTATGAAAAATAAAGATTATAACAAAATTAATGCTTGGCTGTTGTAATGTTAAACATATTTTCTTTCTTGAATTTGCAATAAATTGAATTCTGTTAACAATTACTGCGAATGACATCAGTTTTGCAAGATAATGACTATAGGATCATTGTAAGGGGGGGGGGGGGGATCGCAAAAAATCGATGACGTAATTTATTGACGGCCCCTTCAACGATCAAATAGAAATTAATTTTTTTTAAACTTCTTACTGGTCCCGTGGGGAAAGTTGTTCAGTTTTATGGACAAATAATTCAAAGTTTTACGTTTTAATTTAGAGTAACCCCACACAAAGGAAGTTTTATCTCAGGATGTTTGTGGCGAAGATATATTGAGGTGGCACTTCCGACTCGCAGGTAAAATACCCCGAAACGGGGAAAATGGCGAAAAAATCGGGGAAAAAGGATACAAAATTGGCAGGTTAATGGGCGAACGGACCCGTTATCTCATTTTTATGCTTTGAAAAACATTTTATATTTTAAGGGCTTTTTTTCGTTTGTTGGTTTATCTTAATAGAGGACACCTGTGATTTCGTTTACGTGGGAATTTTGAAAAATGGGGCATTACGTTTTGTTTACGTCGTAACGGGAACCTTTGCATAGAGTTTCAGTTTTCTAGACAAGTCTAGGTCCAAGGGTTTGGGCTGGCTATTGATTTAAGACGACTAAAGCACCCGATAAAGGCAGCATTTAGGAATAGTGCCATCTCCGACTCTCAACAGGCCTGGGCCGGCGGTGCGAACAGTGTCGATACACGAAGTTTAAGGACTATGAAAGCGTGCGTGCGTAAAAACATGTTCGAAAGTTAGATAAATGAGATTTATGGAAAGGTAACAGCTTAAATCGAAAAATGCGTTAATTACTTATCGAGAGTGTTCAATCACGAACATTTTGATAGCAAATTCAAGTTCCTGTGTGCATTTCACTATCGTTTTTACAGCTTAAAAGATACACAATATTGGTATTTAGAGGTGACTTTGTGAGCTTTTTCTATCGAACCAAAAGTGCTAAATCATGTCTTCAGCAAACTACTTATCTAGTTTATGTCCTGAATATAACCACGTAGTATTTTTTTTCTTCGATTTAATGCAGTGCGTCATGCTTATGTACGCATCATAGAATCGTAATTTAGGTGCTATAGTCGCTTTAATTCGACACTTGATTTCAACGCTCGTAGCCCAGTGGCTCTCCCTTATCTCAACCAATCAGCGAGGTTAAGTAACGTACACAGAGGCCTGATGGGTGACCAAAGTGGCAATTTATCACGAGCGTTTTCGTGCTTCATAGGGCACGTTAAGTGTTGTCGATTGACTACAGTCGTTAAAAGCAAGTCAGAGGCCATTATGCGGTTTGAAAACTCTGACACCAAGGTTAGCCAAGTTCGCCACACTCACAAACAGAAACGCTTTTCCGGGCCAAAAGCTAGTCTATATAAATAAAAATCAAATTTGTCTTCTATGCACTTCTAAACTTTCAATTCAGTATGATAAAACATTGGGAAATTGTTACTCTACTAATCACCCTAATGTTGACTGGTAGATAATGCCTTTAGGTATTAAGTCCACCATTGTACATTTTGTGCATTAAGTTATATAAATTAAAAATTAAAAAATACGCCCGCGAAGGTTTCTAGCTTAAAAAAGCCAAAAATAAACAATAACGAAGACTCGGGGGATCAGCTAATCTATACTAATATTATAAAGAGGAAAGATTTGATTGTTTGTTTGTTTGCATTGAATAGGCTCCGAAACTACTGGACCGATTTGAAAAAACCTTTCACCATTAGAATCTTACATTATCCCCGATGAACATAGGCGACATAATTTTCCAGAATTCACACGGGAACGAAGTCACGGGCGAAAGGCTAATATTTAATAACAATGGAAGTGATGGGGTGGTATCAACATAAAATGAAACACACGGCAGCACATCGGGCTATACACTTCAACCTTGACCGACACCCTAATCTGGCTTGTAATAGCGCCGGTTTTTGTAGTGAAAATATACAGGGTGCAAAAAAACACCTAGCTTTATTCAAAATCCTGAACCAGTATCACATAAAGAACACTTCTGTTTTTTCGTTTTTTTGTTTTTTTGGCGGGAATTTTTTTTTCCTAAACGTAGACACCACACGGGTGCACCCCCCGAACGCTACCCGCACCCCTCGCGTGCCTGGTGTAGGAGTAATGTCTACATTTAGGCCAAAAATTTACTATTCCCATTGAAAAAATATTATTTAAAAAATCATTTTTTTTTCATAAATGTGTTCTTTGAGTGTTACTGATTCAGGATTTTGAATATAGCTAGGATGTTTTTTATCACTGTTTAGACATAAATACCTAGCCATGGACCAAATTACCTAGTACAGACAACAGCATATCAGCTTACCCATTTACACTGCAAAAGCCGGCGCTATTACGAGCGAGATAATGGCGACGTCGAGGTCAACATGTATGGCCTGATGTGCTACCCTGTGTACAGTCAACAGCACATCAGGTTACCACAAACTGTCAAATTTCCCCAATGGATAGTAAACTCCAATGCTTGGAGATAAAATTGAAAATCGATTGAAGTTTGACAGTTTTGGATAGCATGATGTGCCGTTATCGCTGTACATATATAAATACGTAACGCCTACTATACAATTCCGATCAGCGCCGCCGCCGAAAACAATTTAATAAAGTCTCAGACAGAAATGTAAATGAGTGGCTGTAAACTTTAACCGCCACTGCTTCACCAACTAGGGATGTGCTTTGAAGTTTTAAATTAAAATTTGGTACTCTATCACTCAGTTGCAGACAAGTTCCTATGTCAAAATGTCAACATTGACAACGCCATAGGGCGAGCAAGCCTTTGCGCGGGACCCTCGCGCAATCAAAGTGAAGTTACAGCGTGAGCCGAGCGCGAGTTTGTCGTTATCGTGCTAGAGCTGCTGTAATGTAGTTCCGTTATGACGTAACAAGACGGAAAGTGAGAGTATTATATTAAAAGTATCATTAACTTTAATCGACGTCTATGAAACTGAGTGTCTCTCTGTTATCAGGAACAGATAAGTGAGAATCGTTACTAACCAACTTTAAATCGTTGTAGATCCGATACGGTAATTCTGATTGAAAAACGATTTAACAAAACTAAAAATTATTTTTAAATACCTATTCAACAATACCCCACTTCGATTTTCATTTTTTTTCTTTTTCACATTATGGCGACCAAAATCGGCCATTTTAATTTATCCAAATTTTTATTCTTTCTATGACAATCGCGCCGTCATGACGAATCCAACGACGGGTCATTTATCAAAATTGTCTCACGCGTTTGGTCTAAATAGTGCCACAAAGGTACAATCCCACATACATACGTTACATACATAGACTGATAAACAAATTACCTTCCTTTGCGTCGCGCAGTCGGGTAAAAATTAACAGTGTGGTTATTCTGTTCAATGACAGTGGGAAGACGATAGTAACAATTTTGCCCGTCTAGGTGGTAGTTTTTTTTTTACCAGCCCATATACGACCCCACCGAGGGGCACGGGCCTCCCTTCGAAACACGAAGGGGATTTCCACCACGCTGGCCCAATGCGGGTTGGTGGACCGCTCGTCTTTCGAAAATGAATATTCTTGGACGGGCGGGTTTCATCACGATTTTTACCTTCACCGTTGATAATTAGAAATCCGTATACAAATCCGAAAAGACGAATTTAGTGGTACAGGCCCTGCACCAGGATTTGAACCGGCGACCTTTGGATTACAAGTCTGGCTCATTACCAACTGGGCTATCACCCTACGACAGTTTCTCATGAGTTAGTGTAATTTTATGAAACGTGAATATTTCAATAATCAATATTTCAATTTTATATAAAACTAAACAATTTTTCATCATCAAATCTACCTAAGGCTAAACATTTTCCATAATAAGATGATCTTTCAAGATAAAGAGGGGAAGATTTTTTATATCTTAATATTCTACATCCTTAATACGATATATCTCACTAGCTTTCCGCCCGCGTGGGCTACAGGTTTTATCGTGGACGACTGTGGGATAAAATGTAGCCTATGTCCTTTCCTAGGCTCTAATCTATCTCTGTACCCAATTTCATCAAAATCGGTTCAGTGTTTAGGCGTGACAGACAGACAGACAGACAGAGTTACTTTCGCATTTATAATATAAGTAAGGATTTAAACTTACCCGAGATAATGCTATTTACAAACATTTTCGATTTTAACAATGAATTACCTACAGTAGAGCCGAATCCTAAAGTTACGTATGACGAGCATTTCAAATGATATTAATATTAGGAAACAATTTTTTTAGTTTAGAGTTATGATAATGTACTCGTATATCTTTAGTTTGTAATTAATTAGGGAGATATGGTATTATAGAATTTTGATTTGAAAGATGACGACGTAACAAGGTTATAGCGACCTGTGGTTGAGCTGTCATACGTAACTTTAGGATTCGGCTCTACTGTAGTGTACTTTTTTGATATTTGACCGCGGTGGTGTAATTCACAAAACAGATAGGTACAGTTACAGAAGTCAATCACGTGTATGTACTCCACTTTTCGTACCTACGCTCGGCGACGCACACGCGCGCGTCTCAAGCGGGGCACTCGCGCTCGCACTGGTCTAGACTGGTCCCCGATATCGTGTCCGTGAGCAGTGTCTATGTGCGCGTCTCAAGCGGGGCACTCGCGGTCGCACTGGTCTAGACTGGTCCCCGATATCGTGTCGAGCAGTGTCTATGTGTGCGTCTCAAGCGGGGCACTCGCGGTCGCACTGGTCTAGACTGGTCCCCGATATCGTGTCCGTGAGCAGTGTCTATGTGCGCGTCTCAAGCGGGGCACTCGCGGTCGCACTGGTCTAGACTGGTCCCCGATATCGTGTCGAGCAGTGTCTATGTGTGCGTCTCAAGCGGGGCACTCGCGGTCGCACTGGTCTAGACTGGTCCCCGATATCGTGTCGAGCAGTGTCTATGTGTGCGTCTCAAGCGGGGCACTCGCGGTCGCACTGGTCTAGACTGGTCCCCGATATCGTGTCGAGCAGTGTCTATGTGTGCGTTGCTTTGCTCGAGCGCACTTTGTTCGTTGATTGATTTCTGTGTGCCGCGAGCACGTTGTGCTTGAGCTGCTGCTAACTATTAGGCCAAAGGCGCATGAGATACTAGTAACAGGTAGTTAACAGGTATGAACTTTAAATTGTCCCAACACTAAACGCTGCGAAACAAAAGGATCCGTTAGTGAATAGCTTGAAAAATGACTAACATGCCACCGACCAAGGAGTAACCTGAGCAATGTTATTGTAATTTTCGTTAATTACTTAAATTCTTATGTCTAGTTTTAATTGTTATGAAAAAAATGGAGACAATGAAAGAAAAATGTTCAGCGCGGATAGGACTTGAACCCATGACCCCAAAATTAGATTCTTTCCATGGAATTAAATAGTTAAAAAAAAAACAATTAAACAACCTTACTACCTGATGAAGGTCCTTGTATTGGGCCTTTTTATAATTCAAACGGCCCGGCACGGCACTTCAAAATTTGAATTACCATTGCCCCCTATGTTCTCCGCTTCTAGTATTACTATTACATAGGAGGCAATGGTAATACAATTTTGCCGTGCCGTTTTCGCATTATAAAAAGGCCCATTAGATCGAAAGTCTGTCGGCCCGACGCCGGCTTTAAGTAACATGAATAAAACGTATAATTTCTTATAATGTTGCTTCAAAGGATGTTAGTTTAGAGCCTTATACATATACAGGGCTTTAGGTATCTCTCTTTCAACCTCTCGGGTGGTTAATCAGTTCATGAAACTGAACAACTTTCCCAAGGAACATAGGTCAAAATACGAAAAAAGAAATTGAGTTCCCATACAAACTTCATCAGCATATAGCGCATTTTGTATGGGAGATCAAATTTTTTTTTTCGTATTTTGACCTATGTTCCTTGGGCAAGTTGTTCAGTTTCATGAACTGATTAACCACCCGAGAGGTTGAAAGAGAGATACCTAAAGCCCTGTATATGGGCCCTGTTGGAACATAAATCTAAACGCATTAATGTGGTTGAAGGTTGTCTACCTACTTCAGCGATAAATTTACGGTGGTGATATCGCCGAAATACAAAAAATTAAGTAGACGAGATTTAAAATGAAAGAAAGGTTTTAATTATAAATAAACGGATACAAAAATTCGACACAGACCAAAATTGAACATAAAAATCGCACAATTAAATTTAAGAAGTAAACCAAAACTAAACAGATGGGAAGGCCTAACTTTTAAAACAGCTTTCAACGTACGGATATTTTTGTTTGGGAAAGAAGTGTTGGTTAATTTAGAACGGTATCAATAACATACATAAAATTAAAACACGTGGCCTAACTATAATAAATTATTATCTGCAGCAAATAGGAAGATAATAATTCGATATCGAATAAAATACCTCACCTACTTGTCAGATAAATCTATTGCTGACACAATTGGCTATTTGTTAAAATAAAATAGATACATTTTGGGAATGGAACTACAAAACTTAGCTATAGGTCTTCTTGAGGCCGCTGGTAAATCCGCTATGAAATTGTGGCTGGAACTGGTGGTTTGGGGTGCTCGCAAACTGGGTATTCGTCTGTCAGTTCATTCAGCGAAATACTGCTACCCAGTCTTTCTTTAGGTCATTGTTAAAATCACTGAAACTACAAAAATTCCAAATTGGACTAGGATACCTAAAAGGCCACAATACCCGAAAGAGCACCAAAAGGAAGAAAAATTAAAATATATGAGTACTTTTAGAATAGTAAGGATGTCAAGCTAGTGTAACCTATACAATAAGGATATTCTCCCCTTGCAGGTCGTGAAGTAATCCCCCCAAATCAAATGATAACCAAATTTGATTTAAACCATAAGACCCAGGATTCTCGTAACTGTTGCAAGAACAGCCTGATAGAATATTTGTCTGAGCGTGAAGAAGATGTTGTAAAAGTGTACTGTATAGCGTAGGTAAGGTAGAGTAGGCGTGTGAGAACAAAAAAAAAAGAAACGGTAAAAAACTTACATTTTGATGTGCACAAATAGAAATCAATTTTTAATTTTTAAATATATATCTCTAAATCTCTCTGTTGACCGACGTTAGTTATAATGAATTTAATATAAAAATAATTCAAAGCATTCATTTTCACAGAAAATCAGTCGTTTCACTTCAATAAATTTTGTCGAATCAAAATGTCAACTTCAATCCCAAACAAAATGAAAAAAATGAAGCAAGTTCCAATATTTTGAAAACTATTGAATTAAAAAGAAAACTAGACCGGAAAGAATAAGAAAACATAAAAAAGATCGCAAGCAGAAATGCTGCACTACATGTAGGAATGGATCTCATCCGTCTGACTGCTTGTCTTGTGATCCCTGTTTTGATAGAATGTTTTTGCTTTCCTAATCTCTTTTAATAAGATCTAATAAACTACGGGGTGAAATTGAAAATATTCGACAAACTTTTGAGGGATGAATCTACCGTTACAGTTACTGTCCTACTAAAAAAAACTGATGTTCCATACAAAAGTTCAATACGTACTCAACCAAAATGTATGCAACAACAGATTTTTTTTTTATAGGAAAGTTGGTCCCATAGAAAAATTTGTTCGTAATCATGGGTAGATTCATCTCTCAAAGTTTGTCGAATGTTTTCAATTTCGCCCTGTAGTTTTCCGCCTTAAACTCATCAGGCCCCATTCCCATTGCAAATTCGTTCTTATTGCTACAGCATAGAGTGCAACATGTACCTAGCAAGCTCTTGGTGCACCCGCTAGTCCCGGATTTTAATATAAACGTGTTAGAAATTTCTTTGTGAACAAAGTGATATCAGCAACTGAAGTCGTGTAAACTTTTCATTCACTCTCTATCTTCAACAACTGCATTTCGCAGTAATATCGCTTTAAAAACAAAAAGTTTGTAATGACGGCCGGTTGGTCGAGTGGTAGTGGCGCTGCTGCCTCTTGATCAACGGGGCCTGGGTTTGAATCCCAGCCGGGGCAAATATGTGTAAAAAGCAGATGTTTGTTCTCGGGTCATGGGTGTTTGTGTCTGTCTTTATGTGTATTCCGAGGGACCCTTAGTGTGGGCCTTTGAGTGTATGGCGTTTAAAAAATATATTTAACCGTTACAGTGAGGTTAACTAAAGTAGCCATTTTACGAGCGTTTCCGTGTTTTGGAGGGCACGTTAAGCCGGCAGTCCCGTGGCTTGTCGATTTTTAAACCAAGTCAGAGTCCATTGGGTGCTAGATAATTTATTTACTTTTTTGTCTTTAGCCGTGTGAGTCGAGTAGAATAGAATAGGACCACCCTCTTTCTTGCCGAGGTGTCGTACAAGGCGACTAAGGTAAATATGCAAGCAAGTTCATCTGCACAAAGAGAAGGAAAACTCTGCAATTATATCAAAACCCTCGCCAACCCGTCTGCCAAGCGTGATGAGTATGGCATTTACCCCTCATGTTATCGAGGGAGGCCCGTGCCCCAGCAGTGGGGACGTATATGGGCTGATGAAGATATAAAACAAAGTCAGGTTTGTTCGAACACTTATAACTCGAGAATAGCTGGACCGATTTTCATGGTTTGTGATTTGTTGTATTTGTCGCCATCCTGAATAGCAGGATAACTATTAAAAACATAAGGAAATTGAGGAAAATATCTTCACGGGAACGAAGTCTCGGGCAAAAAGCTAGTTATACATAAATATGGCCAGACTTCTCACGAATACCAAACATAAATAAAAAACACAGTCGAATTGAGAACCTCCTGTTTTTTTGAAGTCGGTTAAAAATCTTTCTAAATAATTCAAAGTACGCCTCATTTAGTAAAATCAAGTTTAACCCCAACAACACCCCACTTTAAGAATAAAAGCATAACGAATCTTTTGTTTCATTGTTAACGTTTTTCTTTTTTATGAAAAGAGTGCCTATAGGCTTTTGTTTCAAGATTCGCTGTAATGAGGCCATAGATTACTTACTGAAATACTGGCAGAAAAGGTTTTCGGTATTTTTAAATGAGGACGGGAACCACACTTCATTAAGTCTAGAATTTTTTATGGACCGTACCTAAATATTGAAATTCCATGAAATAATTACTGTTATTAAATTCCAATTTTGGCATATGTAGTCTTTTCACATTATAGAAGTACATTAAGGACTGCATAAATTACGCAACACACTCAAAAGCCCACACTAAGATTTCCCTTGTGTCGAGGGTTCCTTGGAAAATACACAAAGACATAAACGAACCCATGAACCAAGAACAAAATAAAACTGCTTTTTACAGAAAAAACCCCGACCGGGAATCGAAACCAGCAGAGGCCAAGAGGCCACCTTTCGGTTACAAGTCTGGCTCATTACCCACTGGGCTAATACCGCAAGTAATTACGAGGGGAAAATGGTGGATTGCTTTTTTTTTCGGTTGACCATTCCGCTGAAATACTTACTACCTACAGCAAAATTCGGTCGGTTACAAAATTTCAACGTCATTTTACAAAAAAGATACACACTTATAGGCTGAACGCAGTTATTTTTTATAGTAAGCACTTCACCTTTTCTCATCATGATAGGGTTGTCCCACAATCACGCTCGGCGTTTGAAAAATGTGTGATTACGTTGTATATGAGAAAATGCCACCGAGGATGCGGCCAACGTGATATTACGGCAGCCTTACCATGAGTTTTAGGACAATTTCTCTTTAAGCGATAGGAGTTTCGAGTGAGTTTTCATTTTGTACACCACATTATTTTCACATTGGAATGCCTGTAATCCTTATTAGGGTAGGTAGAGCATGTGTGATTCTGAAATTTCTTTTGAGCCACAATCAAATACAGATGACAGATCTATTATCAGAGTTGCAACTAATTTACAGGATTCTGATGGAAGATCAACATTGTTGTCACTTTCTGCAACATATTGCTGAGTCAGCGCCTTTTCACTTCCATGTCGCTCGTGGTGTACAAACCTGTCTTCTAATATGTACTTACTTGTTTTTATGTTACCTATTTTATAAATTTCCATATGCAAATGGGCTATATTGTGCTTAGTAAGGAAATAAGAAGTTTCGCCGCTTGTCTTGAAGGCTCCTGGTGCTCTAACCAACTGAGACCATTTATTTAGGGCCCAAGACGAAGTCAGAGTCGGAAATTATCAAATTATTGACGAAATCAGTACTCGAAAACGACACCAACTTCAATATTTTTGGCCTCTGACCTCGCTTTACCATTATTTTCAAGTTAGTTGCCATCTTGAAAAATGGCAGACTCTAAAAACTGTCACCAAAGTCCTCAAAAATACCCCTAAACCGACTTTTTTTTATTTTTTGTAAAGAATGGGTTTGCTATTGACCACAATCTAGCCCAGGGGCGAAGATGTGGTCGAGGGTGTAGCAAGCTCACCCAGAAGATGCCTATCCACTCGAACTTTAAAGAGACTCAGGTTATATGAGCCCGGGAATACAGACGTAGGCAGACTGACTGTTGTCCGAATCGGAGCAACATTAAAATGTATGAAAACCAGATGTATGTAATAGTCCCTAGAGGCTGTCGCACCTCTTACATCCCGGGACTTACGAGGGAATCGTCCGAGCTGCTTAAGCAATACGAGAGCTTGTACTCTAGTGACCCCTTTTCAGAGGAAACCACATTGGCTGGAGAGGAGCTGCTTTCGCGAATCTGTGAAAACCGGCGTGACTGGTGGATCACTACCGTTACAAACATCGACATGACCCATAACAGCAAAAGGGCATGGAACACGATCCGAAAATTAACCGATGATCCACCTGCGCCTTCCCCGCCGAACAAAGTCTCAGCCAATCAGATAGCCCAACAGCTTTTGCTCAATGGCAAACCCTCTAGCCGGTTACCAAGAGTACCTAAGTTAGACAGACCCACAAGCACTCCTGGTCACCTTAGTAAACCGTTCAACCTCGTAAACATTATCACGGGTATAGGATCCTTGAAGACCGGTAAAGCCTCAGGAGTTGATGATATATCTGTGGAGCAAATCAAACATCTGGGCCCAGCTGCAGTATCGTGGTTGTTGCAAATGTTCAACAAGTGTCTGGAATCTGCCTTAATACCCCGAGTATGGAGAAAATCGAAGGTCATAGCTATACCAAAGCCAGGAAAATCAGTGGACAACCCCAAAAATTTCCGGCCTATCTCGCTCCTGTGCCACACATATAAATTATTTGAGCGGTTGTTGCTGTCACGCTTCACGAGCTTTATTGACCCGAATTTGATCCCAGAACAAGCAGGTTTCAGACCAGCTAAGTCTTGCTGCAGCCAGGTGCTGAAACTTACGCAACACATTGAGGATGGTTTAGAGACGGGCAAGGTAACTGGTACTGTATTTGTTGACTTATCGTCGGCATATGATACCGTCAATCTGAGGCGGCTGCTGTGGAAGATAGACACTATGTCCGGTGACTACCACTTTGTTCAGGTGATCCGAGAGTTACTTCACAACCGCCCCTTTCAGGTGTGCCTTCTGACTGATAAAAGTCGTTGGAGAGCACAAAAGAATGGCCTGCCTCAAGGCAGTGTACTGGCTCCATTACTTTTTAACATCTACACCAACGACCAGCCGTCCAGCCCAAACACTTCCCGCTTTATATACGCAGATGATCTAGCTCTGACTTCCCAAGCGACCAGTTTCGAAGAGGTTGAGTCTAACCTAACAGTAGCGCTGAACAAATTGAGTTGCTACTACACAGAAAACTCCCTTAAGCCAAACCCATCTAAAACTGAGTCTTGTGCATTCCACGTTCGTAACGCGCAAGCGGGTCGGAAGCTAAACATCACGTGGTGCGGAGTGCCCGTTGCTCATAGTAACCAACCTAAATACTTCGGCGTGGTACTAGATAGGTCACTCACATACCGAAAGAACTGTGAGAGTGTGAAAAGGAAGGTGCACACAAGAAATAACCTTGTGCGGCGACTCACATCTACAAAATGGGGAGCTTCACCACAAGTTTTACGGACAACTGGCTTATCTCTCGCCTTCTCGGCTGGCGAATTTGCATGCCCGGTATGGGACCGCTCTGCGCATGCAAAGCTTGTGGACTTAGCCCTAAATGAAACTTGCCGGATCATCACTGGTTGTTTGAAGCCGACACCGGTCAAGTTGCTGTTCCCACTGGCCGGTATAGCGCCCCCAGATGTCCGTAGAGCTGTGGCCAGCTCCCATGAAAGGTTGAAAATGGATGACGACGCACGACACCCAGTGAGTGGCCATATACTGGTGCCACAAAGGCTTAAGAGCCGAAAAAGTTTTGTGAAGTGCGTCAAACCACTGACCACCGAGCCGTCACAGGCTAGGCACCGCCTTTGGCGAGAACGGGCTGCCCTCCCAATCCCCTTTGTTCCGCCCATTGAAAGTCTCCCGCCTGGACACAGGTTGTCATGGCCGGTCTGGAAATCATTAAATAGACTTCGGACACAGACTGGCCGTAGCAAGGACAGCATGTTCCGGTGGGGATTTACCGGAGACGCGGACTTAGGTTGTATGTGTGGAGAGGTGCAAACTATGGCCCACCTAACATCATGCAGTGCGTGCCCTACCACCTGCACTCAAAAAGATCTAATGGACGCTACTCCATCCGCCGTCCAGGTGGCTACGTTCTGGGCCACAACATTATAACGACTACTTGCCATCGATTCGCTAAGAAGAAGATGTAATAGTGACCGTAGAGATTTGGCGCCATAGTAAATAATGGCTGGATGGAACTACCCAATTTGAAGGATACAGTTTTTTCGCTGGCCGGCACTTCGGATTTTTGGACTCAACGTTCTATAAGCCGTGAATGACCTTTGAAAAACCTGTGGCAGACGTACTCTCATGAGATGGATATGTGACGTTATTGCTCAGCTTTTCACGAAGCACTAGTGGAAATAGTCACAAACAGAATAAGAGATAAGAAATGAAAGATCCGCAAATGAAACTATCACAAAAATATGTTACGAAGTTAAGAATTTTGGCAAAAATTCTTCAAATCTTTCTTATCTATAAGTTGTTTTCAAGTTAGCTAGCGAAAATTAAGGATGTGAATCAGCTCAAGAAACTGAACAACTTTCTCCAAGGAACATAGGTCGAAATATATAAAAAAATCGCTATTCTGACGACCGGTTTGGTCGAGTGGTAGTGGCGCTGCCTCCTGATCGACGGGTCCTGGGTTCGAAATATTTGTGTAAAAAGCAGATGTTTGTGCTCGGGTCATGGGTTTTTATGTATGTCTTTATGTTCCGAGGGACACACGACACAAGGGAAAACCTTAGTGTGGGCCTCTGAATGTGTAACGTTATTCCATACAATTTGTGCGAACAATTGATTTCTTTACATCAGAAGTAAACTCTGACACCAGGGTTAGCCAAGTTCGCCAAACACTTGACTATACCTACACGATAAGCAGTAGCAGAAGTAAACTTCTTTTTTTTGAGAATTTCTTGAAGGTTCCGTGGGAATTATTGTTTAGTTTCATAGGGAGAATCACCCCGTAAAGTTTCGCTGACTAATTAAAGTCACCCAAAATATGGAGGTGGTCCTGCTTGTAAAACTGAACAACTTTCCCCAAAGATCACAAACAAATGCAAGTCAGCTGACCGCACAAGTTGCATGGAGAGGAGATTTTTTTTTTGGAATATTAGAAATATCTACCTACCATGTTCCTATGAGAAAGTTGTTCCCGTGTGGTGAAATTTGCTATAATAATAATAATATATTTTTTTTTATTTGTTCTCTCACACAGAATATGGTTTGCAAAAATTTACTTAAGGCGATTAGAGTCGTCAATGACCTTGACGTTTGAGCCCTCTGCCCCGCGCGCCACAACCCGCACCCCGCAAGAAAACACCGGTCAAAGAATACACAGGCGTAGAATGTACAGAAGCGCACTCCATACATTACTGCCTATCACTTGAGTTTGTATTGATGAATCTAACTAGGTACTTCTAATAACAAAAGATGTCGGTGTATGTAAGTAATTATACTTAATCTAAGTTGAATTATTTTGATTGCCGCAATCGACGTAATGCTATTATTCGACAATTCTGGCATTCTCACCGGTCGCATATATACAGGGTGGAATTTTTAGACGTCTCCTGGAGGGAAAGTAATCTAAATAAATATAATAAATATACATAAATCTTAATAAATATATATTTGTGATATATTTTTAGTGCATAAATAGTCAACTTATTTATAATTATTATTTAATTAATATTTGCGCCTTTCCCGCATTTCAATCTATAACTCCTATACCATAAGGTTGCCTGGAAGAAATTGCTGTTAAGCAATAAGGCCGCCTATTTGTATACATTATTTCAAATTCGCTGTATAAACATATTCTGTAATCCTATGTGTGCAATAAAGAATATTGTATTGTATTGTGTATTGTAAATACTATAGATAGAAAATTTTACTCAAAGGAAACATTCCTTTATTTTTAATAATAGAGCGGGACCCAAGGAGAATAAAGTTCATTTCCGTGGGACTTACCTCCGCCATACGAACTACTGGTATGTACTTATTCGGCATATTTTCCTGAACACAAAAAGTGCGGTAGTCACTTTCTAAGAGTATGGAGGGGGTAGCTATGACGTGACGTATTTTATTCCCGCTATATTTAGATAACTACTGGACAGATTTACTTAAATAGGGTCTCAAATGAAAGATAATTTAATGAACATTGTTTTATTCTAAAGATTCATTAGTGTAAACCTAGTAACAAAATAAATATTTTCAAAAAACGACATTATGTAAAATTAAACTTTTTACTGTGTGAAAAGAACAGAAACCGTTAGGATTACGGTAATTTAGCTCATTATAAAAAAATAGCTACACTTATCAGCATTCTAATGAACCTAAAAACGTTTAAGTCGAGCTATAAACAACGGAACTGCAGTCGTCTAAGTGAGCGTGGGTAGCGCCGAACTGACTACGGTACTTAGATTTTGGTACGAATAATCTTGAAAATAACGTGAGAGAACGGGTAGAATCACAGCAAAATGAAAAAGTATTATGAACAGGCATCATTTTTTTAACAGGCATCATTTTTTTGTCAAAAAATTTTCTTCATTTTGTTACGAACCATTTTCAAAAATTCTCGTAACAAAAATAACGCTTCGTATCGTATCGAAATAAAACTCTTCATACTTGCACGTACTTGCGTTATATTTCAAAACAAATGACTCAATGGTACTGGTCTGTACTGATGGACATGAGAGTGTAAACGTACGCACTCGGGGCAGAAGTAGGTCGCTGACGTGCGAGAGTGGACAGCCGCCATTATATTTTTTACATCGGCAACACTGAGATTCATTCCGAGGAATCCCTGCACCGTGCTGCGCCGATAATTTTGGCACTTGTCGCTTCATTCATTTGAAAACATTTGGTCAGGCCTATGACACTGTTAGTACCAATAGCTGCGAAATGGCGCTGCTATCGCCTTTAATTCGCCATCTTGTGACGTCATGCTGTATGTTAAGATAACCTCAAACTGTCATGATGGCGTCTTGTCACTGAGTTAAGTGCACGCTAAGGTTACCAACTTTTTTTCATGAAATAAAGTATATTAAGGTGGGAGAAGGTAAAAAAAAGGTATTAGATAAAATAAAACAGCATTCGTTATTGTTTTACTTAAATACATGTTTTTTTTGAACTTTTTGCATATTTTATTAACTTGTTGTCTTTTTAAAACTTTTATCTGCCTCGATACAGTCAAAATTATAATTGAACATATTAAGAGTTAATTTTTAATTAAATGTAACATGGCTTTGTTTCTGTCGTCTCTCCATTTAGTCTTAATGACTGAAAAAACTCTTTCGGAGAAAGCTGAAGTAGCAGGGACAGAATATAGGAATGAGATTTTTTTTTAATTTACAAATTCTTGGTCAGTGTTTGTGTTTGACAATGATAACAAATGGCACCAATTTTGGTCGCTTCTCATTTCTATAAAATATTTTTCTTATAAAACTTTTTCAATTAATTTGAAGTTAATTAATTATGAATATAATGCATTCATATCAATAGTAAGTCTATGCAAATTTTTAAGTTGGGTCAAATGTGACCAAAGATTTTAATGACAAACAGCTTCTTAAACACAGCCAGTTGGTGTCTTTAAATCAAACCATTTGTGTAAAAAGCAGATGTTTGTTCTCGGGTCATGGGTGTTTGTCTTTGTGTGTATTCCAAGGGACCCACGACACAAGAGAAAACCTTAGTGTGGGCCTTTGAGTGTGTAGCGTAGCGTTTATTTTGACAAAACCCAATTCGATAAAGAAGGCAAGAGAATTCGCTTTTCTTACCCATGTCTCTTCACTGAATACGGAATTGCTCTGGGCGAACCACTGAGTAAAGTAGGGAAGTCCATAAAATCTGTTACGCATTATTCTTAATTGGACACACTGTACCTATTATTTAAATTTTCAAATTCAAAACTTTCCACCACAAAGAGCAGAGAGAGTAATGTGTAACCGTGTAATGACACTGGGGTTACCAAAAAAGATAACAATTCAATAATTATAAGAGTCTTTCAAGTTGTCTGACAGCCCCCGCCAAAAGAGTCAGACGTTGATAGTTATCAAATTTTTTCAATGATTATAGTCATTGAAAAAATTTATTTATTCTTTTACTTTTCCATTGATTATCATTGAACCATTTTGAAAACATGAGAGTGTTAAAAGTGTCACCTGGGTGTAACTCAAAAAAGTTCTTATCCACATTTTTTTCACAAAATGGCTGATTACCATTTATTATAAAGTAAAGTGTTCTGCGCTACATGATATTGACGGAATTGTGGCAACACATATGGGTCTATATTTGAGAATCTATCTATTCACTTTTATTTACTAGTTCTGGAAATTGGTTAAGCCTTTAGCGAAGTACCTATTCACTTGTAAAACAACTCAACTATAAGTACCATAACCTTACCTCTCGTGAACTGACTAGATATCTTACCACTGCAATACAGATTTATTCCTAGTGCAGGGTGAGTCGGCTGACAGTCTGTCCCATGAAGAAACCCAATAGGCATATTTATTACCCGCTGTACTTTAAAACTGTACCTACTGCTTTTAAATGAATAAAATGTTACTTATTACTACCTAGCAGCATGTCAGAGATTTATTTTCATTAATGTTCTGGTTTATTTAGTTATATCTAGATAATACCACAAACAACATAACAAAATATTCCCTGCGATTGGATATGTATCTATTATCTTATTTTATTATTTAATGAAACTATGTATTTAACAAATCAATCAGGGTCAAAACATTTGATTCGTGTAATGTAACTTTAACCATAGCATGTCATATTACATAATCTAGTTATCTGAAAAGGAGATGCTTAAAACAATTGCATTAGAATTTTTAACTATGTCTGTTTAATGTGCAATCATCCTCCAAGAACAGGCAAAAAATTAAACTTAGAGGGTACCAAACTAGTAACTGTTACGTAGCAACAACATAAAAGCAACAGTTACTCAAGAGTCTGTTTCGATTCATGTATGTTTTATTAAAATGGGCCAAAGATTCAAATAAAAAAAGCTTAATTATGCTTTTAGACTAGCAACATTTAGGGCTCCTCATGAAGCTAAAGAACTTTTTTATAGAAACCCATATCAAACATCAACTATTTTTTTTAGTTTTAAAAGGCGATAGCAGCGCAATTTCGCAGCTATTGGTACTAACAGTGTCATAGGCCTGACCAAATGATTTCAAATGAATGAAGCGACAAGTGCCAAAGTTCACGTCGCAGCACGGTGCAGGGATTCCTCCGAATGAATCTCAGTGTTGCCGATGTAAAAAATATAATGGCGGCTGTACACTCTCGCACGCCAGCGACCTGCCTCTGCCTCGAGTGCGTACGTTTACACTCTCATACCCATCAGTACAGACCAGTACCATTGAGTCCTTTGTTTTAAAATATAACGCAAGTACGTGCAAGTATAAAGAGTTTTATTTCGATACGAATAAAAAATAATAAGCGTTATTTTGGTTACGAGAATTTTTGAAAATAGTTCGTAACAAAATGAAGAAAATTTTTTGAGAAAAAAAATGCCTGTTAATAAAAATTATGCCTGTTCATAATACTTTTTCATTTTGCTGTGATTCTACCCGTTTTGTCACGTTATTTTCAAGATTATTCGTACCAAATCTAAGTACCGTAGTCAGTTCGGCGCTACCCACGCTCAGTTAGACGACTGCAGTTCCGTTGTTTATAGCTCGACTTAAACGTTTTTAGGTTCATTAGAAAATAATCGTTTTTAGGTTATAAGTGTAGCTATTTTTTTATAATGAGCTAAATTACCGTAATCCTAACGGTTTCTGTTCTTTTCACACAGTAAAAAAAGTTTAATTTTACATAATGTCGATTTTTGAAAATATTTATTTTGTTACTAGGTTTACACTAATGAATCTTTAGAATAAAACAATGTTCATTAAATTATCTTTCATTTGAGACCCTATTTAAGTAAATCTGTCCAGTAGTTATCTAAATATAGCGTAAATAAAATACGTCACGTCATAGCTACCCCCCCCATACCCTTAGAAAGTGACTACCGCACTTTTTGTGTTCAGGAAAATATGCCGAATAAGTACATACCAGTAGTTCGTATGGCGGAGGTAAGTCCCACGAAAATCGTTATTTGAAGACTTTTTTACGAATAGGTCCCGCTCTATAAGAAACAAAACAGCATTCAAGGATTTTCGAAATTTCGCTTGCCACACCCGGGAATCGAACCGGCTTAAATTCAAAAAAATAACACCCTGTACTTTTATGGTATCGATCGATAGGGTCAATCGTAAAGATCAAATGTCTCTAACAAACATGGTAAATTAGATGAAAAGAGAACCATTAAACTACATAAAACCTAACGATGGGACCCTTAAGTAAAAGTGCTTTAACACGTCCCATCAAATTTTTAAGCTTAGATTTAATGGTCTTCCTTTCACTTAATTTACTATGTTTGTTAGGGAGATTTATCCTTACGATTGACCCTATCGATCAATACTATTAAAGTACAGGGTGCTTTTTTTGGATTTTAGCTGGTTCGATTCCGGGTGTGGCAAGCGAATTTTCGAAAATTGTTCAGTGTCATGGGCTGATTCACCACCTGAGAGGATAAGATCGAATTACTTAACACCCTATACATATTATATATATTCAATCATATAGATTTAGATCCGCATAAGTACTTAATACAATTAAATTTCGTCAAACGTCTATAAGCGCAAAATAATCAAATATTACGACTAGATTAAAAAACTTATAATAGTAGGGACATACAATTAGCGTCCACGCGCGAGCTATACCGTAACACAATAATATCGTCTGACTGCACTACTCTCTAAGCACACTAATACATAAATATACTGTGTCAACGCACACAGGCAAACAGAAAATACGCTTTATCGCTCGTAAAAGTTTGGATACGAGTGACACAGCCGTCCCGTCGGAATGCCAGCGGCGGACTGCCGCCCGCGCCCGCGCAGACCACCCTCTGTAACTAAACGTTCGGATTTCCGTTTTTCGTAACTTTTGAATGAAAATATTGTTCGATTTACAAAATTTAAACGTTGTGTTTCAAGAAAAAGGGATTCTTAATTAATTAGTATAAGAATATTTCCATATATCATAGCCGTTTAGGAGCAGTAAGGAATTTAAGTCAAAAATCGATGTCTCGTGGTATTTTTTTTAAAATACAATACAAAGACGTAAAAAAAAAAAACTAACGTTCCACATGTAGTCCTTGAACAGATGTTTCACATATTTTTTTTTCAACTTTCCCTGGCCAGTCATAAATGAGAAGTAAGCTTTACAAAATGCTCAATATTCGGAAATTGAGGGATCTAATCGCCTTAATCTAAGAGGTATAGTACAAATAATCTATGTGAGAGACTGGTGTCTGTACTAGGGAGACCTGTGTTACAGATTACCAGCTTCTCCTGCTCCGGACCAGGTGGACACGGTAGGTACGTCTTTGGATAAGTATTAACAAAAACAAAAAAACAAAAAGGAAGTCTGATTAAAATTGAGTAGGAAAAATTTGGTTAAATGCTCGTATATGTGGGTGTGTGCGTGTGTGTATGAATGTGAGTATGTGTGCGTGTGTAGGGGTGTGTGTGCGTGTGTGTGTGTGTGTGTGTGTGTATGCGTGTGTCATGCATTTGGGATGGTTAAGATTAAGAAGAATTAAGAAGCAACCCTCAGGAGATTTTCGGTTTCCTCGTAGTTGAGTGATTTTAACCACTTTGTGACAAATAATATGAGACCTGCTCATTATGCTAATTAAGACAGATTATAGTCGCAATCTGCAACGGTGTTAAATAAGCTGTAGCTTTAAATAAGAACAGACTAATAGAAGTTTTCTGAATAAATATTTAGTACTATACAGGTTGAAAGAGAACCTCCTAGCTTTATTGAAAATCCTGAACCAGTATCACTTAAAGAACACTTTTTTTTATTTTATTTTATCGGTGGGATTTTTTTTTTCCTATACGAAGACTCTACTCGGGTGCACCCCCCGAGCGCTTCCTGTACCCCTCACGTGCCTGGTGTAGGAGTAATGTCTGTAGGAGTAACGTTTAGGCAAAAAATTAACTATTCCCATTGAAAAAAAAAATTAACAAAAAATTTTGTTTTTTCATAAATGTGTTCTTTGAATGATACTGGTTCAGGATTTTGAATATAGCTAGGAGGTTTTTTTTCACAGGAAATATTTGTATTTTTGTATGTTACGAATAAACTTAAAAACAACTACACCGATTTCAAAAATTCTTACACCATTAAGATAAGAATAACACCACCCCATCTCTTTCTGTGGGTGTCGTAAGAGGCGACAAAGGAAACACAAATGAGACCTGCCTCCTAGTAACCCATCTTAGGCAACGACACCTCAGTTTGTTTTGAATCCAAGGTGTGCTATGGTCTCATGCGGTGTGGTAGGCTTTGTAAAGTGCCGTCTGGGTCCTACCGAAGTCCGACGCCAAACAGCTTGTTGTGTTCCGTCGGTGCGTGGGGATACCAGTACCTTAATTGGCATTTTCTGGGTTAACTCGTTCCATCGTCGACCTCATCTATGACCTTGGTCAAGATTGGGGTCAAGAGTTAACCCATCTCATAATAAAAAATATAAACAAAATTGTTTTGTTTTTTGGATTAGAGTTTAGTCACTAGACTCATTTAAGTACTTGATTTTCGCTAACTATTTTAAAGTCACCTGATTTATGTTGAAAATTATAACTGATAGGCCGGTAAATATCTACATTTAAAAAAAAAACATTGCAAACGCCCATGTAACTACGATTTTTTTATATGTTGTTGGGTTCCTTGAGAGTAGTTAATACCCAAGTTTGCAACCCTGAACACCTTATGCTGCCCCCCCCTTGTGCTCCCTCCACCTCCACTCCCCCCCACTGGTCTTGACTGGATGAGACCTGGTCCTTCCAAAAGGGCGAGAGTCTAAGTCTCTAAATTTGTATAAATTTATAGTTTTAAATCGTAATACTGTTTTTTTTTGTGTTTACATGCATCTTAAATGTCAAATTTGTACTCTTTGTTCTAATACATCCTACATACATACATATATTATTGAGCGCAATGTATTTATTATTTAGCAAAATCCTAATCATACTATAATATAAAACCGGCCAAATGCGACTCGGACTCGCGCACGAAAGGTTCCGTACCATCATTTATAAAAATGGCAAAAAAATCATATCTGTTGTCCGACTCGTACTTAGCCAGTTTTTAGTATTTGTTGTCATAGCGGCAATAGACATACATTCATCTGTGAAAATTTAAACTATCTAACTATCACGGTTCATGAGAAAAAGACTCCGAAACATTATCTACAAAAAACAACAAAAAAATCACATTTTTTGTATGAGAGCCGCCCTTATATTTAATGTATTCTGGTTTTTAGTATTTTTTGTTATATCGGCAACAGAAATACATCACCTGTGAAAATTTCAACTCTCTAGCTATCGCGGTTCCTGAGATACACACGCAAAAACTACTGAACGGATTTTGATTTGACATAGACATTGACAGCACAGGGTTTTTAGGGTTGCAAACTTGGGTGTTAACTACTCTCAAGGGACCTAACAACATATAAAAAAATCGTAGTTACATGCGCGTTTGCAGTGTTTGATGTCGTTATTGACCGTACTATGACTAGCATTCAGCCCGAGACTTCGTTCGTTCCCGTGGGAATTGGGGAAAATTATGTTGCCTATGTTACTCAGGGATAAAGTACAGGGTGTCTCAGAACGATCCGACTATTTCGAGAGTGAACGAAACGCAAATTAAGCGAATTGGCTGTATGTAGTGAGTGTCCTGTGCCTGATCCGTTCTTAAATTTTTAATTGCCGCCAGGATTTACGCGGGAGAACATCGTTCGTTTTGTGTTCGTGCTTATTATGAAAACAATCGATCTCTGATTCGTGTTCGACGGTTATTCCGACTTCATTATGGATTGCGGAATATTGGGGAAGCACCAAGCAATGCAACAATACTCGCTTGGATCCAGACTTTTAACACTACCGGAAACACTATTGGCGACACCCACCATGGCCGTCCACGAACTGCAAGAACACCGGAAAACATAGAGTTAGTTGCAAATTCAGTAAGGCAACAGCCTCGGGTCAGCGTCAGGAAGCGCGAGTCACAATTAGGACTATCTAGAGCGACGATTCACCGCATCATGCGATCTGATTTGCATCTTAAGGCATACAAAATTCAAATTGTGCAAGCTCTGAATGAAAACGATTACGTTACAAGACTCAATTATGTGAATGTAATGTTGGAGAGATTTAACAATTTTGACAACATTTTCTTTAGTGACGAAGCGCATTTCCACCTGGATGGTTATGTAAACCGCCAGAATTGTCGCTTTTGGGGAGAATCTAACCCAATGATGTTGCATCAACGCCCGTTGCATAGCCCCAAAGTAACCGTGTGGGTCGCTATGTCAGCAAACTGCATCATTGGGCCTTATTTTTTTGAGGACTACAGAGGCAGAGCAGTCACAGTAAATTCACCACGCTATATCGACATGATACGCAATTTTCTTGCTCCTCGACTGCAAGAATGTGAACATTACAATCAGTTGACATGGTTCCAGCAAGATGGAGCGACGGCACATACCACTAACAATTCACTAGCAGCATTACACGAAATCTTCCCTGAAAAGGTCATTTCACGGAGGGGTGACATTGAGTGGCCGCCTCGAAGCCCCGATCTGACCCCACCAGATTTTTTTTATGGGGTTATCTTAAGAGCGTTGTCTACATGGGCAATCCACGAAATTTGGCACATTTAAAAAGAAATATCGAAGAAAAGATAAGCTTGATTTCTCGACAACTTCTAAGAAAAATCTTCCGTAATGTTCGTAAAAGATTCGAGGAATGCCGACAACTAAACGGACGCCATTTGAACAATGTCATTTTTAAAAAGTAAAATTTCATTATTTTTCTGTTTGATGGTATTAATAAATATTAGTTACAAAAAGTTTTTATTTTAACTATATAGCATTGTAATAGTTGGATCGTTCTGAGACACCCTGTAGTATTCTAATGGTGAAAGAATTTTTCAAATCGGTCCAGTAGTTTCGGAGCCAATTCAATGCAAACAAACAAACAATCAAATCTTTCCTCTTTATTATATTAATATAGATAAATAAGTCATAACTTGTAAGCAAAGCGAAATGTGCAGATATCTACTTTACTCTCCTCTTATCTCGAGTAAAAAAAAAAGCTAAATATTTTAAGCAACAAAATAACCTTCACGAAACTCCTCCGGCGTTATCTTTTAAAAGCTTATTTTCATGTTTGACTAAACAGCCTTACATTGACTTTCAACACTGGTATTTTCGAGCGAGCGTGTAACCGGAGGTTTAGTGGCCACACAGCGTCCGGTGTAGACAGTCAATGGTCGAAGAATGGGTGGGAAGGTGGGCCATTAAACAAGCGAGTAAATAATCTATATCTATATTCTATATCTATCTTCTATACATATTATAAAGAGGAAAGATTTGATTGTTTGTTTGTTTGTTTGTTTGTTTGCATCGAATAGGCTCCGAAACTACTGGACCGATTTGAAAAATTCTTTCACCATTAGAATCCTACATTATCAGGGATGGACATAGATTACATGATTTTTCCGAATTCCCACGGGAACGAAGTCCCGCGCGGGAAGCTAGTAATATATAAAGAGGAAAGATTTGATTATTTATTTGTTTGTTTGCATTGAATAGGCTCCGAAACTACTAGACCGATTTGAAAAATTCTTTCACCATTAGAATCCTACATTATCTGGGATGGACATAGGTTACATGATTTTTCCGAATTCCCACGGGAACGAAATCCCGCGCGGGAAGCTAGTAATATATAAAGAGGAAAGATTTGATTATTTATTTGTTTGTTTGCATTGAATAGGCTCCGAAACTACTAGACCGATTTGAAAAATTCTTTCACCATTTATCCGTAATGGACATAGGGTACATGATCCCACGGTAACGAAGTCCCGGGTGGAATGCTAGTATAAAATAATAAGCGATAAGCGATTGTAAACTATTATATTTGACGATCGGACTGGGAGTGAAGGAACTTAGAATGTACCAGCTGCCAACTCTTCCCAAGCATACTGTAAAAGTCCTATTACTGACGCGAGGGTTTTGCTGTATTGTGGGCGAAAGGCTGACAACCTCTCACCTAAACACATCATGTCTCATCTAGTAACCCTCAGAATTTATGTCAAACGTGGCATCAAGTGGTTCTGAGCCACTGATGCTCTGCCTACCCCATATGGGATCACAGGCGTGAGCGAATATCTATCTTTAAATTATAAAAGGAGAAACTGACTGACTGAATGACATATCAACGCACAGCCTAAACGGCTAAACGTAAGTACTTGAAATTTGGAAGGGACGTAGCTTAGGTACCGTAGAGGTGCATTAAGAAAGGAATTCTCAAAATTCCCACGGGAACGGGAATTAGCGGGAAAATCCTTTTGTATGAAAAATCTAAACTGCTTAAGTTAGACGCTTGAAATTTGGCATGCAGGTACCTTAGTAAACTTAAAGCTTAGTTGCAACAGGATATTACAAAATTCCCATGGGAACGGGAGTTAGCGGGAAAAAACTTTTGTATGTAAAAATCTAAATCACGTAAGATAGATGTTTTCAATCTGTGTACTCTTTATAAAAAAAAAATTACACGCAAACGAAGTTGCGGGCATCAGCTAGTCTATCTATATATTGACGATCGGTTTGGTTCAGCAGTTAGTAAAGAAAGAAAGACAATTATTGTCTTACTAGAGTGTTTACTTGGCGCTGAGTAAATAATTTACTCTTCTCTAAAAATTTGCCGAAAGTGCAACTGTTTGTTATCATAACTTTTCAACCGACTTCAAAAAAGGAGGAGGTTCTCAATTCGACTGTATGTTTTTTTTTTTTTTTTTTTGTATATTTGTTACGCGATTACTCCGGCAACTGTTGTCCGATTTTCAAAATTTTTTATTTGTTCGAAAGAGTATACTCCTGAAGAGGTCCCATATAAATTTTATCGAAAATGATTCAGCGCTTTAAAAAAAAAACAACAAAAACAAAATATACTACAAACTAGAACATCATCTAAATAAATGAATGACATTTCTGTTTATAGTTATTTGCTAATAGGCATTGTAGTCCGCAAAAAACTAGATATCTACTTTGTGCGAACTGTTGTTGGGATTGAAGTCGGTGACTCATACGTTTTTAACGTGGAAAATTATTTCTTATTGGTGTTACGGTTTACACTTTCTTGTTTTTATTATCTATGATGTATGGCTGTTCTACTTACATTGATGTTTGTTTTAAATAATGTAAATTAAAACTATAGTGAGCCATCAAAGTCTTAAAAAGAGAAGAAACTTCATTTCATTAAGTTATTATACTTAGCATTGGTCGTGCTAAGTATAATAAGTGTGAATTAATTTTGTCTACGTAAACGTAGAAATTGTTTTGTGTGACCGTGCAGCTAATAAAACGTTTTATTTATCTATCTATGTAGTAGATTTTGAATCTACGGATCCCAGGTTCGATTCCCCGGGATTAGTGATTTATAAAACTAGCGGGTGTTTCTGTCTTAACAAATTCGGTAATATTCAGGACATAAACTAGATAAGCAGTTTGCTGAAAACATGATTCAGCACTTTTGGTTCGATAGAAAAAGCTCACAAAGTCACCTCCAAATACCAATATTGTGTATCTTTTAAGCTGTAAAAACGATAGTAAAATGCACACAGGAACTTAAATTTGCTATCAAAATGTTCGTGATTGAACACTCTCGATAAGATTTAAACTGTTGCCTTTCCATAAATCTCATTTTTCTAACTTTCGAATGTTTTTACGCACGCACGCTTTCATAGTCCGTAAACTTCGTGTATCGACACTGTTCGCACTGCCGGCCCAGGCCTGTTGAGAGACGGAGATGGCACTATTCCTACGTGTGCTGCCTTTATCGGGTGCTGTAGTCGCCTTAATAGAAGGTGTAGGTCTCATTGTGTTTCCTTAATCGCCTCTTACGACACCCACAGAAAGATGTGGGTTGGTGTTATTCTCAACCGATTGCCACATGACACCCCAAATCGAACTATTTTACTTTCCCCAAGGAACATAGGTTGAATAATTTTTATGAAAAATAATTACACCACTTCTTAAACTTGAGCATGCCTTACAGTAATTAGTAGTTTTATTTTTTTAAATAAAACAGTGGCGCTGCCGCTTGATCGATGAGTCCTGGGTTCGATTCCCGGTCGGGGCAAATATTTGTGTAAAAAGCAGATGTTTGTTCTCGGGTCATGAGTGTTTGTGTACGTCTTTATATGTTCCAAGGGACCCACGACACAAGGGAAAACCTTAGTATGGGCCTTTGAAAACAAAAAAAATGTATTGGTATGAGTTCCTTAGGAAAAGTATTCAGTGGGGAGATTCACCCCCTAAAGATTTTCCAACCAATTTTCTGATTTTATAGGAAGCATGTTAACATTTTTTAAACATTTTTGCAAGTGTATTTCATTGCTCAAAGCCTTAACATTGCTATAAAATACATTGCGGTCTAAATAAATCACGGCTTTCACAAAAAATAGCAATTTCTCTCATCTACAAAGGAAAGCCAAGCCATAAGCCGAATCTCGAGAAGTTTGTGTAAATACAAAATTTCCCGGCTCAAGGAAACAAATGTGTTAACATTAATCTGGCCGATACCGTACCGCGCTGCAACTCTTTGGCGGATGATAGATCGGTGGCTTTGTGAGAACTTCTTTATGTTAGCGATAAATCCCCTTTGAAGGCTCAGAAAGGAATTTGAGGTAAACTGTATTGGCGGTCGGCGAACGATATTCTTTGCTTGGTTTTAGGGTTTTGGAAAAATTTACATACGTCGAGTGACTAGCTAGCACGAACCGCGTCAAACTCGCGTCACGCCAGTCAGATGACGGTGAAACTTTACTTTGATTGCGCGAGGGTACCACGCAAAGGCTTGCTTGCTCTTGGCGTTGTCATATCGAAATTTTTTTGACATTTGACCGCGGCGCCTTGAACTGCGAGCACTTATGCTCGAGCTGCTGGTATACCTTCTATCAATAATACATACATCTATACCTATCTATACTTCTACACTAATATTATAAAGAGGAAAGATTTGTATTTTTTATGTAACGAATAAACTTAAAAACTACTGGACCGATTTCAAAAATTCTTTCACCATTAGGATGCTACATTATCCCTGAGTAACAAAGGCTATATAATTTTCCCGAATTCACACGGGAACGAAGTCCCGAGCGAGATGCTAGATGTTGATTAAAGAATGTGACATGATACTTCCATGCTGGATTGGGAGTAAAAGAAAAACATAGAATGTGCCAGCTGCCTACTCTTCCCAGGCATACTGTAAAAGTCAGTAAGTGGGACGCGAGGGTTTTGCTGTATAATGGGCGAAAGGCTAACAACCTCTTACTACTTACATCTTGTTTCATCTTATTTTAAATACTAGCATTCCGTCCGCGACTTCGTTCCCACGGGAATTTGGGAAAATTATGTAGCCTATGTCCATCGGGGATAATGTAGCTTTCTAATGGTGAAAGAATTTTTCAAATCGGTCCAGTAGTTTCGGAGCCTATTTAATGCAAACAAACAATCAAATCTTTCCTCTTTATAATATGTATAGATTTACATGCCATATGATTGGTGGATTATGAGACACGTTTATTTTAATTTATATCATTGTAATTACAATTATCCGTGCAAATAAAGACATTTCTATTTCTAACCCTCTGAATTTATGTCAAAAGTGGCATCAGGTGGCTTTAACAACAGACTGCTTTGCAGTTTGGCGAAGAAAAATAATTGTAAATAGAATAGAATAGAATAGAAAAGAAAAATCTTTATTTTATAGGACACTAGCTTTCTGCCCGGGACTTCGTTCCCGTGGGAATTTGGGAAAATTATGTAACCTATGTGTTAATCCAGAGTGTCAGCTACCTCCATACCAAATTGTATCAAAATTGGTCCAGCCGTTTGAGTGTGAAAGAGTAACAAACATCCATACATCCATACATCCATACTTACAAACTTTCGCGTTTATAATATTAGTAAGGAATAGTAAGGATTCAGGATGTCACTTAAAACAAGTCAAGATTACAATGAAATACATACAAACATACATTAAACGATTTAATTAAGTTTATAGTATATAGAGTACTTAGATATAAGTTGACCTAATTATTGGACTACTTTAAGAGATGTATCAAACACTATGATTCACTAATAAATAGTTCTTCGTTCTATACACATGTGTTTCCATAACTCGAGCTCCCGTCTCTATATGGCGTCCCTGCGTTGGTCAGCCTCGGACGCGTGACATAATCACCGATCGTGGCACAGAATTCATATCCGAAACAATGCAATGTGTGTGTAAACTGTTGAAAAATCAGTTGTCTTCAACAGCTTATAACCATCAAACTATAGGGTCATTAGAAAACACCCATAAACATTTGGGTGCTTTCCTTAGGATACAAACGGAAAATCAAGCACAGAATTGGAGCACATGGTTACCATGCTGGTGTTTTTCCTTCAACACTACCGTCCATACAGAAACTAAATATTCCCCGTATGAACTTGTATTCGGGAAACAGTGTAATATACCAAATAACTTAACAAACAATATAGAAACGCTGTACAATGATTACGATTACCCATTACAGTTAAAATACAGGTTACTAATATCGCAACAGGAGGCTAAGAAAAATTTAGAGTTAAGTAAAAAATTACGTAAGGAACGGTATGATAGTTATATTAATCCTATTACTTATAAGAAAGATGATTATGTTATGATAAAAACTGAAGGAAGTAAAAACAACTGGACCCAATATACATAGGGGGGCCGTATAAGGTGATTAGAGATGAGGGACCCAATGTTGTAATATTAGATAAGAATGATAAAGAGAAAATAATACATAAGAATAGATCAAAATTGTATGTTAAGTAAGCTATAATAAGTTAATGTATTGATTATAATCCTCCGTGTATATAAAAAAATATAGCATTTTACTTCTTTTTTTTCTTTTTGGTATGGCGTATAGTATATAGAGTACTTAGATATAAGTTGACCTAATTATTGGACTACGTTAAGAGATGTATCAAACACTATGATTCACTAATAAATAGTTCTTCGTTCTATACACATGTGTTTCCATAACCCGAGCACCCGTCCCTATAAAGTTAGTGTGAATGAACGGAAAAAAAAACCACTGATGCTCTGTCTACCCCGATAGGTAATTTAGGCGTGAGCGTATGTCTGTATGTGTAAAGAATGTGACACAGAGGGGTCCTAGAGGTTTAGAAACGTGTCAATTATCATTCAGAAAGATGAAACTGATATCATGAAGACCACCGCAGATGCGATGGCCATGGCCATCAGACCTCTTCAAAGACTCTCTTAAATATTTCACTGGTGGCGGTAACGTATTTGCCAGGATTCGAGTTTGTTGTTTTCAATGTTTTTTTGCGATGATAATAATAGTTTATTTTTTACCGACTTCAAAAAAGTAGGAAGATGTTCTCAATTCGACTATACGCCAATTATCGGCTGATTTTTAAAATCCTTTTTTAAATTTTTGATTTTAAAAAGTTAAAATAAACAATTAAACGACCTTAACGAAGGTCCTTGTATTGGGCCTTTTTATAATTCGAACGGCACGGCACGGCACTTCACAATTTGAATTACCATTGCCTCCTATGTTCTCAGCTTCTAGTATTACTATTACATAGGAGGCAATGGTGATAGAATTTTGCCGTGCCGTTTTCGAACTATAAAAAGGCCCGTCGGTTGATTCTTACGTTTTTAATTTAGATTTTTCACTCCATATACAATTCAACAAGACCATATTATACATATTATGTGCAAGATCACACTCAACAAAATGTATTACATCGCATCAAAGGGCACCCTCTGAAGCTATGATAACTCTGTGATGGACATATTTCATATCATGAAAGGCCAATCCATTTCATTCAAGTCCGTCACATTTGTTAGATATGTTCCACTTTACAAGACCTTTTCACCCTTTGGTTTATTGCGAGTACTGTGATGGGAGACCTACAGAGACAATTTTAAGAAAGCGTTTTATTATTATTTCTTAATTTCGACATTGGAAATGTCTTTTCGTTCGCTCTATTCCGATTTCACGAAAAAGTGCGATCCCCTTATTTCTCGAAGGGTTGTGAAGGTATAATTCATATTCACGAGAGCTGAATATGAAAATGAATTATTTGAGAAAATCAAAAACGAAAAAGTTATGGCCTAAATGATATGATATCAAAAATTTTAGAAAATTTTCTCTGGACAACTTAGCAACAACTTGAGCCTAAAAAAAAGACAATTGGGTTAAGGGTTTGCCCTGTAGCCTAACCTTTTTGAAAAAAGTCAAAAAGTCAGAACGATATTTTTTCAAATTTTGTAGATTCATTTCCAATGTGCTCGATAGTCGTGTGAGGCACGAAATCTGAGTTTTTTTTTTAATTCGTTGATTTAGTTATTTAATTCTATTCAATGAAAGAATATTTGGACATCAAATTTTGATGACAATTTTTTAATAGTTTCAAATTGATATTCAATGTTATTTCTAAATTTTGACATATTTTTTATTTTATTTTTGTCCTTTTTGATAGTATACTTTTGTATATTAATTTATTTTCTTATTTTTATTTGACATTGTTTAAATTATTAATTGTAATTTTAATAATTTATATTTTTGACAATCATATTATGGGCTGAAATGACTAACATACTTTATTATAAACTTGACATTTGTAGCTATATTATGAGATAAATAAATCTACAATCTACCATTTACTTTATTGTCACAAATAGCTATACATAAATAGTTAGTTTTGTAAATTATCACTACAATAAATGGGTGAGTGTTACACATATTTTATAATAATAAACGGTTTTAGCAGTTTCTATAATTCTTTCTACCTCACATAGTGTTAAGATGACATTTTACCTAAATTGATTCAGAGCTTTTTTAAACAATCAACAAAAAAACTAACACATAGTCTTTAGATGGCGTTTTTGGTTTGTGGTTATCAGCAGCTTGACAACGATGGCGACAAACTCGCGCGGCGCGCCACTCGGCTGTCGCTGAAACTTCACTTGGATTGCGCGAGCGCGTCTAGCGGCCCGCGCAAAGGCTTGCTCGCCCTCTGGCGTTGTAATGTTGAGATTTTGACATAGGACCGCGGTGTATTACGCGCGCTATCACCATCGTACTCGAGCTGATAGGCATTGTGGATTCGTACGTTTTTAACGTGGCCTATTATTATTTTTTAAATTTGTTATTTGTGCGCTGAAATAGGTAGGTACTCATAAAAACAATAATCGCGAGGATCCTTAACAATATTATCTTTATAATTTGTAATCAAATATTCTAAGCGTTTAGTAATTTATTTAATAAATCGTTGGCTCCAATATCGGAAATCTCCTGATATCGAGAGGGTCCTGCGGGATTTAATTAGACCCGATTTGAAACAAAGATAATGGTCCTTAGCGGGTCTCGATTGGTATAAGATGTTTCCAATATTTTCGTTGATAGAAATATTTCATTTATCAAGGAGAACTTCCATCCATCCATACATATCAATCAATCAATCAATCTTTATTCATAAACAATATACATTGTGTGCGAAAATCAATACAATTCAATTAAATCCATCAAAATAATTAATAAAATAAGTCCAATAATAATCACATGCAATGTCAATTTGTTACATTAATGTCAAAAATTAAACCTAACTAAAAATCATCTATGTTTTACAGACATCTTTTTTTTTTATTATAAGATGGGTTAACTCTTGACCTCAATCTTGACCATAAGGTCAAAGATGAGGTCGACGATGGAGCGAGTTAACCCAGAAAATGCCTATAAAGGCACTGGTACTCCCACGCACCAACGGAACACAGCAAGCTGTTTGGCGTCGGACTTCGGTAGGAGGGTGTTCGCGAACCAGACGGCCCTTTACAGAGCCTACCACACCGCATGAGACCATAGGACGACACCTCAGATTCAGAAAAAAATGAAGTGTCATTGCCTGGGATGGATTACTAGGAGGCAGGTCTCATTTGTGTTATTCTGATTCTAGTTATTCTGAATCGATCACCACACGGTTGAAAATGCAGTGATTTCAATTTACTCTTAAAGCACCTAATATTCGTCATCGTTTTGAATTCTTTCGGCATCCTGTTAAACATGACTACCACCTGATAACGTGGACAGTGCTGGACTACGTTAAGGGTCGGTGCTATACTTAAAGGCAAATCCATTCGTCTTGTGCTCACTCTAATTTGCTTATCAGCGTCCGTTTCGAAATTCACTCCTATAATCCCTTACGGGGTAGGCAGAACTTCACGTGGTTCTGAAACCACTTGACGCAACATTTGACATTCTTTCTGAGGGTTATTAGATGGAATATGAGTATAGTGGTAATACGTTATCAGCCTTTCGCCAACCATATAACAAAACCCTCGCATCCCATCCACTGGCTTTTACAGTATGCCTCCCAGTCCAGCGTGGAAGTCAGGGAGAACTTTTTGTCTTGAAAATCATTATATATAATAAAACTAAGTTAATAAAATGTGCGTGCCGATAAAACTTAAAAAGGAGTCTCAGCACGATAAAGGGACTTATATATAGTGTGATAGCCCTTTATCCCCCCTTGAAGAAGAAAGTTCCCGTTTTAACCTAAAGGGCGTGTTTTTAAAGATATAAGGGCTTTTCCAACCTTTCAACTTGGAAAATAAGTGTAGTGGCGCCATCTGTTGTCGAGTATTTGAACTTCATTCAGAACAACGATTATTTGGGTTGCATTTCGAAAGGCGCTGCGAGCAATTGCAGCACGAGTAGAAATGGCGCGAAATTTAAAATTATTTGTTACTTTAAGGCTATAAGACACACTGGATTAACATAAAGGCTACATAATTTTCCCCAAATTCCCACGGGAACGAAGTCCCGGGCGGAATGCTAGTACTGATATAATCTAACATCACTTTTGTTTAATTCACTAACGCCTGTAATCTGTATCGGGGTAGGCAGAGCATCGTGTGTAGCTAGAACTTCTAAAACTACTTGACGCAACAATATTACATCACCGCTGTATTCATCGCCTATAGCTCATAGACAGAAAAATAAGTTAAATACCACCAATAACTTTAAAAGGGCTGAACCAATCTTGATTACACAGATAAACAGATGCACACGTGAAACGTATAACACCCCTCCTTTTTTTCGGGGGTTAAAATTGTGTCACGTGCCTAAATTATGCAAACGTAAAGCTGTAACCGTTGTTACAGCTTTACGTTTGCATAATTTAGCAGCATAACGGCATTAATTTTATTCTGAACCGCTAGATGGCGCTGGTAGTTTTCTAAAACACGGTATCGAAGTTAGTACCGATACGACCCGTTGTAGTGAGTCAACTCAGCGAACACTCCTATGATCACTTCCGTCTGCGAGCCTAACTGAGTATTGAGATCCCCTAGTAACTATCCTGTGCATCCTGGGAATCGCTTCCGCGGTTGTACGCCGATCTCGGACTAGTGCAAGCTGCTAGGCCTTAGTTCGCGGTTATCATTTGCGAAACTGTAAAGCTTTCTTCAAATAAACATTTACTACCACACGGCTTTCCTTGTTACAAAGCTACATTTCCACATTTTAAATCTAGCCTAACGTAAAAGTCAATTTCTAAGGATGCAAATTCATCTTCGCCTTGCATCTGCCAAGATCCCCATTCATCCTCAAAAATCCTTGGAAATTCCCGCAAATCCTATACAAATGAAACTCCCATACAAATAAACGCAATGATTAATGAATAAGGTATCAACTGCAGCGCGATTTATAAAGACTTGAGTCCTCTCGGATACAGTGTGAAATATGAGAGAGTGCACAGAGGAAATACAAAATATTTTTACTGAGTTGAGTTCGTGACACAGTGGTTTCGGGTGACCATGATTGCAATCAAAACTTTCGGTCTCTAAAATAGTAATCTAAGGTCCCTAGCAGACGACGCAACACGCTTCAAACGCTATTGGAACACAATCTTGTAACCTCAGCACACGGGGCGATCGTGACACGCGCGTTTACAGCGCGAATACTATACGCGCAGATACAGCCGATACAAACGAGTTTCGAACGCGCTTCACACGCGCGTTTAAATCTATGAAAACGCAGAAATCAGCATCTACGATGCTGAAAACGCGTTCCTAAAACGCGCGTCGTCGGCGCCTTTAAAATATGCCGTGTGCGAGAAAGTAATGGAACGCATGCAGCATCTTGGGTGTAACATTAATTGATTATTTACCCAGCAGTGGAATCCAAAAGCAGCGGGTTAAAAAAAATAGTAATCTAGTTCTGATGCCCCAATTAAAATTAACTTGTCAACTTTTGACGGCCAGTTTGGTCGAGTAGTAGTAACGCTGCCTCTTGATCGACGGGTCCTGATGGGTTCAATTCCCAATCGGGGCATATATTTGTGTAAATAGCAAATGTTTGTTTTTGGGTCATGGGTTTTTGTGTATGTTTCAAGGGATAACCTTAATATCCGGCCCATGTGTGTGTGACGTCAAACTAGAGAAAAATTTCAATCTTTGACTTAGAATTTTTGTTTTCATTGGCGTGATAAACTAACACCAAGTTTGCTGATACATGCAAATAATTAATTTGACAAAGCACCGAATAAATGTTGGTTGTTGATATTATAGAAGGCCTCTGACGCTAGAATGTGACGTGTAAAAAACAAAACTTATAAGCAATCAAATGTCAGGAATGATTCAAAATTTTTGTATAGCACGCGCCGTAAACAAGCGCGCAACGGGTTAACATGTGTAGAACGTGCATCAATCCAAAGGAAACACCAGTCCTCTTTTAAACTTATATTTCCACTTCATGGTAATGTACAATTTAATTATATTTTAGATCTCACTATTTTAACGGACACTTCCGTAAACTGTACTTTCTAAGGACACGACTACTCTCCTCAACTGCCAGGCAACGAATGTCCCCGTCAGCCAAACTTCCCTTCCCTTTTTGAATTTCGCATGAAGTTAGCCACTAAACTTTGCTACTGTTTTGTCTGTCAGTAGTTGTACCGGAAAAAGTCATTCATCGAATTATTTAATTTAAGTTAAACATTTAAAAATATTTAAAAAGTGCAAAAATTGCTAAAATATGCACCCTGTATATGTTAGTAGGTATAAAAACTAATTTAACAATTTAATTATAGTCTTAGACGAGGTAATTACAACCTTTTCTGGGTCACTTTCCTTTTCCACCTTTTATAAATTGTAATGGCAAAGTTTCCTTTAGAGTTTTTTTTATTATATGATGGGTTAACTCTTGACCTCAATCTTGACCATAAAGGTCAAAGATGAGGTCGACGATGGAGCGAGTTAACCCAGAAAATGCCTATAAAGGCACTGGTACTCCCACGCACCGAAAGTGCAAAAATTGCTAAAATATGTAACGAAACCTTACACATGCATCTTATATTTTTATAAGGTCTTATAATATTTTAATTTCTCAGGGCCAGCTACAAAACTAGTCAGTATGATATTAGAAAGTGGACTCATCCTAAACATATCTATAGACTCATGGCTACAGTCTATGTTATATTCGCTGCATACAAATCAAATGCGTTTGTCACTGCTCTCGGCGCCCGATAGCTGTCTCCACACAGCAACCCTTCAAGTCACCACAAATTTGTACCCTATCTCTTTGTTTCAAGGTAGGTTTTACAGTCCAAGTCCAAGTGATGTCCGCTTTACTTTCGGAACACTGTATTGTGTGCTGAATGGTTTAAGAGTTTCAGGAAATGTTATGAGTTGTGGAGTTTTCTAAAAATGATAAAGTTATCTTTGTTTTTCATAGTGCTTTACAAGGTTTTATTTTTTCTATCTACCCCTATGGGACAAAGGCGTGACTTTATGTAAGTATGTGTGTGTGTGTGTACTGGATTTTGTGAGCGTTAATATCCATTTCAAACCCACTGTCCAATGAATACAAGGCTATTTTGCCGTCACGAAACTAGTTCTGTATATGTTTTTACATTGATTTGCATTTAACAAGCCGCAAAAATATGTTAGTTTTACAAACTTATTATTACAGTTAATATGAATGGTTTTCTATGTAGGAAAGATGTGGGAGTTTTTTTTAAACAGCATTATTAGTTTGCAATTATACAGTTAAATTAATAGTAAAAATTAACTACAGGCCTTTTGCCCTAAAATACTAACGCGAAGAGACATCAGTCGCCTGAAGACGGAGCGACGAATGAAAAAACCTTTTCTCCGTAGCTATTAAGATTCATTTTACGTTGCTTTGATCACCGCGTACCTGCTTGAGAAAATATAGAAAATTGAAAATAAAACAAAACATTTTTCCTTGTTTCAATGATTCTGCAGCTCAAGCACAACGTGCTCACTAAGAAATGCACCGCAGTCAGATGTCAAAAAAGTGTCATAATGACAACGCCAGAGGCGAGCAAGCCTTTGCGCGGTGCTCTCGTGCAATAAAAGTGAAGTATCACCGTCATCGGAGTGGCGTGACGCGTAAGTCTCTCGCGGGCCGTGCTAGGTATACTACCATGGGCAAATAACACACCAAAACAACTTCCTGCAGATCAAGTACAATGGTGATAGCGCGCGTAATGTGCCGCGGTCCTATGTCAAAATGTCAACATTTGCAACGCCAGAGGGCGAGCAAGCCTTTGCGCCGGGCCCTCGCGCAATCAAAGTGAAGTTTCAGCGTCAGCCGAGTGGCGCGCCGCCTCGCGAGTTTGTCGCCATCGTCGTGCTCGAGCTGCTGCAATACAGATACAAGATAATAAAGTCAATAACGTATTCCTTCCTTCTCAAGGGTCTTATTGAATGATTCCGTTAAGACGTATTAATCGTCATCCCAAACATCCGACGCCAAAACAGCTTGCTGTGTTCCGTCGGTGCGTGGGAGTACCAGTGCCTTTATAGGCATTTTCTGGGTTAACTCGCTCCATCGTCGACCTCATCTTTGACCTTTATGGTCAAGATTGAGGTCAAGAGTTAATCCATCATATAATAAAAAAAACTCTAAAGGAAACTTTGCCATTACAATTTATAAAAGGTGGAAAAGGAAAGTGACCCAGAAAAGGTTGTAATTACCTCGTCTAAGACTATAATTAAATTGTTAAATTAGTTTTTATACCTACTAACATATACAGGGTGTTAAGTAATTCGATCTTATCCTCTCGGGTGGTGAATCAGGAAAAAAAAATTTTGGACTTCCCATACAAAATATTTATCAGGTGATGCAATTTGTATGGGAAGTAAAAAAATTTATTTTCGTATTTCGGCATTTGTTCTTAGGGAAAGTTGTTCAGTTTCATGGGCTGATTCATCACCTGAGAGCATAAGATCGAATTACTTAACACCCTGTATAACGTACATAACATATGGCTAAGTCGATTACTAACACAAAATGGATTGTAATTGTCCGAATAAACAACTTTTTCAACTTCATTCTAGCTATACAATTTGGCCAATTAGCTGATTGATAAGGCCGCCTTTTGCACTAATGTAAATTTTCCATAATGTTTTTGTTTACGTGTGCAATAAAGAATTTATTCATTCATTCATTCATTGTCTTTAAGTTGTTCAGTGCGTTGTTCAGTTTAGTGGTTCTTTGCATGAAAAATATGTTTGTTCTAAAGTAAGTTAATGCTGAAATGTAGCGACAGAAAAACAAATCAAGAGAACACGCGACGTTATCAGATTGGATTGCGAACGGTACAGCGCAAACAATTCATCAATGACATCCACGCCAATGATCTGAAACATATGCATTGCAGGTAAAATGAAAATTTTAAATAAACTTTTCGAAATTGTGAATTGTGAAATCGGAATGTGCAAATATCTATTAAATTAATATTGGAATTCGTAAAATCAAATTATGTCAACATGTGCAATGTGATATGTCATGTACAATATACAAGATGTTCCAAAAAAAACCAAAAAAAAGAAATTCCAAAATTTTATTTTAAAAATGAAATAGTTGCAACTCTATACCCTTTTTTTTATTCTCAGAGACTAAATTGACATATACAAATAATGATACCAGTTTTTTTTAATAGTGTTGTACCTAAATTGTCGATTTTTGAATCGAAACTTTAAAAAACGTAATAATAATAATTTTGTCTTTATTAGATGATTAGCTTCTTAGTTTTCTATGATATTAACATTTTAAAAATTATTATCAAAATGAATTTATAATAAAACCTCTTTTGATGCTTATAAACAAAAAAAGACAGTTGCCATCAGTGTTGTTCCCAACAGTAAAATACGACAATTCACGCCAATTTATTTATGACAAAATCACTAAACTGTTAAGAAATACGCCACTCATTTAAATATGACAACAGCAAACAACTTTAAAAAAAGAAAAATCTATCGGTAACTATTCTATTAGTTATTTGTGTATGTTAGCGAAAAACACGGTAATTTCTATTTTTGATACGGCAACCCTAAAAACGCGGGACGCCCTCAAAAACTTTGCAAAAAGGGCTATTACAAAATGTCTGATTATCTATCAGACAGGCAGCCATGGGAATGAACTGCTCAGCTCTAGAGTTATTTTAGATTTAGTTAAAATTAGTAAATAAGAAAATTTGTAATGCGATTTAAAAGAGCAACCTCAGAGTTTCTAGCCTGTTCTTCTCTGAGGAAGACTGCACCTTTGCGAATAGGCGTAGAGTCAGTAGGGTCAAAAGAACGAATGTGTATGTATGTATTTAAATCGTTTAATGTATGTTTGTATGTATTTCATTGTAATCTTGACTTGTTTTAAGTGACATCCTGAATGTCCTATAAAATAAAGATTTTTCTATTCTATTCTTTTCTACTTTTTTAGATATGAATAAATTAAATTAAAAATGTACTGCGTTTTATTATGTTTTCCTATACTTCTAAGGGATAAAAAACTGGCGAAATGCCCGGCCGGCATTTATTTTATCGATATAGCGGTGCATGAGCATAATAAATACTACTTATATCGATTAGGGACATTACGTTACGTTCAAAGTAAGTATTTCCTCCCTTCTCTTTAAGTAATATAAAACCGGCACCTAATTTTGATAACATCGGTTACCGTTAGTGGCACATCACTATTTAAGATTTGCAAAAAACTGGCAACCCAGGTATTGTCAATTTAGTCTCTGAGAATAAAAAACAGGGTATAGTAATCAGTTGCACGGTTTGACATTTACAAAATGAAAGTTTCATATAATTAATATGACATACTTGTCAATTTGTAATAGAGCTGTGCAATAAGCTTAATTTCAATTAATTTTGAATTATTATTTTTTTTTGGTTTTTTTGAAACACCTTGTATGTGCAATGTATATGTGATTTTAGGGTTCCGCAGGCAACAATGAACCCTTACAGTTTCGCTGTGTTTGTCCGTCCGTCTTTGTGTCTGCGGTTTAGCTTAGAGGTTTTCAGTACTAGAAGATTGAATTTAAATTAGTTAGTGAAACTTTAGGGGGTTAAAATAAATTATATATTAATTAAAATTATAATAATAATATTATATAATTAATTTTAAAATAATTAATTATAATAATAATAATAATAATATTGTCAATTTAGTCTCTGACAATAAAAAACAGGGTATAGTAATCAGTTGCACGGTTTGACATTTACAAAATGAAAGTTTCATATAATTAATATGACATACTTGTCAATTTGTAATAGAGCTGTGCAATAAGCTTAATTTCAATTAATTTTGAATTATTGTTGCCTGCGGAACCCTAAAATCACATATACATTGCACATACAAGGTGTTTCAAAAAAACCCAAAAAAAATAATAATTCAAAATTAAATGGTTTTTCTCCAAAATAATAATAATATAACAATTTTTTAATTATTTTTATTATTATTATATTAAATATACACACACACGCTTTTGGCCGTCAATCTGGAACTGAACCTTAGCCGTATTATGTTTAGTATTAAGATTTGATTGTTGGCTGTTGTGTACGTCTTATTAATTAAAATAAATAAAATAAATATATTATTATTATTATTTTTTATTAATTATTTTGGTCAAAGTCAAAATAGCTTTATTTCATAGAACATGGATGTTACTTAAACGTGAAGTACCTATATTAAAGGATTTAAATACATACATATACAGGTGTCCCTGGAAACCTGTACCAGTGAAGGTCTGTAGTTTGGGGACACCAATACCTATTGATTAGACCACTATGTATGTTCTGCGATTTTTTGAAGTTTTAGTTATAACACATTTAATGAATGTTTCGAAATTTATCAACCAGCATCGATTTTTATTTTTTTCTCTTTATGTTTAAGATTATTTTTAAAAAAACTTTATGTTGAATATGTAATAAGGGAAATATTAGCTACCATTTAAAAAAAATTAGATGTTTAATTTTTTTTTCCAGTCCATATACGTCCCCACCGAGGGGCACGGGCCTCCCTTCGAAACACGAAGGGGATTTAGGCCATAGTCCACCACGCTGTCCCAATGCAGGTTGGTGGACCTGCGGGTTGGTGCCCTCATCATTATGAAATAAGATTTAAATTCAACTTAAAAGTTAAAATTGGCACTGCAGCGAAATATTTTCAAAACTTCAAGTTGGTAAAAAATAATTGAGACAGACCTGCAGGTTTCAAACAGCTTTTAAAAACTTCGGAAGATATTCACCTTTCGGAAACATACAAAAAAACAACACTTAATGGGGCTTTTTTATGAGTAATTCGCGTTTAACGCTATGCAGGAACCATTGTAGGCGGTTTCCTAGTCCATAGAACGTATTGTTTTTGAAAATACCACAGACATGCCATTTTCAGCAACAATTTTGGGAAAAAATGATCGGTTTCGTGAGCTGATCCACATCCTTAATTTTCGCTAAATAATTTAAAATCAAACAATTAGTCTGTCGGTCGTTCTGAACGCAATAAACTCAAAAACTACATAACGCATTTTCAAACAGTTTTCACCAGTGGACAGATTGATTCAAAAGGAAGGTTCATTCCAGAAATTCCCAAGGGATCAAGGTCCCAGGCGGATGGCTAGTATTTTATAAAGAAAAAATGAAAAGAATGAGGATATTTATTTTAACAACGTTATAACAGGAATACTGAGATTAAAATCATCATATTTAATACATTTTTTTTCTTTCTTTTTACCAGCCCATATACGTACCCACCGAGGGGCACGGGCCTCCCTTCGAAACACGAAGGGGATTTAGGCCATAGTCCACCACGCTGGCCCAATGCGGGTTGGTGGACCGCTCGTCTATCGAAAATGAATTTTCTTGGACGGGCGGGTTTCACCACGATGTTTTCCTTCACCGTTGAGCAAGTGATAATTAGAAATCCGTACATAAATCTGAAAAGACGAATTTAGTGGTACACGTCCGCACCAGGATTTGAACCCGCGACCTTCGGATTACAAGTCTGGCTCATTACCAATTGGGCTATCACCGCTACAATACATACATTTTATTGAAATGCTAGAGTTTCTTAATCTTATATCCTTTTTTCATATCTTCCTTTTACCAGAAACATAAGTATGTAATGAAAGTACTGAAGGCAGTTTATTCACCTACGCATAACATAAACAGGGTGTAAGAGGCGACTTAGCATATACTTAAATGGTGGAATTTCCCAGGATAATGATCGGCTACAAGTAATATTTTTTCCCGGAAACGTCAAGTTAAGGCGACTACAGCACCAGATAAAGGCAGCACACATATGAATAGTGCCATCTCCGTCTCTCAACAGGCCTGGGCCGGCAGTGCGAACAGTGTCGATACACGAAGTTTACGGACTATGAAAGCGTGCGTGCGTAAAAACATGTTCGATGTTAGAAAAATGAGATTTATGGAAAGGTAACAGCTTAAATCGAAAAATGCGTTAACTACTTATCGAGAATGTTCAATCATGAATATTTTGATAGCAAATTCAAGTTCCTGTGTGCATTTTACTATCGTTTTTTACAGCTTAAAAGATACACAATATTGGGTATTTAGAGGTGACTTTGTGAGCTTTTTCTATCGAACCAAAAGTGCTGGATCATATTTTCAGCAAACTGCTTATCTAGTTTATGTCCTGAATATTACCGTAGTATTTTTTTCTTTGATTTAATGCAGTGCGTCATGCTGATCTACGCATCATAAAATCGTAATTTAGGTGCTGTAGTCGCCGTAAGGAGTTCTACTTTGGCGCTACGCAATGTTCCGCGAAACCGCGACCCGAACTCCGGTCAGAATGCGATTTACATTGCTGGTTTTCGTATTTTACGCCGTCATCATTATTTTTATTGCAAAATGGACTGTATTCAAAAAAATATTAATTTTAAAGCAGAAAATATTTTAAAAAAATATGAAAAAAAATTCAACTGGAAAATCATTAAGACTGACGGCCTAAATTCAGAGAATCAGTTTTTGCTTTATATAACATTTTACCAAACGACGTAACAGGTTTGCCTTTCGCGATATTTAAGAGAAAACTATTTAACTGGCTGTGTGATAGGTGTTATTATTCCCTTAAGGAATTATATGACTATAAGGTTTATAAAACATATTATTAATTGAATTATTTGTAAATTTTTAATATTTGCATGCCATACGATTGGTGGATTATAAGACGCATTTCTTTTAATATATTATCATTTTAATTACCATTATCCGTGCAAATAAAGACATTTCGTTTCATTTCATTTTATTAAGTTGTCCCGTATACCTACCCTATTTTACGTAACTTAAGGCGACTACAGCACCTAAATTACGATTTTATAATGCGTAGAAAAGCATGACGCACTGCATTAAATCGAAGAAAAAAATACTACGGTAATATTCAGGACATAAACTAGATAAGTAGTTTGCTGAAAACATGATTCAGCACTTTTGGTTCGATAGAAAAAGCTCACAAAGTCACCTCTAAATACCCAATATTGTGTATCTTTTAAGCTGTAAAAACGATAGTAAAATGCACACAGAAATTTGAATTTGCTATCAAAATGTTCGTGATTGAACACTTTCGATAAGTAGTTAACGCATTTTTCGATTTAAGCTGTTACCTTTTCATTAGTCTCATTTTTCTAAATTTCGAACATGTTTTTACGCGCGCACGCTTTCATAGTCCGTAAACTTCGTGTATCGACACTGTTCGCACTGCCGGCCCAGGCCTGTTGAGAGACGGAGATGGCACTATTCCTATGTGTGCTGCCTTTATCGGGTGCTGTAGTCGCCTTAAGTAAGAAATCATGTTTGCAATTTATGAAAAAGCTGCTCCTAACTTTTTAATATTGTTGAGTACTTATTTCTGTTTTTTGTCATAAATTTCTTATAACCTAGTTTCGTCTGAAAAGTTAAATTAAGATTTACGATAAAACCCTAAATGAAATACTGAAAGTGTATAAGATATTCTTTCCGTATATTGTATTACTTTTGTAGCACGTGTTTTGCTACGAAAGTGCTACGAGGTGGCTACGAATGGTAACATAAGACTACGAATACTTAATAATAATATATTTATTGTTGACTAGCTTTCCACCCGGGACTTCGTTCCCGTGGGAATTCGGGAAAATCATGTACCTATGTTTCTTTGGGAAGTTGTTTAGTTTCGGTATTGATCCATATGATACTTTAAACTTTAGCGATTTGAACACGTAATTAAATTCTAAAACGGGTCTAAATTGCGTATTTACCTATTCCCGACGTTCCGACGCGGTTGCACGTGCCGTGGTCACGGGTAGACTGTTGTTGTCTCAGCAAAATGTCATCGGAGTGGAGGATCTACCCTCAAAGCATCAGCGTAATTAAATTCACTGCGAGTCGAACCACAAAAACTGTCTATTCGAGTCATATTCGAGTATGACGTTTTCATTGTTTATGAGGGGTTTTCATTTTGACAGTTCTTAAGAAAAAAACAAGTTTCATAATGTTGACAACAGATGGCACTGCACTGGAGTCTTATGTCAATGACAAGTCACGTTTAGTTCACACAACGAACACGTAATTTAACTTTTAAAAATCTGCTTTGTTTTTTTTAGAAAACAAAATAATGTTGCAAGACCGAGGGCAATTTCCTATTTCATGAGCAATTTTTTTTTGAGAAACTGCGAATATATTGAAATGTGTGAAATATGGTGTGATGATCTCTACCAGTTATTGCAAGGGGATAGTATCCTTCAGTGAACAGATGCAATACGAGTTTTTCCGATTGACAATTTTATGCTGGAAAGGATAATTTTATGCCGGAAAGGACAATTTTATGCTGGAAAGGACAATTTTTGCGAAAGCTCGAATCTAGTCTGGCAAGACTGTAATCTACTCTTGTCAGCCTGTGACAGTGACTGACTCTTTGCAGTCTGCATTGCATTCGCTTGGTTTGTTGTGTGAGTTTTGTATTTCTGCATTTTGGTGATTTTTCAACGACTTCCTGCTTTTCTCTACTGGCAACATTATCTATTTTTTTAAATTGGTTTTGACATAATACTCGATATGTGCGCCATCTATTGGCGTCATAAGTAATAACTTTTTTTTTAAATGTCTTCTTGAAAAGCCCTCATTGTACCTCCCGATTGACCTCCTGGCACACTCCCGATTGACCCCCCGGTACACCGTTGTACTCACAGTGGAGGCACGTTCCATTCCACTCCGATGATATCTTGCTGAGACAACAACAGTCTACCCGTGACCACGGCGCGTGCAACCGCGTCGAAACGTCGGCAATAGGTAAATAAATACATATACGCGAATCTAGACCCGTTTTAGAATTTAATTATTGATCCATATGCTTAATTTTCACTGACCTTAAAGGCACCCAAGATGTATATTTTATTAATAAGTACTTCATGGCTGATTAGGAAAAGATTTGGCTGTATGACTCCGTCTAGTGCTTATCCTGATGGACGAATAAAAACTACTACTACTGCCATAGACATAGAAACAATAAGTTCAATTCAATTTATTGTCTATCGCTCTGGGGTCTTTGGCGGAAACTCGGCGTGACCGGTTGCTTTGTCAATTGAATTTTCGTTTTCTGCGTGAAAAAGTGGTTTAATGTGTAATAGTGATAGTGTATTATGCCGTAAATTGACTAAAATTCGTGTAGTGATGAAAAATTCAAGTGATAACAGTGTTTCTGCTCCGTTTGGTACCGACAAAGATCCTCGCGGTTGTGCTTCTCGCCGCCAGTTTTTGTAAAACAGACGCTATCCGGTTTTACGCAGAACATGAGGAGCTTAGGGCTTAGAAAAAGAAGACTTGGCAATTTGCCTTACCCATTAATAAATACGAAAGAAAACAAGAAAGACGAGGCTGTACGGTCTGAAGACCTTTGCCTTTTCCTAAGGGATAAACCAAGGAAAAAAAATGTCCTTTGTTGATTAAGCCAATGTCAAAACTACTGCTGTCACTTCATTGGCCTTTTGGCGGGAACCCGGCATATGGGTTTCTACATTAAATAGTTGTTTAATGTATAGTAGTGGTCGTGCATTGTGCAGTAAAATAACTTAACAGTGTGGTGATAAAATAATTCAGGTAATACAGTGTATCCGCTCCGTTTGGTTCCTTTGCCGAAAGATCATGCGGCAGTGCTTCTCGCCGCCAGCGCCAAAGTTCTCCGTAAACAAAACACTAGAATTCAATGGGAGGAGCTATTTAAGACAACGGCTGTATGGACATAGATTCCTTTGACTTTACCAAAAGGGATAAACTAAACAACAACCGTTCAAGAAGAAGTTGTCACCAAGTTGTCACTACATTTTGATAAAAGAATGTTTATTATTGTCACCTTTTAGAAATTTTATTTTATTCCGCAAATATAATGTCGTGTATGCAAGATGACACCATAGCACTCGCATATTTAACCTTAGCAGCTGCTGCAGCACCTGTTTTGACCTGCAAAGTTAAATTCAACAAGTACTCAGATGTCGGCATGTTTGGTGTGTTTGGCTTGCATGGAGTTGCTGGAGTCATGTACTATCTTGGTGAGCATTCTTTTTTTTTATTATGAGATGGGTTAACTCTTGACCCCAATCTTGACCAAGGTCATAGATGAGGTCGACGATGGAGCGAATTAACCCAAAAATGCCTATTAAAGCACTGGTACTCCCACGCACCGACGGAACACAACAAGCTGTTTGGGGTAAAACTTTAAATAACGGATCCACGAGTTGGGCATTCCCAATTTTTTTGGAACAAGCTGATAATAAGTTACATATACTTATTATCAGCTTGTTACATACAAAGTCTAGTTTAAAAAAAAGTAATTACTTTATCATTGTTACAGGCATGCACGACCTGGGACCAATTTTCAAAATAACCCAATCAGCCGCTTATTACTTCCCAGTATCCAGTGTGAATGCAGATTTATACAGCGGGAACAATGATGGTGCGTCGTTAATGCATCTTCTCTCCGGGTTCCTTCCGTTCATGCTAGAGATGCATGGCCACGATGACGGGGGGTGGGGAGACGTCTTCTCCGTCTTTAATATCAGCTCGATATCCTATGCAAACACTTGCTGTAATGCCGACGAATGTTCTGTGTCTGATTCGTGGTACCTGACCCTGGCTTCCATTTTCACCTACTTTATGGCGCCACTTATACCGCAGCTTCAAAGACAATTTTTCCCCAAATTTGACATTCCGAACTTGGACAAAATTCTACCGCCTTTAGGAATGGTGGCTATGTCTATTTTGGGTTACAAATTAGTGTATAGTGACTCTAGATCATAGTTATGAATTAAAATAGAAAAAAGTAATCTTGCACAATTTGAACGTCCAAGAAAATGAAAAGGAGTTTTTCAGAATGTGTAACTGTAATCGTGTCACAAATGTACAAGGTTTATTATAAATACTAAATGAATTGTGAATGTTTTTTTTTATAAAATTGAATAATTTTAAGAATAAAGTCTAGACAAATGAAAACTGTGTTTATTAATAACTGTCCACGTTAAAAACGTTGGCATCAACGGAATTCAAATTCAAGTTAATTTAATAGCAAAGGATAGGCCAACAATCTCAACAACGCCTTCTTACCAGCCCATATACGTCCCCACCGAGGGCACGGGCCTCTTCGAAACACGAAGGGGATTTAGGCCATAGTTCACCACCGCTGGCCCAATGTGGGTTGGTGGACCGCTCGTCTTTCGAAAATGAATTTTATTGGACGGGCGGTTTTCATCACGATGTTTTCCTTCATCGTTGAGCAAGTGATAATTATAAATCCGTACATAAATATTACTAGCGTTCCGCTCGGGACTTCGATCCTGTGAGAATTCGCGAAAATTATTTAGCCTATGTTACTCAAGGATAATGTAGCATCCTCATGGTGAAAGAATTTTTGAAATCGGTCCAGCAGTTTTTAAGTTTATTTGTTACATACAAAAATACAAATCTTTCCTCTTTATATTAATTATTTCTTTATATTAATTATTTCATTCCGCTCGGGACTTCGTTCCCAACAATCTCAACAACGCCTTCTTACCAGCGTCCTCACCGAGGGGAACGAGCCTCTCTTCGAAACACGAAGGGGATTTAGGCCATAGTCCACCACAATGGCCCAATGTGGGTTGGAGGACCGCTCGTCTTTCGAAAATGAATTTTATTGAACACCGTTTCATCACGATGTTTTCCTTCATCGTTGAGCAAGTGATAATTATAAATCCGTACATAAATATTACTAGCGTTCCGCTCGGGACTATGTTACTCAAGGATAATGTAGCATCCTCATGGTGAAAGAATTTTTGAAATCGGTCCAGTAGTTTTTAAGTTTATTTGTTACATCTTATATATAAAAATGAATCACTAAATCTGTTGGTAAGCGCAAAACTCGAGAACGGCTGGACCGATTTGGATGATTCTTTTTTTGTTGTGTTCCTTATTGTCAGGAGAAGGTTCTTATGAAAGAAAAAACTAAAAAAGTGCCACGGAAACGAAGTCCCGGGCGGAAAGCTAGTACATTATACAAATCTTTCCTCTTTATATTAATTACTAGCATACCGCTTGGGACTTCGTTCCCGTGGGAATTCGGGAAAATTATGTAGCCTATGTTCATCGAGGATAATGTAGCTTTCTAATGGTGAAAGAATTTTTCAAATCGGTCCAGTAGTTTCGGAGCCTATTCAATTCAAACAAACAAACAATCAAATCTTTCCTCTTTATAAATAGTATATAGATATAGATAATTATTAGTATAGATGTAGTAAGACCAAGATCCCAGGGCCGCCAGACCTTACTTATTTTCTCATAACCCAAAAGTGTGAGAAAGAGTAGAATTTTCAGCTACCAGGTTCTAAAGGTATTTCCAAAAATAACTCACTTGTCTTGAAGTCTGGGTGCTATAAAAAGTATCGTTATAGTTCCCTGAACATCGTATAAAAAAAATCACGGCTCAGATAGTAGGTACAATCGCATAATTTACTTGCGAACTGTATAGCGTCTGGCAGAAATTACAGCCGGCGGAGTGTCTGGCGGTGTTGATCATTAATTTTTATATTTAATTAATTATATTCTTCAAGACTTCATGATAAGAGAGTAACTTTTAGAAGTACCTTCAGAACCTGGTAGCTGAAAACTGGCCGTCGGTTCAAGTTAGCAGGTATTCATAATGTTAATAGTACGTATTAGCACTACTCTTTCATACACTTTTGGCTTAGATCATACATTAGTAGTAGATACACGTTCTCATACAAAATCAAACGCAAACCGCGGCATCGCGTCAACAACAGGTATAATGCTTATACAGATATTGTACCGCTTTTGCAAAATAGCCGTAAGTTGTTTATTTAAACTTTTAATATGAACTTTAAAGCTAAGACTTTTGGTTACTGTGAAATTATGTAAGGTCTGGCGGCCCTGGGATCTCAGTTTAAGTGTAGATGTATAGTAAGGATTTTTTTTATCTACCACATATTTACAGGAGACAAATGAAAACGCCTACATTTTCTACTTTGTCCCACAACACCTCACGGCTTCTAAAATGGGACGTATAAATTAAATAAGCCGCGACTTGATGATTTAAGGTTGCTTAAAGTCGTTCCCGTAATGAAGAGAACTTCCTTAAGAGTTATGTTTGCCTAGTAACTTTGTATTGTAATATTATTCTTCTGTTGGGGGAAAATTAAAGAATTAATTAGAAAACACCTTCCTTACGGGTTGTCCATTAATCACGTGAGTCTAGGGAGTTGGTAAGAAATCACTTAATACTACAAGGCTGTTTTCGTTTAGTGAGATATCACGTGTATTTAATTTTTAACTTTTTTTGAAGTGAAAATTTCTATAGCGGCGTTGTGCACTTTTTGGATGGGTAAAAAATGTTAAACTCGCGTCACGTGAAAATTCGTAAGACGGAGGGTGAAGTGAAAACTTCTTAGACTGCAAAGACTGCTTATATGTTCAAGTTTTCACTTCTGCCGGCACTCCCGGAGTGCAACCCGTTTTTTTTTAAGTTCACCGATTTTTCTGCCAATTATGAACGGATTTTCAAAATTCATTTTTTGTTCGAAAAAATATACTCCAGAGGTGATATACATTTTATCGAAAATGATTCAGCGCTTTTAAAAAAATCAACAAAAACAAAAAATACTACAAACCAGAACATCATCTAACTAAATAAATGATTGAAATTTTCGTTTGTGGTTATCTGCTCATGGGCATTGCAGTCTGTAAAAAATACAAGTTATTTACTTTGTGCGAACTGTTGTTGGGATTGAAGTCGGCGACATGCGTTTTTAACGTGGAAAATTATACGTTAAATGAACAATGAATACATCAGAGGCTCCTTCAAAATTGCACCCATAGGAGATAAGATATCAGAGAGACGTATGCGCTGGTTCAGACATGTGATGAGACGGGACGAAGAGTAACCAGTAAAGAAGGCCTTAAAACCTCTTTACTTATCACTAAGTAGCGATCCCGGAAAGGAGAAAAGGCAGAGGGCGCCCCCTAGCTACGTGGTGGACAACCGTATCCAAAGGCCTGGAACGAGCTCAGCTGGACACAAAGACAAACCAGGATAGATGGCTGGATTGGTCCAACATATTACGAGCATCTACCTGCAACTCTAAAAGACCTGACCGATGACGAAACATTTTGTCGCTGACTAAAGTGCCTTCTTACGAAAAAGGAGCTTTACTCAGTAGATGAGTATAATTCCTCATTATTTTAAATTTATTATTATTATTGACCATCTTGACATTTGATAGTTTCATTTTTTTTTTTTAAATTTTTTGACATTTTTGTATTAATCTGTGACATATTATTGACTGAAAACATCTACTTAATGTAGATGAATGTTATTATTATACTTTTTATATTAATTATTGTAATTTTGACGATCACATTATACTTTGACATTGCTTTAGACATAATATTGTAACTGGAATTGATAATGTGAAATAAATGAATCTAATCTAATCTAATCTAGACTATCCTGGCGCCTAAAAACGAGGAGTTTCCCATCTCGATTACGTCAGCTTTCAAACAAAAAACCGCATCGCTGTCGATCCATTCGTTTAGGAGCTACGATGCCACAAACAGACACACAGAAACACAGATACACACGATAAACTTATAACACCCCTCTTTCTTGTCGGGAGTTTTTTTTTATATTTCATTTAATTATTTATTTAAAACATTTGTAAGCTTACAGACTATACATTCCAAAGCGCTAACAAACTTAGTCGAACCATGCTTTATATATTATTGTGCAAAAATCATATTAACTTAGTTCATCAATGTCAATAATATTAATTGATTGATTAAATAACACTATCAAAATATTTATAATGTCGAGTTAGTAAAAATTTCAAATAATAGCAATGTCAAATGCTAATCAAAAAAAATCAAAATTTAGATTTATACAATGTAATCTGTAACGACTGTGATCTGTCATGTATACTTTTACAAATAAATAAATAAATAAATAAATTAATGTTAATTTACAAAAGTTAACGTCAAATAATCAAAATAATACAAAGTCATCAAAATGTCACAATAATAACAATATCAAATTAATTTTATTTTAAAATTAATTACTATACATTTTACTATAACATTAATTGATATTGCAGATACAGATACGCAATGATACGCAATTATAAGCAATGGAATGCCGAGGGTGATCCAATTTTTTTAATTTTAGAGTTATCCATTTTATCATCCTTATATTAGCAGTGCTAATCAGGTTAGCTACGGTGTAATTCCCGGCCCTTGCTTATTTTTCCCTAATTTATCTTTATCCTGCGACAGATTTCCCTCGTTGAACGTTTTGTGCGGAAAAATTAAAAATGAAAAATTACATTTTGTGCCTTATTTTGTTTCATCCTCGTTTTTGTTTAGAACAATATTTTAGTGTTACGCGATCCAATTAGGTTCAAAAATCTTCTTCTGTTAAGAAGCTTAATATTAGGTCCGCAAGGTAGATTTCTTCTTAAAAGTATTTCTGCGAAACACAAAATGGATTTAGTCCCTAGTCCACCACGCTAGCGGGACACCAACTTTTTTTTCGGTTTTTTTAGTTTTTTTTTCAGTTTTTTTTGTGCAATCTTAATTTTTATAACTATGGTAACTCTTATGATCATTTCCACAAAATCTAAGTGTACACACGGCAGTACATCTGGCTATACATGTTTACGTTGACTTCGCTCTTATCTTGCTCATAATAGCGTCAGCTTTGGTACTGCAAATGGGTAACCAGACTTGTAGCTGTCTTTGTTGTCGATACGACTAAATTCTATACCTCCTGTATTAGCTTTTTAGAATTCAGTAGAGCGCTTCCGAAGAAACTCTTAAAATTTTCGGGATACAATGTAGCGTCGTAACTTAAACCATAGGTATCTCTATTATCCATGCAAACTTTCATCAAAATCGGTTGTGTAGTTTGAAAGTGATAGCATAACAAACAGAATCGAGTTTGTAATGTAAAGTATGGATTGTCAAATACACTGGGCGTCAAAAATAAGTAGTACACTTTTCAAATTGCAATTACTCCTAAACTATAGTAGTTACACTTATGAAATAAAAAGCAGTTTATAGTAAACTTAACGAAGTTTATTAAAGTTATATTTTATTTGGCATGAATAAAGTTTCAAACTTAAAATTAAGATAAATACTAAAAAGTATCAATTTTTAACGATATGTCAACCACTTAATTTTCACGTTTTGGAACTTTTTCACAATTTAATAACTTGTGTTGCCGCCTCGGGCTCTAATTACAGCTTGGATCCGGTTTGGCATGCTGAACACTAAGTTTCGGAGGCGGTGTTGGGGAATATTTTCCCATTCTTCTATCAGCGCATGTTTTAGAGCCCTGAGTGTGGCAGGAGGTGGACTGCGCCTTCTGACTAGCCTCCCAAGCTCATCCCAGGCGTGTTCAATCGGGTTGAGATCTGGGCTTCTCGATGGCCAAGCCATCAAGTTGATGCCAACCTCCTGAATGTACTCTTGTACGTGGTGAGCAGTGTGTGGCCGGGCGTTATCATGCATTAGGATGGCTCCATCACCCATATTTATTAAATATGGCCCTGCATACTCGTTGAGGATCTCCGAGGCATATCTTTCACCAGTCAAAGTCCCATTTTCTATTACCACAAGCTCTGTGCGACTCTCTGAAGAGATACCAGCCCATACGTGTACAGAGCCCCCGCCATATTGGACTCTTTCCGAGATACAAGCTTGAATGTATCGCTCACCGGGTCGTCTGTAGACTCTCCGCCGTCCATCTGAAGTGTATAAAGAGAATCGAGACTCATCTGTGAATAAAACTCTAGCCCATTCTTCTTCGCCCCATTGTACGTGTTGACGGGCGTAGCGTAGTCTTGCTACGCGATGCTCTGTCTCAAGTTTGGGGCCATTTGCTGGTCTTAGAGGCTTCAGGTTAGCTTCAGCAAGTCTTCTTCTCACTGTACTCTCACTGATGTAGTCTGTTCGGGTCCGAAGAAGCTGTTGCTGAACCTCAACTGCATTAAGGTGTCGATTTCTTAACACAGTGGAAACAATAAAGCGATCTTCTCGGGTACTTGTGCACCTGGGTCTGCCATTACCTCGTCTCCTTAGATGGTTTCCAGTCTCTTCGTACCTTTGCTTTACTCGCTGAACCGTTCTTAAAGTTACACCCACCCTCCTTGCAGTACGACGCATACTGATGCCCACTTCGAGAAAAGCTAAGATTCTTGCACATTCTTCTGGTGAAAGAGGCATAATTAGTCAAATTTACTCTCTGAAGATACCTATGCTTTTCAATTACAATTGCTTTATCAGCAGCGAATGTGTCAAACACAAAAATCCTAAGTAAGACAACACCTTTCAACAGTTTAAAAAAAGTGTTTTTATTTATTCGTTTTTTTTAAAGTCAAGCATTATAAGTTCTTATAATGCATGAAGTTTTTATTGAATAAGATTAAATTTTCTTTTTAACCTTTTTTGTTTCAAAGGTCTAAGTTTTATAGTTTGGGAGAAATCGCAATTTTAAAACTGTACTACTTATTTTTGACGCCCAGTGTATTTAGTTAGCGAACTTGAACGATCAGATTTTTCATAATAGATATTTAAATAATAAAGACTCCTAGGTACGTTTTCATTGTCTGAATTCCCGTTTCCATCGAATCGTTCTCGCTCTGAGTGCTCTCTCTTCAGTGGCGAAGCAGGTAACCAAAGGCCCTAGGGCAAAAAAAACTAAGGCCCCAACTAAACTATTTAAAATAGTTTGTTCCGAATTCGTCGTGTTCCGAATACGACGTAATCCAGATTTTTCGTAATCCAGATTCATATCGTACTCCTGTGAAACCAGCCTAAGAATACAGGGGAGTTCCCCGCAAGTTTCAAACAAAGATGTTAGAGACTTTTTGGGAATTCTCCTGTATTTTTTCAAATAAGATGCCTTAAAGTCGCGTTCCTGAATCTGGTTTATTTATATAAAAGATAAGCTCCAAACCCTAGCTCATAGACGCAAAGTAGCTTGCTTATGTATTTTTTATAAGATGTACTTCGGGGAGTGTGCTCAGGAGCTGCACTCACTCATTCCGCCTGCCCCATTCTTCTATCGGACGTCCAGACGCACCGCGGGGTACCATCCCTATCTTGTTGATATCCCACGGATTCGCACTGAGCGCTTTTCATCATCTTTCGTATTGCGCACTGCTAGGGAATGGAATTCCCTGCCTGCGTCTGTATTTCCGAGTTCATATAACCCGAATCTCTTTAAAGTTCGAGTGAATAGGCTCCTTCTGGGTGAGCTTGCTACATCCTCGACCGCATCTTTGCCCTTGGGCTAGATTGTGGTCAAGAATGAACCCTTCATTAATAAAATAAATAAATAAATAAAAAATACCGAATTTAGGAGAGATTTTCTCAATTTATAGTTTGTAAGTCAGAGTCCGAGGGGCCTCCTGAGCTTGGGGGCCCCGGGGCACTGCCTCTAGCCCTCTGATAGCTACGCCCCTGGCTCTCTTCTCATTTGTTTGGTCAGGTGGAGTCTGCTTACACTAGACTAATTGCTTGTCCACTCGAGTCTCGTAGACTTTACACTCGAGCCAAATTGAGGAGCGACCGTCTTACACGCTAAGTGATATAGGAACGTATCTCTCAAAATAAGTCGAGTAAATTACTTAATTAAATAGCTTCTGAGCTTTGAAATTGGAAGTAAAACTTATCGTTATCACTAAGCGCTGCTTTTGCGCCCCCTATTGTAATTATTCTTCCTTGCGCTGACTCCCATGTCTTATTCAGGGTATGCTAAGCCATGATCTAATTTTATTTTATTTTTATTATAAGATGGGTTAACTCTTGACCTCAATCTTGACCATAAAGGTCAAAGATGAGGCCGACGATGGAGCAAGCTAACCCTGAAAATGCCTATAAAGGCACTGATAAAACCTCAGATTCAGAAAAAAATGAAGTGTCGTTGCCTGGGATGGATTACTAGGAGGCAGGTCTTATTTGTGTTTCCTTAGTCGCCTCTTACGACACCCACGGAAAGAGATGGGGTGGTGTTATTCTCAACCGATCACCACACGGATAACCGATTAAGATTTAGCAGGTCAAGTTATAACAGTGAAGTGACTGCCATCTGACCTCCGTGATCCTAGTCAAAATAGCTTTATTTCATAAAACATTTAGGACATTACTTAATAGTAGATTAAGCAACAAGGGGATAAAACAGTGTATTATGTCACGGGCAGCATATTGAATCCTGAGCGAAATGAAGGATTCTGTAGTTCATTCCCGAACGTAGTGAGGGAATTAAGATGTTAATTCCCGAGCGGAGCGAGGGAATTATGTTAAGAATCCTGAATGAAGCGAAGGATTCAAGTCTGCCCAAGACTAAGACACTTTTATCCCCGAGGAGGATAAACTTTATACACCTACTTTATACACCTACTGTGAAGTTAAATAAAAAAGAAATCATACATTCATCCCATCAATAATGTTTTGAGCCTCCGTTTCTACGTCAGAGTCGCTGGAATTACCTACATACTGGACTTTTTTAAAGATTTATAAAAAAAGATTACCAAACAATTTAGTAATTCGCGGTAAAAATCACAGATCCAAAATCACCGACGACGTTTTCTTATAATATTTAGTTCAGAAGGCAAAGGAAAGTCAATAGCTAAGACATACAGCCAAGTTTTTATAATAATTATTTTTAATAAAAGTAAAATCTCTTTGATGTGTCAAATTTTATAGTTTAAATCTCCTTGGACCAAGGAAGTTAAGCCTTCAATAGCTTTGTTTTTTTTTCGAAATTATTTTTGATAGAAGTTTTTGTTGAAATTTTGGCGTTCCATATTTAAATGTCATTAATGCCCAAGGGAAGTTCCATACAATTTTATTTCCCTTAAGCTTTAATGGCTTACTTTTAAATATAGAATACTGGAAGTATAATACGTGCTCCAGATGCAGGTGGTGTATAAAATAAGTTAAACTAGTGAAGTATTAAAGGATTTACATACATAGATATACATGTAATAAAAACATTAGTTCTTTTAACTATCCGCCTATTCGCAAAAGAGCAGTCTGCCCCAGAGCAGAATAGGCAAGAAACTCCGACGGGTGCTCGTTCCTTATTTTCTAATTTTAACTAAATCTGAAATGACTCTACTAATTCTAGTAATAGTGGAACCTGACCTGATGGTTACATACTGTCTCCTCAACGTACAGATTTCCTCACGATCTTTTTCCTCACGAAAGAAGAAGATATCCTTATTAAAATGTCGAAGTGTGTTTATTGTTATTTTTTTCTTTTCGCTAAAACTGTGTTTTTTACAAAGATACTTGATTGAAAAGTAGCTAGAAGCTACTTTTCCACGTACCTAATAAATATGTACGCATACGGTTAACTAGGTATCCTAGTTCGTTCAAATTCGGGCCTTATTACCAGTGAAATAGATACTAAAATGGATTCCTAACTGAGGGAAACTCTACTACATAATACTAATGCCAGATCGAATAATTTTAAATTATGGCTGGCTGTTGGGAAGAAACTTCCTTCCTAATCGTCTAGGTATAATCCTTGCCGTGTGTATAATTTAGCCGTGTGGTGATCGGTTGAGAATAACACCTCCCCATTTTTTTCCGTGGGTGTCGTAAGAGGCGACTAAGGAAACACAAATGACCCCAGGCAACGACACCTCAATTTTTTCTGAAGGTGTCGTCCTATCGTCTCATGCGGTGTGGTAGGCTCTGTGAAGGGCCGTCTGGTTCACGACCACCCTCCTGCCGAAGTCCGACGCCAAACAGCTTGCTGTGTTCCGTCGGTGCGTAAGAGTACCAGTGCCTTATAGGCATTTTCTGGGTTAACTCGCTCCATCGTCGACCTCATCTCTGACCTTGGTCAAGATTGATTTCAAGAGTTAACCCATCTTATAATTTAAAAAAAATCAAGTATGTGATGAACTTGACGAACCTTGGTGTCAGAGTTTTCAAACCGCCAAATGTCCACTCACTAGGTTTAACGACTGTAATCAATCGACAACTGACGACTTAACGTGCCCTTCGAAGCATGGAATCGCTCGTCATAAATTGCCACTTTGGTTACCAATCAGGTTCCCTACCTTCGCGTACGTTGCTTACTGATCGGTTCAGATTAACGAGCACCACCGGACTACGAGCGAGAAGAAACTGTAAGTAACTGTTTAACTTAAGTAACTTTAGTATGTAAGCTCCTCTTTCAGTTTGTATCCCCAACTAATGCTTACTTCCTTACTTATATTATAAATGCGAAAGTAACTCTGTCTGTCTGTCTGTCCGTCTTTCATGCCTAAACTACTGAAAAACCGATTTTGATGTTTGGTACAGAGATAGATTCCGCCCGCGTGGACTACAGGTTATATCGTGCCCAAATGTGGGATAAAATGTTGCCTATGTCCTTTCCCAAGCTCTAATCTATCTCTATACCAAGTTTAATAAAAATCGGTTCAGTGATTTAGGCGTGAAAGACGGACAGACAGACAAAGTTACATTTATAATTCGCATTTATAATATTAGATGGATAAAACGAGAACAGCGAACTCTGCAATGTTTTGCGAATGAAATTGTTCCACCGAAGTCCAGAACAAATAAACAACAATTTGAACACAAAACACTGTGTTTACTTGCACTCCACCGCAATGTTTCAGAATGTTTGTATTATTTTTAAATTTGTTGGTTGCCCTATTATTGGTAACAATAGCTTGTACAAAAATGTGAAAGAATGTTTTTTTGTTGACATGGAGTCAGGGTTAAACAAAACTTTTATTGCTAATTAAAGTCATCCAACATTGATAGATATGTTGTTACCACCAAAGTGCACTTGGGGAGGGGGGATCCCCCCTGAGGATCGAGTAACCGTCGTAAAGAGGTCTCTAAAACATGATGTGCTCGGTAAAAATGCAAATGCATTCTCATCCCCACCTATTTGTAAGGGGATCTTCGCTGTAGGTGAACTAACTCAGATGTAGACTTACTGGAATCTATCGCCCACCAACCCCCGACTCATTTTTGTGACGCAATGAGGAATTTTCAGACAGCCTAGGATTTTAGTTCATAAAGTTGTCAAAAGATGACGCTTTCGTGTAAATGTAGATAGTTATATAAATCTCATTCAGGGATGAATAATGTAGATCAGAATTTAGTTTGTCGAATAGTATACGACTTAATTTATTTTTCAACACATTTACTCATAAAGTGGGTCTTATGTCACTGTTTTAAGGTTCATAACGATATGTATTACCCAGCCCGTGAGTAATAAAAATATAGCTCTAGTATGTAAGGGTTTTTTTCTAAAGAGGATGGACCAAAATTGCCCCACGTCCTATAACAAAGTGACATATCTCAAAAAAAGATAAATATGTGTAAATAAATATGGCATACTTCCTAAGATCAATTTCTTACACCTTCATATGAAAAAATTGCTATGAAAATAGTTCAGGCGCTGTTATGAAAAATTCGTTTGTATGAGTATTCATGGACCGATTTTAAAAATTCTTATTTTGTTTGAAAGGGTACCCTCAATAAAGTCCCACTGCCATAAAGTCAAGTCTCCGGTCGCCAGGATCCCGGAGAAATGAAAGTAAAATCTCACTTTAAATTATTAGTTTTTCACTCTCTTTAAAAAATCTTCTTCTGTTTAGAAGGGTATACCCCCCCAGGTAGTCCCACTGCCATAAGTCAGGTCTCCGGTCTTCAGGATCCCAGAGAAGTGCAAGTAAAATATCAAAAATAAGCTCATTTTTGTACATTAACATAATTGGTTTTTCACTCTCTAGTCGTTTCTTTTGACTTATTGCATTATGATAGATAAGACAGAAACGTCAGTGGTAAGACTAAATACAAACAGCGAAGAAGTAAGCGACTTCCCGAGTTTAACATATAAAGATTTGATCATGATATCCATTGGTACCTACCACCCCAGAATCGCACGCTCTTATTGCAGTGAACATATAAATCAAACAGGTGTATATGATATTGACATATACAGGCATCCAGAAACAATTAATATTAATGTCAATGATATACAAAATAACATTCTGTTGAGATGCAGGATTCAATCACGGCATATCCGAAGAAAGGAGTATTACACCTATGTGCTTTATAATAGACGAAATGAAGGAAGAAATGCTGTGGTTGAATACTGTTGTTCCTGTATACATGGGCGCAGGACATTGGGGGTATGCGCCCATGTTATGAGTGTAATATATTATTTGGGCTGGATGCGAAATCAGCCCGAAGAAATGAGTGGTTCAAACATTGTTTAAAAACCGGCAGGGTTTTTAAACAATGTTTTAAGGCATTTAGAAAACGAATAAATGAATGTTGAGAAAACGAGTTTATTTTTGAGTTATTCTCATATTTTCCTAATCACATGAATAAGGAGATAATTCTCAAATGATTGTTGATTGAGCAAAATAAATGTGATATATTAAAAACTACCGTAATAAACAAAAACCTATATTTGAGTTATTTTCAAGTTTTTGTTATCACATGAATAAAGAGATAATGCTCAGTTGATCATTGATTGAACAAAATAAATGTAATATTATTAAGAACTACCTTAATTGAAAAAATGAGCTTTTTTTGAGATTTTACATTTATTTTTCCGGGATCCTGAAGACCGGAGACCTGACTTATGGCAGTGGGACTACCTGGGGGGTATACCCTTCTAAACAGAAGAAGAATTTTTAAAGAGAGTGAAAAACTAATAATGTAAAGTACAAAAATAAGCTTATTTTTGAGATTTTACTTTCATTTCTCCGGGATCCTGGCGACCGGAGACTTGACTTTATGGCAGTGGGACTTTATTGAGGGTACCCTTTCAAACAAAATAAGAATTTTTAAAATCGGTCCATGAATACTCATACAAACGAATTTTTCATAACAGCGCCTGAACTATTTTCATAGCAATTTTTTCATATGAAGGTGTAAGAAATTGATCTTAGGAAGTATGCCATATTTTTTTACACATTTTTATCTTTTTTTTGAGATATGTCACTTTGTTATAGGACGTGGGGTAATTTTGTATGGATTGTGGTCCATCCTCTTTCAGCAAAGAGGTCAGATCTATATTTAAATTAAGTGTAAATATTAAACAACTTGTAAATAAAAATATAATTCCACTAAATCATTTTAATCTAACAGAAAATTATCATTTATTTATGCTAACACGTGAAAATATATATATAGTTAAGTATTTTATTATTTTTTGGTTGTATGGCATACTTGTCAATGTGAATCTCGTTTTGCGAGCGAAAAAATAAAAAAAATCTTTTCAGATGTTTTCACTTGGTTTTCACAAACGGCATTTGTATTCCTCAGATTTTTATTATTGTCAGAAATACAACACAACAAATGTCTTCTTCAAGTGCAGAACAGGAAACCTACGTGGGTACACCGCCAGAAATACTTTCCGAGGCGCAACATGCAAGTGATAGCTTGTTGCCGTCAGTATCAAAGGAAAGTTTTTATTTCTTTCTTTCCTCGCGAATGTGTTGAAAAACGTCGTATGACACGCGTGCGCATTGGATATTACATTCTCGGCTCCATTGAGCCCTCGCCATCGGCTCGGGCTCTAAACTCGCCTCTAATGTAATATCCAACTTAGCACACTTGTAGCATAATGTACTATTATCTTTAGCTAAATTTCAAAAGTATAATGAACATTAACATTAATCGGGCGAGATATACAGGGCTTTAGGTATCTCTCTTTCAACATCTCGGGTGGTTAATCAGTCCATGAAACTGAACAACTTTCCCAAGGAACATAGGTCAAAATACGAAAAAAAACAACAGGTTGCACTCCGGGAGTGCCGGCAGAAGTGAAAACTTCATTAAAATACACTACACAGAAACAGTCCGTTATTCTCTCAGGATCCGAACCCTCGACCTGTTCTTACAGTCTGGCAACTTTTCCACTCGACCAAACTGTCTACTTTTAATTCAGTAAATAGTCTATCAGTATTTGCGCACTATGTGCGAATAATCGTTGACATCTGTCACAGAGATAATTTTACCATAGGGCTGCCATCCGTCCGGGTTTCCACCCATACTAAAAGTGCCCAACGCCGCTAAAGAAGTTTTCACTTCAAAAAAATTTTGAGTTCCCATGCAAACTTCATCAGCATATAGCGCATTTTGTAAGGGAGATCAACTTTTTTTTTTCGTATTTTGACCTATCTTCCTTGGGGAAGTTGTTCAGTTTCATGGGCTGATTAACCACCCGAGAGGTTGAAAGAGATTTACCTAAAGCCCTGTATAATTGTTTTGGTAAGATTGATATTTCAGCACAGCCAAGTAAAGCATTTGAGTACCTACGTTACGATGAAAGTATAACAAAATGTCATTATACTTCAGAGCGCGAACGAAGCGTCTTCATTCCAGCTTGGGAAAAAATGCTTCCAAATGTCCGGATGTTCCCTATCATCATCATCATCATCATATTCAGCCCACATCAACCCACTGCTGGGTATAGGCCTCTGATGTTCCCTATAGGCCAAATATTTCTCAACCAAATGGGCCTTTTATAATTCTAAAACGGCATGGCAAAATTTTATTATCATTGCCTCCTACCTACTCTATTGATCCTAGACGCTGGGAATTATAAAAAGGCGCATTCTTGTGAAATTTTGTGAGTAGGTTCGATAATTCTCGATTCAGTTTTAAAAAAATATTCAAGATGGTCCACGTAAAAAATATCTTATTCTAGCCATTTCAAAAAATGTCAACTTTCGAGGTCTAAAGCTCAGAGAAACTCTAGTTTTATTAAAAAATCTGGAATCTTCATATGATTCTAGCTCTTTGTTTCCTGTTCACATTACCTCGGTAGTCACACAGGGATCGTTGCTGGGTAACACCAATCTTTATTTGTACGATGCCGAGCCATGAGCTCAACCATTGAGGGTATATCTCAATTTAAACCTTGGATACTATTTTGAAAGCGGTGATAGCCCAGTTGGTTATGAGCCAGACTTGTAATCGGAAGGTTGCGGGTTCAAATCTTGGTGCGGGTTGGCCCGGGTCAGATTTAGGGCGCGTTATTTAATTGACGAAACTTACGTGGATTTTAAATATTTGTTTGTTATTTTGACATGTTTGTTCATAAAAAAATATTATACTATATCTCAAAATAATTAAAATTGTAAAATGTATAAAATATAAAAACACAAAATTATATTGTAAGTATGAAATTGCAAAAATATAAAACGTTTAAAATTAAGTTAAAATAAAATTATTTGGGCTATTTAAACGATTTGGGCGTCAAGAATGTGTCTTTTGTATTTTAATTTAAACCCAATGTCTTAATACTCTTAATATTCTAAAGTGGTGGGGGCAAATCATTCGATACGTGCGTGGATTTTATAACTCCAGCTATGAGTCATACTTTGACTGGTTAGAACAAGCTTAGCTGCAAATGAGGCAATGCGAGCACGTCTCGCTCCCACAGGGTTCCGTACTTATAATATCTACATGTTATATTTACATGTTACTTGAATATCTATACATGTTTTAAATAAGAATCATTGTACACTTTTATGAAATGACTTGAGGCCAATCACTGAACCTTGTGGTACTTGCAAGAAGTAATTGTAAAACGTTGATTGCAGAATTTATTTTTAAATGTTTTTTCTTTTATAGAGTAAAATAGAAAAAAAATATTCGGAAAATTATACAATAGGTAGGTAATTTTTAAGAAACTAAATTACAAATTGCCAAAACGGATGCAGCTCAGCATAATGCCACAGCCTGAGCCATGACGCTGATTTCCAGCTGCAACCGGTTAGTTAGACTAGATGGAGTATACAGATGACAACAAACAAAACTAAATTAAATGATTAAAAATAAATTATTACTATTATTATTAATTATAGTGTAAAAACATAACTTGTGTGGTGAATTAATTAAATCTATTTTGGTTGGTCTAGGTATACAGGGTTTTAGGTAAATCTCTTCCAACCTCTCGGGTGGTTAATCAGTCCATGAAACTGAACAACTTTCCCCAAGGAACATAGGTCAAAATACGAAAAAATAATTGAATTCCCATACAAACTAGTCAGCATATAGCGCATTTTGTATGGGAGATCAAACATTTTTTTTCGTATTTTTATCTATGTTCCTTGGGGAAAGTTGTTCAGTTTCATGGACTGATTAAACACCCGAAAGATTGAAATACTCATGTATACTCATGTGTGAAACATTAACTTATTTAGTAACAACTAATTTATTACCACTGGGTGGTTATATAGTCGAAGACCTTAATATTTAAAACATTAATTTATTACGATCATGAGCCCATAGCTGTTTAAATGTAGCACTTTACTAGCCCATATACGTCCCCACCGAGGAGGACGAGCCTCCCTTCGCGACAGGAAGGAGATTTAGGCCATATTCCACCACGCTGCACTGGCCCAATGCGGGTTGATGGACCACTCGTCTTTCGAAAATTTTCTAGGATGTTTTTTCTTTGATGTGGGTTTCATCACAATATTTTCCTTCACCGTTGAGCAAGTGATAATTAGAAATCCGTACATAAATCCGAAAAGACGAATTTAGTGGTACAGGCCGGCACCAGGATTTGAACCCACGACCTTCGGATTACAAGTCTGGCTCATTACCTACTGGGCTATCACCGTGTAGCACTAACTTAAATTTACCACAGTAAGTCAGAAAATCCTTTAAAATGTCCAACCGACAGATCACAAAAAATTCTTTGAATTCATACAGAAGATTTCGTTTTCAGTTTAAAGTATACTTTATTCTCATTAAAGACAATTGTCACTTACATGAGATGAAGACACAAGTAAAATATATAAGTAAATACGTTCACTTCCCTGGTTTAGGGTAGGTACTCTAAGCAGCTTGACTTCGTTAGGTTTCCAGTCGATTACACGATAGACCACTCTTCACAATATATCGTTTTATGTAGCTTTAAATTGTATAAATGGTTTAATTTTATTGATAGCCGAAGGTAGATTATTATAAAGTTGCACTCCCTTGTAAGTAAACAATCGTTTGCCGAAGTTCGTTCTTATCTTTGGTACAACAAGTAGCTACGCGTCATGCTACGGAACCCTAATAATATTAATAGAACAGATAACAGTTCAAGGACTCCGTATGTTTTACATTATGTTGAGTTCAGAACTCAACTGTGCCCAACACCGGACACCCGCGTTACTTATTAAATAATTCCTTGTATTTAATTAAATAATAATTAAATAATATGACGATAAGAGTGTTGCATTGGAATATTCAAACTTTGACGGACAAGGAAGAAGATCTAAACGATCTCCTGACATCGGAAAAAGTGGACGTTGCTCTATTAAGTGAGACCAGACTTCGGCCTGGTGAGCGCTTGACGTACGAAGGCTATAACGTGTATACCAGGCCTGAGGTTTATTGTAACAAGAAAAAATGTACCGCGTACAGAGGTCTGGTCGTGATGATACGAAAGAACATTCCACACACTGTCAAACGGCCGAAAGACTTCGATACTATACACGCTTTGGGCGTCGAAATATATCTGAAAGGAGAGACGAAACTTCGTCTTTACGCGGTATATCGGCCTCCAAATAACACTTTTGAAGTGCAAGAACTTAGGAGTTTAATCGCGAGTACAGTACCGACAATTTTAGCTGGAGATATGAACGCAAAACATTCCTCGTGGAATTCTTTTGGAACGAATACGGCAGGGCGCAAACTGCGAAATGATGCTGACACAATCGGATACAGAGTGGCAGGGCCGCCTGATCCGACATATTATGGGTCAGAATATCCTGATACCATTGATCTTATCGTCCATAACTTGCCGAGACAACCGCAGCAGAAAGTGTTAGAAGACTTGGGGTCGGACCACCGACCTGTGGTGTTTAACGTGACGCCAATTCAGGTAGAAAGTTTTTACTCTTGTACTTCGTATTAATATACAGGCATGTTATTAATCAAAGGAGTTTATAAAAAAACATACAGTCTAATTGAGAACCTCTTCTTTTTTGAAGTCGGTCAAAAATAGAATCACATTTAAAGAAATAGAATCTTTAAATGTTTTTTAACCGACTTCAAAAAAAGGAGGAGGTTCTCAATTTTTATTGTTCGGTATTTTTATTCAGCGCTTTTTGTAAATTAGACTAAGTTAGATGATGTTTTACGTGGACAACTAGGTATCATTTAAAAACATACTGCATTGTATAACCAGATAGTATAATTTCTTATAACTTCTATAATTAACTAACATTAGATTAGTAATTTTAGTTAATTATATACTCATTCCATTAGTTTAGTAATAGAATATATAATAATAATAGTAGATAGTTATAAATAATAAATAAATAAATAAATAAATAAGTAAGTCAAATTGTATTAAAATTTGAAAATTATTTGTTGTGACCTCACAGGGTTTCGTGTTTGAAACTTGTATTAAGTATATATTAGTAAGACCTTGTACACAATATGGAAATGCAAATAAACGATTGAGTATTGAGTTTAGTACTTTTAAGTTATACCTACATCTGTAAGCTGTCTTTTGTGAAAATAAATAAGATTCAATTTTTCTTAACTTTTTTCATTATGTTCAGATTGCAGCACATCATTTGTGTGATAAGAGTGACGTTAAGGTCAACATGTAAAAATGTTTTATGTAAGTTCTTAAAAACATTTAAATTTAGACACAACTAAATAAATTCAAATAAATCCTACGAATATTTTAAATGTGAAAGTTTTTGAGGATGTATGGATGTTTGTTACTCTTTTACGCTCAAACGGCTGGACCGATTTTGATAAAATTTGGTATGGAGGTAGCTGACACCCTGGATTAACACACAGGCTACATAATGTTTCCAAATTCTCACGGGAACGAAGTCCTGAGCTGAAAGCTAGTCGTTCATTCATTCATTCATTCATTCATTCATTCATTCATTCATTCATAAAATAAGTTGATAAATTATACATTAGAAAATGTGGTCGATCAATTTTAAAAATTAGATAAGTTAATATTCTTGTTAAGATTATTAACTATCTACTTATTAACCTAAGTATCGTTAGAGTGTCCAGTGAAATTTAGTAATGACGAGCCTTTATTTCTCAACTTCTTTAATTTTAGATCACCATTTTAGACACAGACCATTTATTAGTCATAAGTATTCAATAAGATTACGCATAATTAATAATCACAATAACTAAACAACTTTGGCCCCAGATCTAACCCCTGTGGCACTCTGCTCGCAACTCAAAACAAGTCTCGAATTAATACAAACATGATAGCGTTATTTACAAAAAACATTCGTTAAAATAAGAAGAAAAAATATTTAGAAAGCATATATCAAATCCTGTTGGATTAAAACAGTAAGCGCGTTGCAGTAGGTCTTTCAAATGCTTTGCTAAATTCCGATCAATTAAAATTGACACGAGTTCATTAATACTGACACTTATAACCTTGTCATCGGCAAGATTTTGGGTCACTTTGTAGAACTCAATGCTAGCTCGAACTAGGCATACTTTATGGGTTGAGCTGAGGTGGCGTTGTACCTGTAGATCAAATTGGCAGCAAAAATGGCGGCCAAGAGCCCTCGACTCGAGAGATGTGCTGTTGTTTGGGTGAAAGGCTGATCTCTACTGTACTCGTCTTTACTAAAATAGAATAAGAGCTGGTATAGTCGATCGCGTGGGCTTTCGGCTTGTCTTGTTGTCTTCCGTGTGTATATGTTCTCGTAGTCCAATGGGTAGGTACCTACTAATAATATATTTGGCGCCTTTTTTTTGTTTGCTTTTTTTACTGGGTGTAGGCCCATTTTATAATTAAACAAAAACTTTGCAAAAAGGGCTATTACAGAATTTCTGATTATCTATCAGACAAACAGCCATGGGAATAAACTGCTCAGCTCTAGAGTTATTTCAGATTTAGTTTAAATTAGAAAATAATAATTTTTTTAACGCGAGAGCACCCTCAGAGTTTCTTTCCTATTCTTCTCTGAGGAAGACTGCACCTTCGCGAATAGGCGTAGAGTCAGTAGGGTCAAAAGAACGAATATGTATGTTTTTAAATCCTTATTGTAAGTTTGTTTGTATTTAATGTAATTTTGACTTATTTTAAGTAACATCCTGAATGTTCTATGAAATAAATATATTTTATACACCACCTGCATCTGGAGCACGTATTATACGTCAAGTATTCTATTTTTGAAAGTAAGCCATTAAAGCTTAAGGGAAATAAAATTGTATGGAACTTCCCTTGGGAATTAATGACATTTAAATATGGAACGCCAAAATTTCAACAAAAACTTCTATCAAAAATAATTTCGAAAAAAAAACAAGGCTGTTACTTCCTTGGTCCAAGTAGATTTTAACTATAAAATTTGACACATCAAAGAGATTTTACTTTTATTAAAAATATTTAGTATAAAAACTTGGCTCTAGTGATTTTGGATCTGTGACTTTTATCGCGAATTACTAAATTGTTTTGTGGTAAGTTTTTTATATAAATAAATAAAAAGTCCAGTATGTAATTCCAGCGACTCTGACATAGAAACGGAGGCTCAAAACATTATTGATGGGATGAATTTATAATTTCTTTTTTATTTAACCTCGCAGTAGGCGTATAAAGTAGAGTAAGCTACTCGGGGATAAAAGTGTCTTAGTCTTGGGCAGACTTGAATCCTTCGCTTCATTCAGGATTCTTACCATAATTCCCTCACTATGTTCGGGAATTAACTACAGAATCCTGCATTTCGCTCAGAATTCAATATGCTGCCCGTGACATTATACACTGTTTTATCCCCTTGTTGCTAAATCTACTATTTAATTTGAATTTATGAATTTGCCACGGGCCTCAAGATGGTATATAGTTACGCCACTGGAAATACCTGTTTTAAAATACCAGCGACATAATAAACGAAAATAACTTGGGCAGAGAGCAATAAAATAATAAAATTTCGAAACAATCTCCGGCACGTTTAAATGAAAGATGAGAAATGAAAAACCAATTGTATTTTATTCATTTTGAGAATTTTAATTTTGACAAACAAAATGGAATGTCAGACAAAATAAATTCCTGAACTTCAGGTTTATCCACAGACCCTTTTTTATCTAAATTTAATTAGTAGTTTTTAGTATTTTTAAAACGCTTACCCGCATGAGGGTTATCTATACTAATATTATAAAGAGGAAAGGTATGATTGTTTGTTTGTTTGCATTGAATAGGCTCCGAAACTACTGGGCCGATTTGAAAAATTCTTTCACCATTAGAATCCTGCATGAACATAGGGTACATGATTTTCCCAATTCCCACGGGAACGAAGTCCCGGGCGGAAAGCTAGTTCACAAATAATTTTCAAAAGACAATATTCGGCGCGAATGGGATTTGGAACCACGACAGAAGTCGATTAGAGCACCAGAGAACTAATCCTAGGGTCGTGGGTTCAAGCCCCATTCGCGCCGAATATATTTCTTTTCCTATAATTTATTTTTGAAGAATTTTTCATTTCGGTTATCATCATCATCATCATCATGTCAGCTGCAAAACCTCCACTGCCGGACATATTTTTGTTATATCAATTTAAAAATCAGACACACGAACATTATATTAAGAATGTAACACAAAACTGAACAACTTTCCCCAGGAAAGTAGAACAAAAACTTTTTTCGACTCCCCATATAGCTAGTGCGATTAGCGCATTATTTGCTATTGTATGGGATTAGATTTTTTTTGAGAATTTCATGTATATTCCTTTGGGAAAGCTGTTCAGTTTCATGAGAAGAATCACTTCTTAAAGTTTATTAGCTAACGCGAATAAAAATAAAGATTCGAGTTTCTTTACAAAGGCAATTCAGCTGATCGTACTTTAAAAAATATTTTGACTTACGTTGCTTTGGGAAAGTTGTTCAGTTTTGGGGGCTGAATCACATTCTTAATTTTCGCTAACTTACTTAAAGTTCATTAGTCTTATTAAAACTCAAATATCTAAACCGATTTGGGTGGTTTTTTTGTTAAATCTTTTTATTTTCTTTCTAACATGCCATAAAATTACAACTTACTTATTAGAATCTACTAATTTTATAGATTAGGTAAATCTCATCTTGTGTTCCTAATTGACAGGTTAGTACTTTTAAAAAAACCGCCAAAATTCCCATGGGAACACGCGAACGAAGGCGCAGGCGGACAGCTAGTCAAAAATAATAATAATATGTAAATGTAGTTGCAGGTTGAACCAACTTCGCAATCAGTTTCACATTAAATGTGTTAATTCAATAAAATATATTATCAGTATAGAGTATCTGGATTGCGGGCCTTATCTCTCGGTGGGGAAGTGGATAGTTTATCAGCTAACATTGTTTATGTGGCCATTTAATATTTACGGTTTCCCGCGTCGAATTCACAATATTGTATCACTAGCTTTCCGCCCGGGACTTCGATCCCGTGGGAATTTGGGTAAATTCCCACGGGAACGAAGTCCACCGTGTGTGTTTCAACCGTGTGGTGATCGGTTGAGAATAACACCACCCCATCTCTGTCCGTGGGTGTCGTAAGAGACGACTAAGGAAAAAAGACCTGCCTCCTAGTAATCCATCTCAGGCAACGACACTTCATTATTTTCTGAATCTGAGGTGGCGTCCTATGGTCTCATGCGGTGTGGTAGGCTCTGTAAAGGGCCGTCTGGTTCGCAACCACCCTCCTACCGAAGTCCGACGCCAAACAGCTTGCTGTGTTCCGTCGGTGCGTGGGAGTACCAGTGCCTTTGTGGGCATTTTCTGGGTTGGCTCGCTCCATCGTCGACCTCATCTTTGACCTTATGGTCGAGATTGAGGTCAAGAGTTAACCCATCTTATAATAAAAAATAATAAAAAAATGTAGCCTATGTGTTAATCCAGGCAGTCAGCTACCTCCATACCAAATTTTGTCAAAATTGGTCCAGCCGTTTGAACATCCAGACATCATCCATAGATCCATCCATACATACAAACTTTTGCGTTTATAATATTAGTAAGGTGTTCTACATTATAACCTAGACTTTTTTTTTATTATAAGATAGGTTAACTCTTGACCTCAATCTTAACCAAGGTCATAGATGAGGTCGACGATGGAGCGAGTTAACCCAGAAAATGCCTATAAGGCACTGGTACTCCTACGCACCGACGGAACACGTGTAGTATTCTTCTTTTCCTGTATTTTAGTTAGTTTCTATTTCTTGTTTTATTTGTTTACATTGTATTTTTCATTGTCACAGGGGTCATGTCATTGGTCTGTCATATAGCCGTTGACATTGAATCCTATGTCTTTGGTCACTCTCTGTCTTTGGTTGATGGCATCATTCCTTGTCGTTGGCATCTAAACCATTGACATAGAATGATGGTTCAACGGCGATTCATATTGTCTTTGGTATCTGCCACCTATTCTTGTCAATCTTGACTTCCATTTGAATTTGAAATCAAAATTGGAAATCGTGAGTTTCGCGAACGATTTTCTGTTTACCTTTTGACGGCTGAATTTTAAAAGGGGAGTCTTCCTTCATCTCTCACGTGAGATAGAAGGACAGGACAGCTACCTTACTGTCTCAAGGCCTCCCTGGGCCGCACGCAGCACGGCCCAGGGACTTTACCTAGGCGCGTGTGACCTACGCTACAACAATACTCGACCCTAAAGTGGTAGGCGCGTGTGACCTACGCTACAATAGTACTCAGCACCTAGTATTTTCTCTAAAGTGGTAGGCGCGTGTGAATTCACACCACAGTTCCCTCTTTGGCCACTGTACCTCGCGTGGGGCTCTCAAAATCTCCAGCCTCCTCGTACCTCCGGCTGGAAGCCGTGAGGGCAGTCCTATCCTGCCTCCGGCGAAGAGCCGCGAGGACAGCCTTCTCTTGCTTCCGGCGTGGGCCGTGAGATCTGCTGCAGACACCACCTCGAGCGCAGAGTAACTGGCATAACACGATCAAGACCTCGCTCCCCTGGCTTCAGCTACGTCGTCCTACTTAAGTCGAACTCTTGTTTTCCCTCAGCTACCTATAACTCGCCAGTGACGTTAGGGAGGCAGGACCCAAATTTGTAATATTAGGCTCTATATATAATACATCTGTTCTCTTGTATCTACTCTCTTTTTCTACTACCTCTAATCTTTCACTCGACCTTTCCCTACCTACGTCTAGGGTCTTATATCTATAGGACCCTCGACGTAGCCTACCTCGACTACTGTTCACTAGGTCCTTACGGCTCTGCTGTAAGGCCAAGTGCAACATTACATTTGGCGCCCAACGGCTTCTCACCCCTGATTCTCAAAATTCTAAAACACCACTTCTTCTAGTGGCAATAAAAGACATATTAACACTATACACTTTATTAGGACTCTTTATTAGGACACTTTTATTTATCTCAGGCTCTCACTATCATCACTCAATTAGATACCTCTTCTATAAAGGTACTCGCTTTCCCTCTTCAGAGGACCGAACCTCTTTCCCTCTTCAGAGGACCGACCCTCTTTCCCTCCTCAGAGGACCGACCCTCTTTCCCTCCTCAGAGGACCGACCCTCTTTCCCTCCTCAGAGGACCGACCCTCTTTCCCTCCTCAGAGGACCGACCCTCTTTCCCTCCTCAGAGGACCGACCCTCTTTCCCTCCTCGGAGGACCGACCCTCTTAACCTCCTCTGAGGGCGTTCCTCTTTACCTCCTCTGAGGGCGTCCCTCTTTTCCTCCTCAGAGGGCGACACTCTTTACCTCCTCTGAGGGCGACCCTCTTTACCTCCTCTGAGTGTGACCTCCTCTTTTCCCTCTTCTCATCTTATAATATTCCCTCTTTGCCCTCATCTTATAACATTCCCTCTTTGCCTCCTCACATAACATACCCTCATTTCTTTTACATACAACATACTAACCCTAGCTAATTATTTTATTCTCTTTACTGCGGAACTCCCTCCCTTTACGTTACTGGCTCTATACTTGTAATCTAGTTGTAATTCTTGTAGTAGTTTTAATCTTAGTTTATATTGTAGTTATTTAGTACAATTTTTACAATTTTATTTTTACTAACAATTTTTACTAATACGAATAATTTTATCTGATTGCTTCACAACCTTTAATAATTTTAGCTTATAATTTTGTGAAATCTAATCCCAAATTACTAGATCGACTTGTTGACTATAACTGTGACTCAATTGATCTATTAAATTTTATTACCTATTGTTCTACTTAGACTTACCTCTCTACTGTAAACTACCTCTCAACGTCACTATGGCTCGTCTTATCAACTTTAATTTACTGAATAAAGCAGAAGCCGAATATGAGGTTAAGATCCGTAATGAGGAACCTGCATCGACGGTCTCTAATCTCCATTCTCAGCTAAAAATATTGTCCAACTCTCTACTGTTCTTGATCAACTCTTAACTAATCTTGATCTATTGGATGGCATTTTTAAATCACATTTTCTCTAAACTTCAGTGAATTGACATCGACAGCTGTGACTATGACTCATCTTCTCTCGATTAATTTCTCCCAGGTATGAATATACCACTGGTAAATTTTGTAAATATTATCGGGTATTTTCTATACTCTGCTTTCCTTTCTTAACTTCGACTTCAGCTCCTTCAGGCTTCCTTTGGCATAATCTATGTTTGTTCCTATACTTTCTTTTCTGGAGCGGCTGACAACTCCTTAAATAAGCCCTTGTCATATCCTTTTTATATCTCTTGGAGCGGTTGACAACTCCTTAAATAAGCCCTTGTCATATCCTTTTTTTATCTCTTGGAGCGGTTGACAACTCCTTAAATAAGCCCTTGTCATATCCTTTTTATATCTCTTGGAGCGGTTGACAACTCCTTAAATAAGCCCTTGTCATATCTTTTTATATATCTTGGAGCGGTTGACAACTCCTTAATTAAGCCCTTGTCGTATCTCCTTTATCTCTTGGAGCGGTTGACAACTCCTTAAATAAGCCACTGTCATATCTTAACTCTCCACATTAGGCCCCTACTGCCTATGGTTGGGTTGGGTACTACTGTTTCTTATTTCTCCTCGGCAGGCTCCTACCGCCCACTGATGGATGAGATGCTACTTCTACTTCTTCTCTTTAACCTACCACGTTAAGCCCGATTGGACTGCTTATCGTTGGTTTGGGTGTTTCTTTTCTGAAGTTTAGTATTCTTTCGCTACCTTCTTCCCTACTCTCGATTGGTTGCATACTAAACCTCCTTTCGTTAGAGAAGTTTTGTAGCTACAGAAACTAACTTCCTATTTTCTATTGGGTTTTCGCATAGAGCGGCTGACTACTCTCAAAACAAGCCTACAGTCTAGCCTCCTTACAGGCACGAGCGGATGACAACTCGTCTAAATAAGCCTACTGGTCATATATATCCTTGATTGAAGCTCTACTTCCGGAGTACGCGTCATTGACTGAGAACCGTACCCCATCTTATGCTAGCGTGATCTATGTATGTAGACGATTGAATGATATAGGATGTATGATAGTGGTATGAGAGTGGGAATTTTGCTTCCCGAAATTTAGCACAAAAATTTTTCTCTGAAGTCGAAAAATTTTCCGGGGTTTCTGGGGTAATGTAGTATTCTTCTTTTCCTGTATTTTAGTTAGTTTCTATTTCTTGTTTTATTTGTTTACATTGTATTTTTCACTGTCACAGGGGTCATGTCATTGGTCTGTCATATAGCCGTTGACATTGAATCCTAATGTCTTTGGTCACTCTCTGTCTTTGGTTGATGGCATCATTCCTTGTCGTTGGCATCTAAACCATTGACATAGAATGATGGTTCAACCGCGATTCATATTGTCTTTGGTATCTGCCACCTATTCTTGTCAATCTTGACTTCCATTTGAATTTGAAATCAAAATTGGAAATCGTGAGTTTCGCGAACGATTTTCTGTTTACCTTTTGACGGCTGAATTTTAAAAGGGGAGTCTTCCTTCATCTCTCACGTGAGATAGAAGGACAGGACAGCTACCTTACTGTCTCAAGGCCTCCCTGGGCCGCAGCACGGCCCAGGGACTTTGCCTAGGCGCGTGTGACCTACGCTACAACAATACTCGACCCTAAAGTGGTAGGCGCGTGTGACCTACGCTACAATAGTACTCAGCACCTAGTATTTTCTCTAAAGTGGTAGGCGCGTGTGAATTCACACCACAGTTCCCTCTTTGGCCACTGTACCTCGCGTGGGGCTCTCAAAATCTCCAGCCTCCTCGTACCTCCGGCTGGAAGCCGTGAGGGCAGTCCTATCCTGCCTCCGGCGAAGAGCCGCGAGGACAGCCTTCTCTTGCTTCCGGCGTGGGCCGTGAGATCTGCTGCAGACACCACCTCGAGCGCAGAGTAACTGGCATAACACGATCAAGACCTCGCTCCCCTGGCTTCAGCTACGTCGTCCTACTTAAGTCGAATTCTTGTTTTCCCTCAGCTACCTATAACTCGCCAGTGACGTTAGGGAGGCAGGACCCAAATTTGTAATATTAGGCTCTATATATAATACATCTGTTCTCTTGTATCTACTCTCTTTTTCTACTACCTCTAATCTTTCACTCGACCTTTCCCTACCTACGTCTAGGGTCTTATATCTATAGGACCCTCGACGTAGCCTACCTCGACTACTGTTCACTAGGTCCTTACGGCTCTGCTGTAAGGCCAAGTGCAACATTACACACGACAAGCTGTTTGGCGTCGGACTTCGGGTGGTAGCGAACCAGACGGCCCTTCACAAAGTCTACCACACCCCATGAGACCATAGGACGCCACCTCAGATTCAAAACAAATTAAGGTGTCGTTGCCTGGGGTTGATTAACACCCCATTAACAGGCAGGTCTTATTTGTGTTTCCTTAGTCGCCTCTTACGACACCCACGGAAAGAAATGGTGGGTGTTATTCTCAACCGACCAGCCGACAACAACACGGCGAAAAAACTTCACTCTCGTGAGAGTTTATTGCCAAGGAAAACAACCTTAAATGTAAGTACAGAAGTTTGCATTTCCTTTGCATTCGATTGACTTTGACTTCTTGATTATCTTGATTGCTAAAAGGACGCAAATTCAAAATTCAAACGTAAGAGAAATAAAAACTTATGTACTTATTAATAGGGTCCATTTTCCCTGTGTTGATCCGAAACTCTATACTCTAATAAGAGAAACCTCATTGCGCTGCGTATGCTCGCATGTCTAGAAGTACAGTTGGGCGGAAATATGAAAAATTGTTCGCTGAGTGATAAAAGCATGAAATTTTTACCATGCTGATTTTGTTAAATTTTTACTTTTTATTGTTGACTATAATTCAACTTTTTTGTATGGAAACGCTCTTTTTTTGTTTCAGAAATCAATCGAGACGCTTTTATTTAGTTGAAAATAATACCAAACTTGCCCTAATAGCTAGAAATTTGCAGTTATGACTAGTCTTAGTACGCGCGGTGTATGAAAAGTTCATGCACCCCCCCCCCCCAAAATCGGGTGATAGAGGCAAACTCCTGGGCGTTTACCACACTAATCCACCTAAGGAACAAGTGTGCCAAGGCTTATCCTTCTATCCCAAAAATATGGGTTCCCATACGACTTCATACGAGAATGGATATAATTACTACTCTAATAAAATTTCTATTATTTTGGCAATAGCTCCTGCCTAAACTACTGAACCGATTTTGATGATTTAGGTGTCATTAGAAAGCAAGTGATGTGTAGATGTGTTTTCATTTGTACTAATACCCCTCCAAAATGGATTCATAAAAATACATAAAACGGAGTCATCGAAATTACAATTTGACCTCTTAAATGCAATAGGGGTCAAATCCAGCTTGCCTCCACATCTTAAAATAATTACTATGGTATCCCCTAAGCATGGTCAAAAAATCACGCTTTTATCACAATGAGAACAATTTTAACGAAAACATTCAATTTGCCGCCCCACTAGTATGAAGTTACGGAGGCGAGCACTAAGAAAGGTTTCTTCAAAGTTCCCACAGGAAACTAAGGAAATCTGCGAAAAAAGAATTGTAAAAAGTTCGTCGATTTCGACCATCATTCCAATAAAACACGTAGCCCGCTTGCCTTAAGTAGGGTTACAAAGAAACAGATTTGAATCCCGATTGAGCTGGATGTTTTTAATTAATTTTTTTGTTTCACATGAACTTTTCGTACGACAGTCACTGATCGCACAAGTTGTACTTAAGAAGAGACGAAAATTAGTCAATATTCTCACCCAATACCACATTTGGCAGGAAGTTTGGTAAGCAGTCGCAGAAAGTAGTAAAATTGACAAAACATTGCTTTATCTTCAGCTGATGTTTACCAAATCGACTTTTAAGACACCATCTAGAACGGTTTCCCTTCATGATACGGACAGCAAGCCAATTCCACTAAAAACTGGTCAAATTAAGCAACTGGTTGATATTGATTTTTTAAACGCTTGGAATGCGTCATTTATTTGGAAGTTTTGGTTAAACCATGTGATTTTGTCGGTTGGTTTGTTGAATTGTAGCGGCGCCGCCTGTTGATCAATGGATCCGGGATTCGATTCCCGATCGAAGCAAATATTTGAGTAAAAATCAGGTTTGTCCGTCTTTGTTTTTGTTCCAAGGGACCCACGACACAAGGGAAAACCTTAGAGTAGGTTTTCGATTGTGTAGCATTTTTAATTTATTTTAGAAAAGATCAATGTCATACGTCATAAATGACGGCCACCAGCGTGCAGTTGCAGTTGCTTAATGGAGTTGGCTTGTAGGTCTTTTTCTTTTTTAGTCTTTAGTTTAGTAGGTCTTTAGTTTAGAAAAAATCCTGTTAAAATCTGTACAGGTTCCGACCATTAAGTCTGCTTTTATGTCACTTAAAAACACTTGACGCGAAATTTTCAACATATTTTCAGAAGCTAACGGCATCGCGAACCATTTAACACAGGAAGACGCTCCCAAATTACGCGGGGTCATAAAAGATAAATGGAATTCTGTTTTATGTCTTCTAATGTATGATGAGACTTCAAATTAAGTAGTTGACAGACCTAGGATCCGCTGACTCAACGACGCAAAGAGAGTCTTTCTTTATAACGAACTGGGTAGCTGACCCGACCGACGTTATCCTGTTTTCTTAAATTTTCTAATTAACTTTCTTAATTATTTTTTCCATAGAACCTTCTCCTGATAATAAATAACACAACAAAAAAAGAATCATCCAAATCAGTCCAGCCGTTCACGCGTGATGTCGTGTCCAAGGGAAATAGAGATTCATTTTTATATAGAAGATATATACTCGTAGATGATGGATTCGCTCTTGACCACAATCTAGCTCAGGGGCGAAGATGATGTCCGTAGACCCAGCAGAACCCTTCGTCTGATTCGATTGACAGTGATAGCTTTAGTTACCTAGTATTAAGTACCTCATAGGATCTAGGAAACTCACCCAGAAGATGCCTATTCAATATTCACTCGAACTTTTTTTTTTATTATAAGATGGGTAAACTCTTGACCTCAATCTTGACCATAATGGTCAAAGATGAGGTCGACTATGAAGCGAGCTAACCCAGAAAATGCCTATAAAGACACTGGTACTCCCACGCACCGACGGAACACAGCAAGCTGTTTGGCGTCGAACTTCGGTAGGAGGGTGGTCGCGAACCAGACGGCCCTTTACAGAGCCTACCACACCGCATGAGACCATAGGACGACACCTCAGATTCAGAAAAAAATTAAGTGTTGTTGCCTGGGATGGATTACTAGGAGGCAGGTCTCATTTGTGTTTCCTTAGTCGCCTCTTACGACACCCACGGAAAGAGATGGGGTGGTGTTATTCTCAACCGATCACCACACGGTATACTTTAAAGAGACTCTGGTTACATGAGCCCGGAAATACAAAAGCAGGCAGAGAATTCCATTCCTTAGCGGTGCGGCGCTTAGTTCGGATTTGAGGAATCTCGTCAAGGTAGGGATGTCACCCCGCAGAAAAAAGGGGCAGGTGGAATGAGCCTCCGATACGAAACTCACCATTTGTCCCGGTTGTGCAGTTTCTTTTCTGTCGCTGGCGTGGAGCTCGCTCAAGTTCGTCTCCAACACGTCTCTTTGTATGTTTCTTCCTTTATGTCTATTGTGTACAATAAACAGCAGCTCGCGCACGATGGCGACAAACTCGCTCGGCGCGGCACTCGGCTGACGCTGAAACTTCACTTTGATTGCGCGAGGGCCCCGCGCAAAGGCTTGCTTGCCCTCTGGCGTTGACATAGGACCGCGGCGCATTACGCGCGCTATCACCATCGTACCCGAGCTGAATAAATAAATCATTTAAACAACCTCTCAAATGAAGCGTGTCTTTAGGGGTACCCTCCTATCCCTGGGATTAAATCTTATGGCCCTGGATTTCATAAGATCCTCTAAATAATTAGGGTCAAGGATACATCTGCCGAACTAGCGGCTGTTAAGCTTTACAAGGGATCGATTTTACTATGTCACCAGCTGAAAACCAGTTATGTATTTAAATTTACAGCCCAATGCCAAATAATGCCGAGGGTATTTTTGTATGGAACGAATGGGCTCCGAAACTACTGGACCTATTTCTAAAATTATTTCACCATTAGGATGCTACATTATCCCTGAGTAACATAGGCTACATGATTTTCCCGAATTCTCACGGGAACGAAGTCCCGAGTGGGATGCTAGTAATATTATAAAGAGGGAAGATTTGTATTTCTGTATGTAACGAATAAACTTAAAAACTACTGGACCGATTTCAAAAATTATTTTACCATTATTAGTAACATAGGCTACATAATTTCCCAAATTCTCAATGGAATGAAGTCCCGAGCGGGAAGCTAGTAATATAAAGAGGAAAGATTTGTATTTTTGTATGTAACGAATAAACTTTACACGAGAAACCTGTATTGGGCGACATTATATAAGATACGCAAAAAACAAGAACTGAACAAGTTTCCCGAAGGAAAATATCTCGAAATAATTAAAACAATTGTGCGATCAGCCAATATACCTTTGTATGGGAAGTCGAAGCTTACTTAAAAGATGCATATTCACTGGAACTTTAAGGAAATTATGTTTATATTCAGTTTCGTAGGAAGAAACCACCCCCCCCTTTCTCTAGTTATTTAGCAAAGCTTTACTATGAAGCGCTCGTAGCCCAGTGGCGCTCGCTGATCTCAACCGATCAGTGAGGTTAAGCAACGTACACAGAGGCAGGGAACCTGATGGGTGACCAAAGTGGCAATTTATCACGAGCGTTTCCGTGCTTCGGGGGGCATGTTAAGCTGTCGGTCCTGGCTGTTGTCGATTGACTACAGTCGTTAAAACCAAGTCAGAGGCCATTGTGCGGTTTGAAAACTCTGACACCAGGGTTAGTCAAGTTCGCCACACACTTGACTATACCTATAGTGCAAGAAATCTACAGTCGGCTAGTATGGCGAAAGTGAAATAAATTGCAATAGCAGCAATTCTTTTTTTATTGATAGATTAAATTCCCGGCTATCATTTAACGTAAGAATCCAACTAAAAAAGATACAGCATACATTTATTTTTATGAGTTAAGTTTTGATATTTTTTGTAAATTTGTACAAAAATGTTAATAAATAACTTTCTGCACTATAATTCTGATAACATCCAGTTGTTTGAAAGTAAATCGAAATCTAACAATATTTATGATTGATTATGCTATTTTTATTAACTTCAATGTTGTGATATTAAAATAATAAGTAACTGTTGCAGTAAAAATAAGGGTGATGTTTTTAGGTTGGATTCTGTTACTTTTATATTTCTTACGGGTACCTCTATCATGAAAACTGTTCACTTAGTTATTACTATTTTTGCTGAAAATTCTAGGTCTTTATTCGCATTTTTCTTTTTTGAGGTGTTTCGATATAATTTTTTAGTTGGATTCGTAAATATAGTCATTTTAAATAGGATGAAAGGCTTAAATACAAAAATACAGCCTATTGCGAATTAATGTTTTGCCAATCCGTAGTTTTACTGGGGTACTACACGATGAGAAGAAGAAGATGGGTGCTAGATAACTGACCATTTTCATATTTCAACCCATGTTCCTTGGGGAAAGATGGTCAGCTTTGTGGGCTGATTCACATCCTTAATTTTCGCTAGCTAATTTTAAAGTAACCCAATAAAAAAAAAATAAAAAAAATATATTATTAGTAGAATCATACACTTTCTCTGGTATTAATTACACAGCCATCAATCTTAGTCGAGCGAAGTGAGCGAGCGCTACTACCGACAAGTCAACGATTTAATTTCGTTATGTTCCTGAAAATATGAAATTTTTAGCTGACGAAGGTCTCAGGCTGGGGCAGACATCGTAATTAAATTTATTTGCTCCGTGTTACCATTGTATACAGTGTGTTTCATAATTAACCAATAAAAATAAAATCCAAATTCATTAAAAAATGGATTAATGCGCAGCTCTTTCTCAAATCTTTATTTTATTTAAGGTCATTAGTTCATATTTTATTTTAGGGCGTAGGGTCAGTAGAGTCAAAAGAATTTTTTTTTTTTTTTACCAGCCCATATATATCCCCACCGAGGGGCACGGGCCTCCCTTCGAAACACGAAGGGGATTTAGGCTATAGTCCACCACGCTGGCCCAGTGCGGGTTGGTAGACCGCTCGTCTTTCGAAAATGAATTTTCATGGACGGGCGGGTTTCATCACGATGTTTTCCTTCACCGTTGAGCAAGTGATAATTAGAAAACCGAAAAGACGGATATGTATGTATTTAAATCCTTAAAGCCCGTGTTCACCAAAAACATAACCAACGGTTAAACTGCGGTTAGAAGCTAATCAGAGAAAATGTCAAAAAAAAATGTATGAAAATGACATTGTCAAATCTCTGATTAGCTGCTAATGGTTGGTTCAATTTTTGGTGAACACTGGCCTTAATATCATTCCCTACTTTGACTTATTTTATGTAACACCTGAATGTTCTATGAATTAAACCTATTTTGACAATGTTTTGACATTGTGACGAATCAGCACATCAAACTCCACGTCTAAATCTACGCAACAACAACATTCATAAATGATAAATGATTTATTAAACTGTCCAAATAATACAACATAGTTTTACTGAGATAACCACACTAGGCTAGGACTGTGTCGTGATTATCTTTACATAATGATTAAACAGGGACATTTCTTATAGATTTTCTATTTTAGCAAAAAAGTATTTGTCTGTGTATGTCTTGGAGACATATTTTTTAAATAATAGAATTCCAATTCGCATACTAATTGACAAGATTTGTATGCGATTCTCATGCGAATCTTGTCAATTCATATGCGAATTGGAATTCTATCATTTCAAAAATACGTCTCCTGGTATTTCTTCCGTTTCTACCAATTATTGGCAGAACACGTTTCTTTGACGAGCTGGCATTACATATTAAAACCAATGCAATGTTATTAACTTCGATCTTTTCAATACTGGTTTTGTTTCGTCGAGACAAGCTTTGACTCAAAATGTTGCCAAAAATTGATTTCGTAAGTGATAATATGTCAAAAATTGAATTAATTATGTTGAGGTAGTTAAACTGGCAATTTTTCTTGTAACTAAATTGTCAACTAAAAACTAATTGTTTATTAGGATTAATCACCTCAGCGATACCTGTTTCTATCTGTGAGGATCTGTAATTGGCTTATTGTTTATAAAATGTTGAACACTGTTTTTATTATAAGCTGTTGAACCTCCATTTAAATAAATAAATACATAAAATTAAGTCTTCAATCAATTCTCACAGTTCCCCACACAGTTCTGATAATTCTAGTTCACTGCCTGTGTCAGTAGGTCAACTGACATTTGGAATACACTGCACTATACGAATGCATGTGAAAAATGGATCTATTCCTGTTACTCTGAACAGTGCCTACACTCGAAAACAAAAAAATATTTTTACATTGAGATAAAAAAAATACTAACTAAAGACAAAGGCCCGTATTACAGAAGGAGACTCAAGTCTTGATCTATACGTAAGTATTGATTGCCTCTTTCTCTCACTATCAAAATGAAAAAGATGACAGCTACTAAAGTATAGATCAGAATCTGAGTCGCATTCTGTAAGACGGACCTGAATGCTCGCAATTCATTTAAAGCATTCTACCCAGGAATTTGTTCCCGTGGGAATTCGGGAAAGTTATGTAGCCTATGTTACTCAGCGATAATGTAGCATTCTAATGGTGAAATAATTTTTAAAATCGGTCATGTAGTTTCGGAACCTATTCAATGTAAACAAACGAACAATCAAATCTTTCCTCTTTATAATATTAGTATAGATTTGGTAAGATCTTTCCCAGCAGTGGGTTGCAACATAAAACATTTAAAAATTGCAAAGGACGATGGGACAAAACGTCCCCACTCCTACCAACAGATTTGAAATGTATCTCAAATGAAAGATATCAATGCAGTGATGACTTTTTACTATGGCGACATCCCTCAAATGTGTGGGATATTCTGGGAAAATATTACTTTAATGTTAATATTGATAACAAAAGTGACGGTATGTTATTGAATAATTCTTTGATTATTACCATATTCATAATATTTTTATTGTTATATTCATATTTATCATCTCATCTTTTCGCCATTTAGAACACATATAAAAATATAAACCGATAGGTATTTTAGCAATCTTTAATTATGTGTTATTTCTAAACCCCATTGATTTTGATATTGAACGTAGCTATTAATCTCTTTAAAGATACGTATGAAACTGACGACATACACAAAAGGTCTGTTGGAGGGTGGGGTATGGACTCCGCCATACATTTTTGCCCATGGTCCTTTGGTATTATGCTCCGAACTCGTTTCTTTCTGCCTGCAATTTTTTTTTACTCCTTCAATCCACGCTTATAAATCCCTAGCGAGGTAGATAGAGTCATAATATGTGGCTGTAGATCATCTTGCCCCTACGTTTAACCAAACTATTTGTTATATGGAACATGATTTTATAGTCAGTCATCTTTTCGCCCAAAATATAGCAAAACCCTCGCTTTTTACTTATTGCCTCTTACAGTACGCTTGGGTAGAGTTGGCACACTGTGTTTTTGCGCCATCCAAGTTGTGTCCCACGTCCTGTACCCGCCAAAACATGTACTTCAATTTCAGAAATATTAAATAGATGTACTAGTGTGTACTAGCTTGGATCTGTTACTAAAAATGCGTACTTATAATGATTTTCATATAAACTGCAATCAAAGTTCAGGACGAACTCGTTCTGTACGTACCCTTAGTTATATTGTTAGAATGGTCTGAATCACTATTTCAAACCAGTGTACCCGAGACGGTACCTCTTAAATTTAGCTTTTTTATATTTACTTTTATTTATAAATCGATTAAATTATTCATTTGTAGTTGGCGCGTACAGAGCAAGACTACGCGGCCCCGAAAAAAGATCGAAATGGTGATTAGGTGTACCGTGGCTGTACCCCAAGAACTATTATTTCTTTATCTGATCAATGAATCCCACGGGTTAAAAATCAAATTTAATACGTTTTTAGGTAACAATACAGAGTAAAGAAAGTCATAGAATTGGAGGCCTCTTAAATATACAGGTTGACAAAGAATCTCCTAGTTTTATTGAAAATCCTGAACCAGTATCACTTACTGAACACTTTTTTTTATTTTTTTTTTTATTTTTTTGGGGGGGGATATTATTTTTTTCCTAAACGTAGACACCACTCAGGCGCACCCTCCGAGCGCTCTACTCGCACCCCTCGCTTGCCTGGTGTAGGAGTAATGTCTACGTTTAGGCAAAAAATGAACTTTTCCCATTGAAAAAATATTTTTCTTTCATAAATGTATTCTTTGAGTGATACTGGTTCAGGATTTTGAATATAGCTAGGAGGTTCTTTTTCACCCAGTATAGGACGTTACAGGTCTTTTTGTAAGTGTTACACAAAATAGTGTAAGCCTGAAAGTTGTTATGATGACTAATTTAAATAAAAAATTTCCTTTAAATTACCTTTGAGGCCGTCTTAAGAGTACCCGGATCCGAAGAGCATGTATGAAGCGAATTGTGAATGTAGAGGAAAATCTGTGGTCTCTGCCTACCCCAATGGGACAAAGGCGTGAGCTTAAGTATGTATGTATGTATGTGAATAACGCTTAAAGGTCTTTTCTACTATTAACATTTCACTTAAGCAGCTCTGCCATTGAAAAACAGTAAAATTAATTAAACTTCTAAAACACATTTTACGTTCAAAAGCGTTTAATGCAGATCTTAATTAACAATTATCTTCGTAGGAGTTAAAATCTGCGCTTTGAAAATAAATACCTAATTGGGATTATTAAAACTTAGAATATAATTATATGTAGTTCATTGACCCGAGTAATGCCTTTGATTTTATTAATTAGATTTACTTACTTGACTTTTTAATTTATTTCGCAATTGAAAAGCAGCAGCTCGAACATGATGCGCGACAAACTCGCGCGGCACGCCATCGCCACTCGGCAAAAGGTGAAACTTCTTTTTGATTGCGCGAGGGCCCCGCGCAAAGGCTTACTCGCTCGCCCTCTGGCGATGACAATGTTGAATTTTTGACATTTGACATAGGACCGCGGCGCATTCCGCGCGCGAGCACATTTTTTTTTTCTAAATGACTGCATTGTTGGCCGCTGATGGCCTTGACAGTTTCACCGAGAAAGTGGCAAGCGCAGATGGCTCTCAGCCCAAAAATTTTAAGTAACAGGCCTAAGGGGCGCCCTGGGGCTCGAACCTTGGCTTAGGGCGTTACTGGGAGCGGGGAGTCGGACATAACGAGCTCGAGCAGAGCAGCAGTTCAAGCACAACATGAAAACAACGCGGTCAAATGTCAAAAAAGTGTCGAAATGAAAACACCAGAGGGTGAGCAAGCCTTTGCGCAACGCCGCCCTCGCGTAATTAGTGATGTTTTAGATTCAGGATTCAAGATTCAAACGTTTATTTGTCATACACACTACAACACAATAACAACAATGAAACAAAGGAATAAACAACACAAAATAAAAATAATAACAACAAATTCAAAGAAATTAAAATATAAATTAAAATTAATGAAGTTGTGATGTGGTGCGATGACAAACGGGACCCACCTCAGCATGTGTTGCAGCAGAAGCCGCAACGCTGATTTTCAGTTGAGGCCCTAAATGAGTGTATGTGTACTTACGTAGTACTTACGGAATAAAGAAAGTATATATATGTGTAATGTTTTGGATATACGTATATAATGATAAATGGATACTTAAATAAGTGATAATGTAAATTGTGTTTTCAAAATTTAATAAATATGTGTTGTGCATTAAGGTATCTGAGAGTTATGTTATAATAATAAGTGTGAAATAAATAATAATAATAATATAAATAAATAATAATAATGAGTGTGGACCTGTAGCAGGTGGAGGTGAACATAAGCACACTAAACGAGGTTTTACCGTTATTATAGTGGCATGACAAGCGAGTTTGTCGCAGACCGTGCTTGCTACACTGAATTTTAAATAGGAATTAAGTTATGTGTCTGCGAAAGCGCTACCTACTCGTGATCTATCTCATTTGATCACCTGGGTTTGCCATGGGTATTTTTTTTTCCTGTAGTTCATCTCAAGATTGGGTGTACCAGTGCACTCCCTACTCGTGGTCCACCTTTTTTGATCACCCAGATCTAGGTGGACCATGGACAACTTTTTTTTCTTATAGTGCACCTCAAGATTACTCGGTGTACCAGGGGTTAAATTTTATTTTTAAGTCTAACTGAAATATAAAATCTCTTTCAATATGTACCCTATCTTTTGCCCCGTACTGTACTTTGACATGTAATACTGAACATAGTTTGTAGGAGGCTCGGCCGGACTTTAAAATATATCGCGTTTTTTGTTACCACTACCTATATACATATATATACAGCTGACACCGTAATGGTAACACAGTAGAGACTCATAGACATAGACAAAATAAGTTTAAGTGTAGAGACTGCACTAGAGAGCACAAGATTTTTTCTGGGAGTTTGGAAACCTAAGTTAGGCCTTTGAAAGTGTGGCGTTAATTTCCCTTTACGGGTCTCTAATGTAGTATTACCTAAGTGGCCTAATATACCAAATTCAAATTGTTGTTGTTTATTTGTAGATATGGGTATACAAAGAACTTAATTCTAAACATATTATTAGTGTCACTATACCTCGCCCGCATGCTGTGGCTTACAAATATATGTGTGAGTTGCACAGAACATAATAAATCGCAATGTCTAATATAATCTATATAATACAATAGTAGCTATTCATTATTTACATTATTATCATTTTGGTATTCAGTTAATGAGTAATAAGCCTTGCATACTAAAAAGTTATACAGTTTTATTTTAAAAGTATAATTAAAAGTATGCCTCAGCTTAACTTAGCTATTAGCATAGTATACAGACTGTTTTTTATCATAACTATGTTATAGAATAGACTAGTTCTATTGGTTTAGTAACATTTAAAATTCATTATAAGGCTTATAATTCCTATCATAGGGTTGAAGCGCAGCATGTTGCAATCATTGGCGTATCTAGGGTTATTTTCTAGGGGGGGCCGCAGGCCTGGCGAAAATTAAAAGTACTCTAGCTTAATACGCTGTGTATTCAAAAGTAACTAATACTTACTGTATTGTAGTATGTAATAATAAGTATGTAGATTTCTCAGCTGTAGATAAGTATATACCTATATATTTTTTATGATTTTTGTGTGAAGTTATCAGTATTTTGGCATCAATTATAGTATTTCGAATTGGTAGCCCAACATTCTGGGGTGGGCCCTAGACCATACTGGGGTGCCCCCCCCCCCCCCCCCCTATATACGCCTATGGTTGCAATGGTGAACTCAGTCATCACAGCGCTGATACAATACAATACAACATAATATACTTTATAACAAGGTATCGTGTAGGTATTAGTCAAGTGTGTGGCGAACTTAGCTAACCCTGGTGTCAGAGTTTTCAAACCGCACTATGGCCTCTGACTTGGTTTTACCGATTGTAGTCAATCGACAGCAGCCGGGACTACGGCTTAAAGTGCCCTCCGAAGCACGGAAACGGTCGTGATAAATGCCACATTGTCACCGATCAGGTCCCCTGCCTCTGTGTACGTTGCTTAACCTCACTGATCGGTAGAGATCAGCGAGAGCCACCGGTCTACGAGCGCTTCAGGTTCAGATTTTCAGCTGATCATCAATGTATAAATCTACCTATACGAAAAGAAAGTCCAAACTGTAATCTTATTAGAATAGAATAGAATAGAAATAATTTATTGTCTCCACACCATACACATAGTTACAAATAACATGCAAACAAAAAAAAATAAAAAATAACAAAAAATAACAAAATCAAAATGTACTAAACCTATTTAACATAACGTGTCTTAATCTAGGTTGCGGATCACTATGTGCATGCCGCAGTGAGTCAAAAGGTTATAACTCAGTCCGGTCAAACACTGATTTTCAGTTATAACCTGAGGGGTGAGTACGAGATTTAATGAAAATAAAAATATGAAGAAGTGATGGATGTATGAAATTTGTGTAAGTCCGTGAGTGATGTGTGTTGTGCAGTTCCTGTGAAATGCAAAAAATTAAATAAAACTGTAAATGTTGTACTTATTATATATAAGTATTCCGCTTGGGACGTCCTTCCCGAAGGAATTCGGGAAAATTATGTACCCTATGTCCATCACGGATAATGTGGGATTCTAATAGTGAAAGAATTTTTCAAATCGGTCCAGTAGTTTCGGAGCCTATTCAATTCAAACAAACAAACAATCAAATCTTTCCTCTTTATTTATAAATAGTATAGATAGCAGACTAGCTTTTCGCCCGGGTCTTCGTTCCCGTGGGAATCCGGAAAAATAATGTAGGTAACCTATTTCACCCGCTGATAAAGACTTTGTATTTGTGAAAGACATTCAGAAGTTTTTGAGTTTATTCGTTACAAACAGACAAAAATACAAATCTTTCCTCTTTATAATATTGGGGTTGATAAAAAAGGCCCTGCCCAAACTTTTGGACTTAGAAAGCTGGAAGGCACAAAGGTTCCTTTTATATTAACGTAGGTAAGGAATATTGAAGTATTTTACGAAATTCCCACGTGGACGAAGTCCCGGGCACCCTCTAGCAACCTACAACTGTATTATAAAAACCAGGTGACCTACCGTCCAAAAAGTTACCACCCCCACTATCTGCATGAGGCATGTGTCACGCATCCGTTTAACCACATTTTTTTTATTCTTTTTTCCATGGTTTTGTTCACATGTCAAGTGGAACCCGCAAACTTTATTTATGACTTCAATGGTTTAAGCGTTTGATGGATTGGTTTAAAAGCTGCGGGTATTTTTGGAAATCATAATGTGGTGTTCTCGAACTACATGACATGACGTTCTGCCTACCGCGAATAGGATTATAGGCGTGAGATTATGGATGACGGATAATTTGTATTAGGTACACTCATGAATGAGCAAAGTTCATTCTAATTTAAGGACTCGTATCCAGGCCATAAATCTTCAAAAAAAAACCCTACCACTAGCAGACAAGCAAGAGCGTCGGTGGTCTAACGGCTAGTGGGTCGGACTCGTAAGCGAGAGGTACCGAGTTCGATCCCCAGTGCCGCCATGTACCAATGACTCGTTTTCTGAGTTATGTACATTAGTTGCACACTAACCGATGCTCTTACGATGAGGGAAGACATCGTGAGGAAACCTGCACATTCAGGAGACTGAATGTGTAACCATGATCCAAACCGGCCAGGTTCCCCTGGTAACAGGGTCACGGAGGTCAGATGGCAGTCGCTCCACTGTAATGACTTTACCTGCCAAACCCTGGATCATGGTCAAGCGTACCCCGAATGAGAAACGGGACTAAGCACTATGAAGAAGACTAGCAGACAAGCATTGGCGTATCTAGGGTTATTTTCTAGGGGAGCCTGGCGAAAATTAAATGTACTCTAGCTTAATACGCTGTGTATTCAAAAGTAACTGATATTGTATTATATAGCCAACCAGTCGATCGTGGCAAGGCAAAAAAATAAAAAAACATTTCATATTTAAGTTTTTTCTCTTAATATAATTTTAAAAAATACTACATGATTGTGTACTGAACTATGCTGTTTCATTTAAGATTTCAAGAAGTATATAATTGGTAGATCGCACAGGGTGTCGTTAGTAAACAGGAGATCTTGGGTATAATCAAGTTGGCCACTCCTGCCCTAGACCATACTGGGGGGGGGGGGGGGGGGGGCATAAACTTACTAAGTTACAATATTACGGATTTGACAATGTTACGGTGTCAACATCTACCTAAATGGCTGATCATTTTCTTTTAACATTATTGCCGAACTAATCAACACCTTTTTCCTACTTAGCCCAGAGTACGATAAAGTAAATATAAACACAGTTTTGTTTGCAGACCCTACTGAAAGGGTACTGTTTGCATATCACTTGACCTGGCCTTAGGTAGGAGGTACAATCATTCGTTTTAAACATTTTCGTTTTTTTTCGTTTTCGTGGTTTTCGTTTTCGCTTTTCGCTGAATAACTGTAAAATTTAAAAAAAATTATTACCCCCTGACATTTATCGGGTATGGGTCGTGGTCTACCTGTTTCGTTCACCTGGGTGGGCCACGAGCACTATTTTTTGCCGATAGTCCACCTAAATGATGAGTAGCATGCAATTTGAAAATGCTATGGGACGTGGTCCACCTGTCAATTGAGAACTAAACCTATCCCTAATAATAATACAAATGCTAAAGTAACTCTGTCTGTTACGCTTTCACGCCTAAACTACTGAACCGATTTTAATTAAATTTTGTACAGAGATAGATTTGACCTTGGGAAAGGACATAGGCTGCATTTCATCCCACAGCTGGACACGATATAACGCGTAGTCTATGCGGACGGAGTCGCGAGTGGAAAGCTAGTAAGTTATAACATCTAAACGACTGCATCAAATTTGAAAAAATGTAGCTAAGAACTATCTCGATTAAGTAAGCTTTAAAAGAAAAAATACCGCAGGAAATCGGTCCATTCGTTTAGGGGCTACGTTGCCACAGACAGAAACACAGATACATTTAGAACAGTATTTAAAAAAAACTTCCCACCGTAAACCCAGGTGGTCTCAGGACCCCTCCTGGGTAAAGTGGGTGGTGGGTAAAGAGGAATTCGTTTCACAACACATAGGCTACATTTTCCCGAATTCCCACGGGAACGAAGCCCAAAGATAAAATCAATTCAACTTACCATTAAGTAAACGCAATTTTGATGGCCAACACTTTTGCTTTCGTATTTGCAACAGGCACTTTTTTCAGAAATAACAAATTATTTTTATGAGATTGGTTGAAATGCTCTCATTCCTGGTGGTTACTGGTTACACTAATTTTAACACCAGTTTAACCACGAGGAAAACCCTATTTCCGTTGGTATGTTCAATAGGTAAGTTTAAACCGTGTGGTGATCGGTTGTGAATAACACCACCCCATCTCTTTCCGTGGGTGTCGTAAGAGGCGACTAAGGAAACACTAATGAAACCTGCCTCCTAGTAATCCATCCCAGGCAACGATACTTCATTTTTTTCTGAATCTGAGGTGTCGTCCTATGGTCTCATGCGGTGTGGTAGGCTCTGTAAAGGGCCGTCTGGTTCGCGACCATCCTCCCACCGAAGTCCGACACCAAACAGCTTGCTGTGTTCCGTCGGTGCGTGGGAGTACCAGTGCCTTTATAGGCATTTTCTGGGTTAACTCGCTCCATGGTCGACCTCATCTTTGACCTCATGGTCAAGATTGAGGTCAAGAGTTAACCCATTTATAATAAAAAAAATAAAAAAAATGTTTCAATATGCAAAATGTTCAAAAGCACGGCCGGCCGTGGCCGTAACACGATTTATTTTATCCTGTTACTAGAATATTTGCCTACACAGGCAAAGCTGCAAGAACCAGATACAGCTAACAATTATGTGTACGACTGGCCTAATATTATGAGCTTATGATTTACTAGTGAGACAGGGAGCAGCTTGAATAAATTGGTTTCAGTCCCAATATTGAGCTGAAGTTATTGCCACTTAGGACTAGAATCGTACTCTATTTGTTTAGTAACACATATATCTTTAGGATGCTAGCATATCTCTATGCTATAAAGACAACGTTTGTTGAGTAATAGATTTGTCCCACACATACTAACTAACTAACAGGGGAAATCAAAATAAAAGCTTGTAATAATAAAATTGTAAGATAATAAAGTTCAAAACTATTTTTACTTTGATTGTACTTCTTTCCATGTCTTTTTCAGCTGTCAAATAAATCTGGCCAACGGGAAAAAAATTCCCGTTGGCTAGACCAGTCTGACCATCAATCTGACCATAGGGAAACACTGATTTTAAACAGTCGTATAGTTAAGATCTCCTGTACAAAGGGATTTCATGTACTTCGAAATTTGGCAGTGGAGTTATTAACCCCCGAAAAAAAATGGGATATTGTTAAATGTCTTTTTTTTTTGTAAAAGGTATTTGTCAGGAAAAGATAATGTCACCCCTACCGTTCACACAATTTCCTACTTATCTTCTTCATAAATATACCTAAATCAACTAATTTGTACAGCATCCTTGCTTCCTCCGATGTCGGAAAAACAAGAATGCTGTTAAATACACCAGTTCACAAACCGTTAAGTTCAAATTTAGAAAAATTGTGATACGTTTCAGGCACAATCCGCACACATTCCGCTAAATAACTTGAAATTATCTGGCGAAACCTAAAAAATCAATGTAGAATTCTTTGAAAAATATTCACCTTTTACATTTATAGACAATGTCTCCAATTTTGATAAATAACTCCGGAACTACCTTCTGCACTGCATGTTAAATCAAAGATATATACACAGATTAGTTAGGAAATGCTGGAATATATTGTAGGTATGTTTCATTTTTATCTTAAATCAGATTTAATCTCGCACACGTAGAGTAGCCAGAAAGCATTACTGAGATGACTCATGTATCCCTGTACTTTTCTAGTTAGATCTTTCCTACATCTATAAGAGCTACATACATCATAGCTACGGAGCCAGACTTTCCATGCACTTAAGTATGATATGTAACGCACCCACATTTATATTCAGCGAGACATTTCTGCATTGCATCCGTGGCCTGCTTGGCCTCATTCCAATGCAACTGAGATACAGAAGTGCATAGATAATGTTTACGGGTGTTCCACATAAAACATTGTCTTACTTAGACGTACCAGGTATTATGTATTCTGTGTTTAGACAGAGATAAGAAAATGGATGATATAATTTTCAAATAATGCACATTGGTAGAGCTTTTTATTGACTGAAGTTTCAATCTCTACTGTAGGACAGGTACCTATAGGACTACAGGTACTTATAAGTATAGAATATAGGTACATAGTAATTCATATGATATCTGAGGTATTTACTCTCTATACGGGAAGATATTATTGTTATTGTAAACCAATATTGTCTACCCTATAAGGCATATTGTTATTGAAATATGATAACTTTGTAATTAGAGGCCCCAACATTCCAATCCATTTATGGGCATTTATTTATAGTAAGGGGTAAAAAGACACCAGTAACAAGACCCTTGAAATGTATGACGTAATTAAGACACATGTATTCAACTAGGTAGTATATAAAATATCTTTGAAAATAACTCAGTTCTAAAGCGTACTTCTTTAGTCTCATTTCGGCCCCGACAATACACTACTTACGATCCATTATTCTTCCCCTTTCCTACTAATCTCTCTCCCGTACTACATATTTATTTATGTTATTTTATACTTTATTGTACACAAACATTTTATCATCATTCTAGACGTACCGTTCCCTGAAAATGGCCTCCGAAGCCTCTAGTGTAGTCTGATTTGTAATGTGAACAAATTAGTAATTGGACATTGACAGCTGGGCAGAATCGCAACTGGACAGAAAGTGTAGTATTTTATGGTAAATAAAGAGATCCGGATATCCCTTTGAGTATGTAGTATTTGTTTAGGATATCCTGTATAGGTACCGAAGGCACATTTTTTAACAGAATTACATGTTAAATGAGTGAGAAGGCGAGAAACGACAGATTTTCTCATCTATAATAATTTTTTTACAAAACGTGATTCAAACATTTTGCGATCCCGCATATTGATATGTTACAAAATTCTATTCTCTAGCACTCCGCCCGAGACTTCGTTCCCATAGGAATTCGGGAAAATTATGTTGCCTATATTCATAAGGGTTAATGTAGCATTCTAATGAATGGTGAAATAATTTTTCAAATCTGTCCAGTAGTTTTGGAGCCTATTCAACACAGACAAAAACAATCAAATCCTTCCTCTTTATAATATTAGTATTATAGATGTATCGCTTAAACTACAAGTCTGTAGCGACCTATCTAGCACATATGTATATATAAGTATAGTCAGGAACGTGCGCAAGCGGCTCGGCTCGCGGATTCAGTCGTCCTGCCTTCGCCCGTCGCGCGCACACGCGTTAGCGATTACATATATTTTCCGACAACCAAAATTGTAACAATCTTGTATGTTTTAAGTAACAATATACCCGGACTTTCGAGAGCTGAACTTGATCGTTTCACTTGAACTCCCTCCTTATGTGTCGTCTATGGACATATAACCTACAAGTCTATAACATATTGTTTATTAATTTGCTTCCTCCTAAGGATGCAAGGGTTCTTAACCCTTCTAATCATAACAAGAACTAGTAATCTGAAATGTTTTACAGACAAATGGAAATAAAGGAACTTTCTGTTAGCCAATCCATATCACCTGATCTGTACAGCAAGATATAGACCGCGTTACAACTTTAAATGAAAGATGAATGTATTCCGAATCTTGATTTAACGCCACACTTTGCCAATAAATCCATCTTTTCACTTTATTTTGTTTTATTTATTCTGGCAATGGGACGAGGTTTTAACTAGGTCGAGAAAAGGTAAACTAGGTACTATTGTTAAAAATGTATGCGTCAGAACAGACCTGCAGAACTTAAACGGAATAAAGGGACTAAACGCGCTTCTTCATCTTTTTTTTATTGGATAATGTGTTCGCTCTGGATCCAGGGGCGAAGATGCGGTTGAGGTTGTAGCCAGCTCACCCAGAAGTTGCCTTTTCACTCGCACTTTAAAGATATTCGGGCTATATGATGAGCCCAAACGCAGGCAGAGAAGTCCATTCATCTCACGTAAAATATAAATTTTACTTGTAATATTATCATTGCCATTGGACGGATTAAAAACTCTCGGGATAGTTAAGTGCGCCTCATACTTGATTATATCTACACCATAAGAAGAAGACATAAAATTTTTATGGATTTAGATGGCGCTGTGTGAATTGTCCAAGAATCCGGCCAAGTGCGAGTTGGACTCGCGCACGAAGGGTTAGTTCACATTTCCCCCCTGAGAGAATCCCCCTTAGGGGGGAAAAGTGAACTCTCGTGTAAAATTTGTGCAGAAATCCCCCTTGACATTTAAGAAGAGTGCAGTTTTCCCCCCTAATAATAAAAAAATATGTTTGGTTTGATTAGATACATTTTCCATGATATATGTATAACTAGCATTCCACCCGGGACTTCGTTCCCGTGGGAATTCGGGAAAATGAAGTATTATTATTATTACACTTTTATGTATACAACGACTTAAGTTTTTCCTAAGTAAATAAAGTTTTACCCAGGGCGTGTGCCATATTCACCGACGAAGTCATGTTTCCTACTTTATTCAGTAACTTCCGAACTAGAATAAGTACTTTATGAAAAACTAAAATTAAACAAAACTTTTTTTTAAGTGTGGCTCGAAATTAACTACATTAATGCTTTTCCTGCCCATATTAATTTTAGGAGCAATAATGTTCGTTTATCTATACTAATATTATAAAGAGGAAAGATTTGTATGTTTGTATGTAACGAATAAACTTAAAAACTACTGGACCGATTTCAAAAATTCTTTCACCATTAAGCTGCTACATTATCCCTGAGTAAGATAGGCTAAATAATGTTCCCAAATTCCCACGGGTATGAAGTCCCGAGCGGGATGTAAGTCTCAAATCAAATGATAAACAAAACAAATGATTTCAGACTTTCCTTTTTACTTTTTAATATGTTATAAGTTTCTATGTATCCTGGTGATAAACATGTAATAGAAAACTACCGTCCCATATCAATTCTTGTAGTTTTTGGAAAGGTTTTTGAAAAGCTTGTTTGCAAGTACTTATCTTGGCACTTAAAACCCTATATAAAGAAAATCAGCATGGTTTTACAAGATCTCGATCTACAACTACTAATCTCACATCATTTTTGTCGAGCTTGTCGAAGTCTGTAGATAAACGAATTCCTGTCGATGTTGTTTATACTGACTTCTCCAAGGCCTTCGATAGGGTCGATCACAATATTCTTCTCAGAAAGCTTTCCTGCATGGGTATCGCGGGTTCACTCATAAAGTAGTTTAACTCTTACTTACGAGATAGATTCAGCAGGGTAGTAATTGATGGTTACAGCTCAGAACCATTTCTGGCTACATCGGGCGTCCCTCAAGGGTCCCACCTAGGTCCCATCCTTTTCAACGTTTTCATCAACGACATTGTGGATTGCTTTCACGATTCTCATTGTTATTTATTTGCGGACGACTTAAAAGTATCAAAAGCTATAAAATCCGCGGAAGATACAATTTTGCTTCAAAAAGATCTTCATAACTTAGAAAGCTGGTGTGAATTAAACAAAGTGGTACTTAATACGGAAAAATGTTTCTATATGCAGTTCACCCGAAATAAAGTTGTTACACGGAATAAATATAGATTCAATAATATAGAATTAAAATCAGTTAATGAGACGCGAGATTTGGGAAATTGGATGGATAGGGAACTAAAATTTGATAAGCACATAACAAGAGTAGTAAACAAATGTTTTAAAACACTCGCATTTGTCCTTAGGAACCGGATACCAAAATTTTGCTTTTTAACGCCTTGGTGCGATCATCGTTAGAATATGGAAGCATCATATGGAATCCCCATTACGAGGTTTACACCAATCGGTTAGAAAGTGTTCAAAGGAGATTTCTATATCATTTGGCTTATGGCAATTATTTAGCTAAGAAACTTCCAAGCTATGTACATAGACTGAATCATTATAGGATACGTACCCTTGCCAGTCGCAGAACTTTCTTAGACATGAAATTTTTATACAGGTTGTTAAATGGAAAGTTTGATTGCAGCAATTTGATATAAATTATTCAGTTTAGTACTCCACGCCGGTTACCACGTATTAAAGCCTTCAATTTCCTTGTTGTTCCCTCGTCTAACACTAACCTTGGCCACTTCTCAATATTAAATAGACTCTGTAGACAATTCAACTCATTAGCTAAAACACACGGACTAAACATTTTTGAACCTTTTTGGAAATTTAAAAAAACTGTTTTACAGAACAGTTGATACTTACATCAGACTCTAATTTATAGACTCTAATTCAGTCTTTATCAACGTGGGCGATAACGCCCCCTTGTGGGCGCTGCAGGCCTAAAGGGGGGCGGTAAGAGACCCAGAAAAAAAAGGGGGCGTTGTGTAGGGCTTTGGGGTCGATTTATAATTTCATCTACCTAGCTAGGAAGACTCTTAGACACCGACTGAGCTCTCGACTCTCGACTACATCTTGTGAACATCAACTAATATTAATTAAGATATAGCTCAAACTCGGTTCGATATAATAGACCGCGGGCAATCATGTTTTAACAAGTTTTTGTTAAATAATCCGATTTGTACATTCCTGTATCAATCGGCTGGTTCTATAATACTTGTTCTTGCTTGTCGAGTACGATTGGGCGTCGAATGAGATAAACGAGTTTATGCACGTTTGTCTTATTCCTGTTGGTGCGTGCTGCTTATGCAATCCTATATAAACGACGTAAATTTATTTTATTTTCATTTGCGGTTTCGCGCATAATAGATAAGCAGTACTTCATTATAACACTTACGTATTTCTCAAAACAAAACAATGTCGGAAGTAAAAAAGAAGAGACGGCAATACTCTGCGGAATATATTAAATTCGGATTTATTGAAAATCCCACAAACCCGTCGTCGCCTTTGTGTCTTCTATGTCTAAAAACATTTTCGAACGAAGCAATGAAGCCTTCAAGACTGCAAGATCATTTGAATAAAATGCATCCAGATAAGAAAGACAAGAATGTAGCATATTTTCAAGACCTAGAGAAGAAGCATAATACTCAGCCAAGTGTATCAAAACTATTTTCGGCGGCTGCTAAGCAAGATGACGACGGACTTCGAGCTTCGTACAATATCTCTTTGTTAATTGCTCAAAAAGGCAAACCACACAACATCGGAGAAGAGTTAATTTTGCCAGCAATAAAGGAAGTAATAACTACTGTGCTTCATAAACCGGCCGCAGATATTATCCGAAAAATTCCTTTGAGTAATAATTCTGTGCAAAGACGAATTGATGAAATGGCTGAAAACATTGAAGAATCATTGTGCAATCATCTGAGGACTAGTCAATTCTCAATTCAGCTCGATGAGTCCACTTTACCAACTAATGAAGCGTTGTTGCTATCTTACGTGAGGTTTATTAAAGATGAGAAAATACGTGAAGAACTATTGTTTGCCAGAAATTTGGAGACAGATACAAAAGGCGAAACCATATTCAATACATTGGAAAAGTTTTGTGAAGAGAAAGAGATTCCTTTGAAAAATATTATATCAGTTGCTACGGATGGCGCTCCGGCTATGACAGGGCGCCATAAAGGCTTCATAGCGTACTTAAAAAATAAAATTCCAGATGTCCTTGCTATACATTGCGTTATTCATAGACAACATTTGGTTGCTAGAAACTTAAGTGAACGACTATTTCAATCACTGCAATATATCATCAAAGCAGTCAATAAAATCCGTAGCAGCTCTTTGAATGATAGATTATTTCATCAGCTTTGTGTTACTAATGACGAAGATTTCAACCGTTTATTGCTTCATACTGAAGTTCGTTGGCTGTCAAGAGGCAATTGTCTGATTCGATTTTACAACCTGTTTGACTCTGTGATAGAGTTCTTGGAAACTAAAGATACAGAACTGCGCAACAAGCTCATAACATCAAAGAATGATATAGCTTACATGACAGACCTGTATAAATTGTTCAACGACATGAACCTCCAACTGCAAGGCGATGAACTAAATTTAATTAAAACAAAAAATGTCGTTGCTGCTTTCGCAGCCAAACTGCTTCTGCACAAAAAGAATATGGGCAGACGTGAGTTTCACAATTTTCCGAATTTATCAGTATCCTGCAGTAACGACGACTTGTTTGCCTACTGCCAACATTTGGAAAACCTCCACATTGACTTCACCGAACGATACCAGGACATTTTAAACTTGGAAATACCAGACTGGGTGTTAGATCCGTTTTCAAATGTCAACATAGCAATGTCACCTCAGCTGGAAGAAGAACTTATAGAATTGACAACAAACGAAGAAATAAAAATCAAGTTCAAAAATGGATATCAAGAATTTTGGCTTCAAAAACCGATCCTGCAATTGTACCCTGGATTGTGGTCAATTGTTCAACGATTCTTGATAGCATTCCCATCGTCATATTTGTGTGAACGTGGTTTTAGTGCTGTGGCAACGCTGCTTACTAAAAAGAGAAATCGTTTGCGTGTTACCGAACGTGGCGACTTGCGGCTGTTTTTGAGTAAATTGGAACCTGATATCAACAAACTTATTGAACAGCATCAGATTCAACCTTCACATTAGTTTTTATATAAGAATTGATTATGTTTGTTTTATTTTCAATAAAAGATACTCTGTCCGAATACTATAAAGTTGCGTTTCAATAATCAGTTATAAGTACTTAGCGGTTTTTAAGTATGTTTAAAAAGGGGGGCGTTAAAAAATAATTTATTCTTAAAGTGGGCAGTAGACAAAAAAAGGTTGGGAACCCCTGCTCTAATTTATAGGAGATGAGTTTGGCTTTATTTGTATTATTATTGTATTATTATTATATGTATAATTTGTTGATTGCATCAAAGCACATAGACATAAGATCAAGTTATTACAAATCAGTATTCAATAATGTTCCTCATTTCGTTTAAGTATAAGAGAATGCTTTGTTTTTGTTATTTTTGTTTGATTGGAGGTTTTGTTTTTGGTTACTTTTATTTTTCTGAAATTTAACAAGTTGTTAGACATTTTTTATAGATGTTATGGACCAAGTGATAAATTGGGCATTATTTATAATGACCGGGCATTATGAAAAATGCCCAATATGAGAGGGCAATTTGATAATAATTATTCAAATAATTAAATTGACCGGGCATTATACATAATGCCCATCACCTTTTGGGCAGAGTAATACCTACTAACATATTCAATTGCTATTTTTTATTATTATTATAGTCATTTAACTACAAATAAAGTAAATGTTAAACAATTTAAATAATCAGACTCATTATTTGGATTAATTAGTAAGGTAAAAGGCGAGGGCGAAGCTCGGAGCGTCCCTCTCCCCCAATCCAAGATGGCTGCCATACCAGTTAAGATTCTAACGGGGAGACGAGGTCGCAGACCGATCCGAACTCCGCGTAGGGCGAAGCCCGGAGCGTCAACCTCCTCAATCCAAGATGGCCGCCATACAAGTTTAGATTATGTAGGTGAGGCGAGGCCGTAGGCCGAGGTGAGCTGCGTTTAGGGTGCGGCCGAAGGCCCAACTCCGCGTAGGGCGAAGCCTGAAGCGTCACCAAGCGTCTTACCCACCGACTGCCTTCCGAAAATTTCATATCCGCCAACTTGGATTTAAGTTGAGGGAATCGTGACAAGAAGGGCAAACCCCGGAGTGAAGCGATTCCCCGCATAAAAAATCCAAGAAGGCGGATATGAAATTTTCGGGCATGCCGGCATGGGTATCGTTTAATAGGTTGTCGGGGATGCTGATTCCGAAAATGTCGTTCATTTTGATATCCAAGATGGATGACGTTTGCATTTTTGAAAAAACTGCCATGGGTGTCGTTTAATAGGTTTTCGGGGGTGTTGATTCCGTAAACGACATCCATTTTGAAATCCAAGGTGGCGGACATGCATGTTTTGTAAAAATCTGCCATAGATGTCGTTTTAGATTTTGAAATCTAAGATGGCGGCCGTGAAAAAAATTGTTAAATTGCAACGAGGCCACTTACCTCCCCGCACTGCATCAAACTTAGCTTTATTATCAAATTGCCCAATTGTCACGTAGCAATATAATAATGACCGGGCAATATGATAAATAATGAAGTTTAGATAGTAATTAATCACTTTGCCCGATAGAGCTACACATTATTAATAATGCCCGGGCATTATTAATAATGCCCGCATTAATCACTTGGTCCATAACATAGATAATGTATGATATTGTTGCTTTAAGAAGTTCAATAATTTTATATTTTTTTCTTTGTCAATTATTTTAAGTGTAACTTTAAGCGTCATCTTTAAATTGTATATTTAAGAGTCATCTTTGAGAATGCTGTGTTCTCCTATAATTAGTGGAGCATTCACAATTTTTATTTTGTGTAAGTTCTTTTAAGATGTAAAATGACTCCACTGTTGGAGATCCTAAACTAAATAAATAAATAAATAAATAAATGTCTGTTTGTGGCATCGTAAGTAGCTCCTAGAGGAATCAACCGATTTCGATGCGGGTTTTTTGTTTGAAAGCTGCTGTGATGATGGTTCTTAGCTTTATTTGATCAAAATCGGTTTAGCCGTTTCAAAGTTATACGCAATAAATGTCGGGGGTTATACAACATTTTTAAATACGGGATTGGGACCGTCAAAAACATATTTTTTGAAATTGTCTTTTTACAAACAAGAAAAAATATTACCTACTAAGAAATAAGGAATTTTTGGAGAAGTAAAAAGCCTAAATCACATTATTTATAACATTTACACGTTTATTTGCACAGTATTTTTATTGTATTAACACAGTACTTACAGTATTCTAGTTGTAGTTGTGATTGTGGCTTAAATATTATAAAACACATTAATTAATGATTCATTTTAGTACGAGTTAACCCCAGGGGGGATTTGTAGACTTTCATTTTTTTCGAGTTCACTTTTCCCCCTTAAGGGGGATTTTAGGGGGGATTTGTAGACTATTATTTTTTAGAGTTTAAATGTGAACTAACCCCGCACGAAGGGTTTCGTACCATTATCTATAAAAACGAGCAAAAAAATTACGTTTGTTGTATTAGAGCCCCCTTAAATACTTATTTTATTGTTTTTTTTTGTATTTACGTTATAGCGGCAACAGAAATACATCATCTACGGTTCATGAGATACAGACTGGTGGTAGACGGACGGATAGACAGACAGCGTAGTCTTAGTAATAGGGTCCCGTTTTTACCCTTTGAGTACGGAACCCACACGGAACCCTGAAAATAATGCGGTGGAACGTCATCAATATAGCTATAATAAAATCTATTTTATCCCTAAGATGGTACCTCTATAAATTGATCAAAGGACTTTGTAACCCACTACCCGCCTCAATCATGTCAAGCAGATATGCTAATTCGATTATATCACGGAATACATGTCTATTAGGTTCAATCTTGATCCTAAATTAGCCCTAGGTAACGGGGTTAAAGGTATTGTTAGAAACTAATAGAGCACAGATAGATAGAGCATAGACAGAGGTGCTACGTAGATCGATTTTTTCTCACAACACTTCACTTATTTTTCCAGTAATTTGTAAGACGGCGCGCGGTCACTCCACTAGTTCCATCTCTCTCTGTCCCGCAAGCAAGATAGGACAGTGTCGTTCCCCCCCCCCTTTCCTCAGCTATTTGGGAGTCTTTTGGAATGGTATTTGAGTTGAGCTACCTTATAGTGTTTTATTGAGGAATCCGCTGGTGGAAATTGGAAATTGTGGTTGATGGAATTGTAGTGTATTTGCGTTGCGATTGAGTCTTTCACCCAGTTGCAGAAAGACCCATTAAGGTTAATGCTGGTTAATGAGCCAGCATTGTAACAGGAAGGTTGCAGGTTTAAATCCTGGTAGCGGGCACTGTATCACTAAATTCGTCTTTTCGGATATACAGGGCTTTAGGTATCTCTCTTTCAACCTCTCAGGTGGTTAATCAGTCCATGAAACTGAACAACTTTAATATAATAATAATTAATAATAATTTTCTTTATTTGCATAAAACATGGTAGGTATAAAAGATCATTATAAATAACTTAAAGTACTGTGACATGTTTTGCCAACCTTTAAAATTAGCATGCAAAAACATAAGTTTAATTTACAGTCGTCTGGCTACTATTATAATATAAAAAAAAAAGTAAGTCAAAGGAAAAAAGTAAGTCAAGTAAGTAAGGAAAAAAAAGTAAGTCAGTATTAAAAAAAAATATTAAACATTTGTAAATTAGTAATAAAATAACTATATAAATTAAATGTCAAAAATAGTGAATTTCCAAGGAACATAGGTCAAAATACGAAAAAAAAGTTTTTGAGTTCCCATACAAACTTCATCAGCATATAGCGCATTTTGTATGGGATATCAACATTTTTTTTTTGTATTTTGACCTATGTTCCTTGGAAGTTGGGAAGTTGTTCAGTTTCATGGACTGATTAACCACCCGAGAGGTTGACAGAGAGATACCTAAAGCCCTGTATGTACTGATTTTTCATTAATTATTACTTCCTCAGAGTCAGCGGTGAAGAAAAACAAGACATTGAAATCCGCACATCTAAGAAAATTATTTTTCGAAGGGCGCGGTCTGCCAACCCGCATTGGGCTAGCGTGGTGGACTATGGCTTAAGGGAGGCACTTGCCCCTAGGTGGGGACGTATATGGCCTGATAAAAAAAAAACAACAGGAACAAAGTCTATCTAGGCGACCGCTAACGGCCGGTTCGGTCAATTAGAACCTAACTATTACGGTGTAACTACCAGTAGCAATTAAATAGCTTTAAAATTACTCTGCAGCTCTAGCACGATAACGACAAACTCGCGCTCGGCGTCGGCTGAAACTGCACTTTGATTGCGCGAGGGTCCCGCGCAAAGGCTTGCTCGCCCTATGGCGTTGTCAATGTTGACATTTTGACATAGGACCGCGGTTTTGTCGCGGCGCTGTCACTGCTATCTAGTTTAGATTTAGCTTTTGGTGTCGGATTATTTTAAACTAATAAATGAAGCCGTGTGAGTCCCCGGCAGAGTAGAATAGGACCACCCTCTTTCTTACCGAGGTGTCGTACAAGGCGACTAAGGTAGATATGCAAGCAAGTTCATCTGCACACAGAGAAGGAAAACTCTGCAATTATATCAAAACCCTCGCCAACCCGTCTGCCAAGCGTGGTGAGTATGGCAATTACCCCTCACGTTATTGAGGGAGGCCCGCGTGCCCCAGCAGTGGGGACGTATATGGGCTGATGAAGATGGAGAATAAATGAAACGCTACACACTCAAAGGCCTACACTTAGGTTTTCCCTTGTGTCGTGGGTCCCTTGGAAAACACAAAGACAGACACAAACACCCATGACCCTAGAACAAACATCTGCTTTTTACACAAATATTTGCCCCGGCTGAGATTCGAACCCGGTACGCGTCGATTAAGAGGCAGCGACACTATTACTCGACCAAACCGGCCGGCTGTCAAAAGATATGATGATAAAGAAATCAAAAAAGAAATCAAGATTCGGGGCTGGATCTAAGACATAACGTACACTGTTTTAGAAAACTATTGATTACTAGCATCCCGCTCGCGACTCGTTCCCGTGGGAATTCTGGAAAATGATGTAGCCTATGTTACTCAGGGATAATGTAGCATCCTAATGGTGAAAGAATTTTTAAAATCGGTCCAGTAGTTTCGGAGCCTATTCGTTACTTACATATAAAAATACAAATCTTTCCTCTTTATAATATTAGTATAGATTAAAAAAACGTATATTTCTCTCTAGCGCCTGATACAAATACGAAAGCAAAAGTATCATCTATACCAGGGGTGGCCAACTTGATTATACCCAAGATCTCCTGTTTACTAACGAAACCCTGTGCGATCTACCAATTACATACTTCTTGAAATCTTAAATGAAACATCATAGTTCAGTTCACAATCATGTAGTATTTTTTTTATTATATTAAGAGAAAAAACTTAAATCTGAAATGTTTTTTTATTTTTTTGCCTTGCCACGATTGACTGGACTAACAGTCGCGATCGACCGGTCGGTCGTGATCGACCGGTTGGCCACCCTTGATCTATACTAATATTATAAAGAGGAAATATTTGATTGTTTGTTTGCATCGAATAGGCTCCGAAACTACTGGACCGATTTGAAAAATTCTTTCACCATTAGAATCCTATATTATCCGGGATGGACATAGGGTACAGTCAAGAGCACATCAAGCTTGACACTTTGTACTTTGGACCGGCCCTGCATTGTATGGCGCGCGGTATAAATAAGAGCTCAGCTTAAACTGGTAGTGTCAAGTGTACGTTCTCTACTGTACATGATTTTCCCAGATTCACACGAAAACGAAGTCCCGGGCGGAAAGCTAGTTTAAAAAAAAGCAATTACAAACTCACTGAACGATTCTAAGAGCATTAATCGACTTTGTATTGTTAAAAAATTAAAAGTAAAACTTAAAAGTTCTATGAAGAGTAACAATCAAGACACGTTTTTTAATAGCATTAATAACTCAAAAACTTCTCAAACTTCAAAAAGTTTTTCAAACTTTAATTGTCTTGGAAATCAATTAGATTTTTTATAGGCATAATTTTAACGATTGTTAAAAAAATTGTGAAGTGAAACCAATTACGTTTGTTAATTTGATTTAATTAAGGTCATTATAACCAGATCAGCATCCCGAGCACAACCAGCGAGTCGCGCCACTCAAGATCGTGGTGAGTTTCACTTTGACAGTGATTCACGTTCGATAGGTATCCATGATATACAGGGTGTAAAGGACAGCTTAGCTAATACTGAAATGGTGGAATTTACCCATAACTATCATCAGCTATAAGTAATATTTTTTTCCTACGCAAAGGATCCCCCCGCGCCGCGCTACTATCGGAGTACGATGTATGCTCGTTTTCGTGTTTTACGTTGTTATGATTGTTTTTTATTGCAAAATTGAGTGTATTCGATTAAATAATTTAAAAAATGAAAATTTTCCGGAGATAATTTCCACTGGAAAATCATTCAGAATGATGGTCTGAGTCTAGGGCATCAGTTTTTGCTAAGCTTTCTTTTACACCCTATATGTATTATACAATGAATTTTATAAATTGTATTACTATAATGCAAGTGTTGGTTAAGAGACTATACTTACGAATACATCTATTATTCTAATTAAAAATTATTTATGTGTGTATAACGCCGAACAAAACCGCTTGCTGACAAAACTTAGTTCCTTAAAATATCAACAGATGGCACTAGTCTTATTGTAAAACGCGGTATCGAAGTGTAAGCAAGATTTGTATAAGGTGAAACTGTTTTATTGTGTTTTTTAAGCTCTTAAATATACCGTTTGTCTAGTGCACTCGAAGCTACCTTAGTGCAACTAAGGGATTGCACAACGTCTGATTACCGTTAGTTTGAAGTTTCACCGTCAACTGAGTGGCACGACTCGCGGGTTGTGTTCGGGCTGCTGATATTACAGAAATCATACATCATTTTTCTACTTTTTTCTACTGCAATCTTGTGCCTCTATTTAATACATTACTGCGAAGAAGGAATAAGAAGAGCGTAAGACCTGAAACAGTTATTAAAGAGTTTTATGAATTAATTAGTTATTTATGTTACTTCCTTACTAATATGGGCTACATAATTTTCCCAAATTCCCACGGGGACGAAGTCCCGGGCGGAAAGGTAATACATAATAATAAGGTTGCTGTATTACAGCTGCGGCACTTCAAAGTCTGTCCACACAGGTCGCTAGCGGCGTAGTCAGTTTCAGGTCGCTAGTCAGTTTAGTGAATGTATGAATGCATGAATGAATGAATGAATAACATAGGAATAAGTGATATATGACAGCTGCAGCATTCCATTTCTTATTTCTATTCTATTATATCTCTGTTTATAAGCTGAATGACAAATGATCATTAGAGGTGCATTGAACAGAAATTACTTGAAAATAAATTCTTACCGCGGTGATAGCCCAGTTGGTAATGAGCCAGACTTGTAATCCGAAGGTTGCTTGTTCAAATCCTGATGCGGGCCTGTACCACTAAATTCGTCTTTTCGGATTTATGTGCGGATTTCTAATTATCACTTGCTCAACGGTGAAGGAAAACATCGTGATGAAACCCGTTCGTCCAAGAAAAAATCATTTTCGAAAGACGAGCGATCCACCAACCCGCATTTGGCCAGCGTGGTGGACTATGGTCTAAATCCCCTTCGTGTTTTGAAGGGAGGCCCGTGCCCCTCGATGGGAACGTATATAGGCTGTTAAAAAGTGAATATATGACAGCTGCAGCATTCCAAAGTCATGTACACAGGGCGCTGGCGGCGTATCAACTATAAGTATGAAAGTATGAGTGTAAAAGTACGAGAGTAAGTAAGTATGAGTGTGAATGAGAGATGAATGTATGAGAATATGAAGTATGAGCGTATGAATTTAAAGGAGAATGAAAGTGAAACTATGAGAGTATGTAAAATATTACCATAATAAGGTTGCTGTATGAGAGCTGCAGAATTCCAAAGGCTGTCATGTAGACAGGGCGCTGACTGCGTATGAGGGCTACCACAGCTAGTCGTCGGAGCTCGTTGTTGCCTCGAGTCAGCTCCCAGCCAGAGTTGAAGATCGCATTTGGGACCAGCGAGGCCTGTGGAAAAGTTTTCTATATCTATACATATTATATCTATTTATACATATTATAAAGAGGAAAGATTTGATTGTTTATTTGTTTGTATTGAATAGGCTCCAAAACTACTGGATCGATTTGAAAAATTATTTCACCATTAGAATCCTACATTATCCGGGATGGAAATAGGGTACATGATTTTCCCAAATTCCCACGGGAATGAAGTCCAGAGCGGAATGCTAGTCTATACATATTATAAAGAGGAAAGATTTGATTGTTTGTTTGTTTGTTTGTTTGTTTGCATCGAATAGGCTCCGAAACTACTGGACCGATTTGAAAAATTCTTTCACCATTAGAATCCTACATTATCCGGGACGGACATAGGGTACATGATTTTCCCAAATTCCCACGGGAATGAAGTCCAGAGCGGAATACTAGTAGTATTATAAGGAGGAAAGATTTGATTGTTTGTTTGCATTGAATAGGCTCTGAAACTACCGGACCGATTTGAAAAATTCTTTCACCATTAGAATGCTATATTATCCCTGATGAACATTGGCTACATAATTTTCCCGAATTCCCTCGGGAACGAAGTTCCGGGCGGAATACCGGTAAGTTATAAGTCTAAAATTTAAAAAAATTATCACCCCCGACACAATGTCTCACCACAAAAAAACTAAAACTTAGACAATGTTTTAAACCGATTTATGTTAGTTTTTTTTAAAATTAATAATGACTTTGCTTTTGACCACAAACCTATTCACTCGAACTTTAAAGAGATTCGGGTTATATATTTTTGTTTTGGACATTGACTAAGTGGTATTTTAATGTTTTGTGGTTAAGCAGTTATGCGTATGACTCTTAAACACTAGAACAGAGGTTCCTAACCTTTTTAATATTGTTACCCCTTTATTTTTCGCATAGGACTTTGAAGATTCTCGAGTTGTAGCACTGCCACAAATATGGTTCACAGTTATTATTTTTTTACGATTCTAATAATTAGGTTCTTCGTTTCAAAATGACTAAATAGGGAGAAATAATGAAACTTTTATCTTACATTTTTTAAGGTAAATATGCCATTATTTAGGTACACACGGCAGCACATCTGGCTATACATGTTGACCTTGAAGTCGCCCGTATATCGTTCGTAATACGTTAGTACTATTATATATTCTGTGGTAATAGCTAAGGTCAGCTTTCGTAGTGCATATGGGTAACCTGACTTCATCTAGATTTTGTTTCATTCACCGTTCTGTCGGCCCTAAAAACTTCAATTCGACCGACACAGCACCACGGGTCAAATTACTGACCTCATTTTTTTGAAGTCGATTAAATTAAATATCGAAGATTTTTTTATTAACCCTCTAGGTGTGGCTCAGGCCAGCAGACGCACGGAACTTAAACAATGAATTTAGGTATTCTATGTCTGTCAATACACAGTGCCTTCCTAGTGTCTATTGATGCCAAAAGAACCATATTTAGTGCCATCATAGTTTAAGAAATATAGGTTGTTGTTTGTGGGTCTGCTGGACTGATATCAGCCCAGCAGACCCACCTCTCGTACACGGAAACGGCTAAAGTTAGAGACATGGTTCTAGTTCTAAGTGGGACAAATCTTGCAACTGAATTCAAGACCAGTTCTCCTCAACCGATTGAGCTGAAATTTGGTATGCTTATGTAAGTACGATGACAATGCAATGTAATGGTACCATTGAGCTGGTCTGATGATAGAGTCTGGAGGCGGCCATAGGAAATCCTTAATGAAACGGCGGAATCGCATCGAGTTTAGGTTCGTTGGATTTGTCTTTTTGAGCACTTTAGTGCTAGATGATGTCCAGGATCCTGATTGGAGTTGAGAGGTGGCTATAGGAACTCCTTAACGAAACGGCAGAAACTCATCGAGTTTGGGTTCGTTGGATTTGTCTTCCCGAGCACTTTGGGGCTAAATGATGACCAGTGTCCTGATGATGGAGTCGGGAGGTGGCCATAGAAACTCCTAAACGAAACGGCGGAAACTCGTCGAGTTTGGGTTCGTTGGATTTGTCTTTACGAGCACTTTAGTTCTAGATGATGTCCAGGGTCCTAATGATGGAGTCGGGAGGTGGTCATAGGAACTCCTAAACGAAACGGCGGAAACTCATCGAGTTTGGGTTCGTTGGATTTGTCTTTTTGAGCACTTTAGTTCTAGATGATGTCCAGGGTCCTAATGATGGAGTCGGGAGGTGGTCATAGGAACTCCTAAACGAAACGGCGGAAACTCGTCGAGTTTGGGTTCGTTGGATTTGTCTTTACGAGCACTTTAGTTCTAGATGATGTCCAGGGTCCTAATGATGGAGTCGGGAGGTGGTCATAGGAACTCCTAAACGAAACGGCGGAAACTCATCGAGTTTGGGTTCGTTGGATTTGTCTTTTTGAGCACTTTAGTGCTAGATGATGTCCAGGATCCTGATTGGAGTTGAGAGGTGGCTATAGGAACTCCTTAACGAAACGGCAGAAACTCATCGAGTTTGGGTTCGTTGGATTTGTCTTCCCGAGCACTTTGGGGCTAAATGATGACCAGTGTCCTGATGATGGAGTCGGGAGGTGGCCATAGAAACTCCTAAACGAAACGGCGGAAACTCGTCGAGTTTGGGTTCGTTGGATTTGTCTTTACGAGCACTTTAGTTCTAGATGATGTCCAGGGTCCTAATGATGGAGTCGGGAGGTGGTCATAGGAACTCCTAAACGAAACGGCGGAAACAAGTTTGGGTTCGTTGGATTTGTTTTTTCGAGCACTTTAGTTGCTCCGAATAGTATAAAATCTTTATAAGGACTTCTCATCGAGGAATTAGATAGTACCATGGAAAGCAATTGATTATGATTAGTTCTAAATTAACCGGAAAAATACCGTGCAATAATGATGCATTACAAGAAATGCAGAGTTTGAGAAACAACTAAAAAGTGTAAAAAAAAATATTATTAAAAAAACTTTTTTTAAAACAAGCTTTAATTCTAAAATGCAGTTGTACTAAAACGAAAAAAATAAATGTATGCAAGGGTCATGCTGATAAATATTATTTGATATACGTATACATCAATGTTTATTCAGCAATCTTGCATAAAACTATATTATATTCTAGGTACATAAAATAATATCAAAAGCTTATTGTAGCGCAAACGAAAAAAAAGAGGAATAGATAAATTTCATGCGCGCTACAAGCTTTCGAAATTATTTATAATATAATAATTATTTATTATCGTTTTAGTACAACTGCATTTTAGAATTAAAGCTTGTTTAAAAAAAAAGTTTTTTTAAAATTATATTCTTGTATATCTACCACCCAGATGGGTGGGTTGAGTACCCAGTTATTGTTTAGGTTGTATATATATTGTATTTTTTATTTGTAAAATTCATTGTTGTGTTAGACGTAAGCCAAACAGTTTTTGTATTGCTTTTGTTCAACTTTTACCGGTTGCTGTTTTATAAATTTTAACTATGCATATTGTATGGAGCTACTTAGGATTAACAACAGACGGAAATCCCACTCTTCATATACAGGGCTTTAGGTATCTCTCTTTCAACCTCTCGGGTGGTTAATCAGTCCATGAAACTGAACAACTTCCCAAGGAACATAGGTCAAAATACGAAAAAAAAATTTTGATGGATATCATACAAAATGCGCTGTATGCTGATGAAGTTTGTATTAACCACCCGAGAGGTTGAAAATGAGATACCTAAAGCCCTGTATATATATTATTTTTTTATCATGTTATTAACAGCATCTACAGACTTTGTGTCCGTAAACTTGTCTATAGATTAAGTTTTCTTGTTAATACTTGCTTTATTAACTACACTGTACTTTCCATAGTAGTTTAATACTAATAATTAACTGTAATAAGCAGATGTAGCGTAAAAACTAGTCTACACTAATCTACATCTTCACTAATATTATAAAGAGGAACGTTTGTATTTTTATATGTAACGAATAAACTTAAAAACTACTGGACCGATTTCAACAATTCTTTTACCATTAGAAAGCTATATTATCCGCGATGGTGGGCATAGGCTACATAATTTTCCCGAATTCCCACGGGAAAGAAGTCCCGGGCGGAATGCTTGTTTACAATAAAATAAAAAGAACGTTTTTGAAACAACGACCGGTCCGGAACGAGGATTACTCCTGTATCTATGTGGTTACCTCATAGGTGACGTCTCCAGCGGCCATCATGTACCCTGCAAGAAGGCTGGCACACGCCGTTATATACGTCACGCTGGCCACTAAGAATGTCAAACTCCTTTCTTCCACCTAAGGGAAACACCAATCTATCTTTTTTGGGAATATATTCTTTGAACCCTAAGGAATAGGCACAACCTATGAAAACACGGAAAAACTCTGGACTGTCATATCATAATTACTTAGTCTCTAGTAAGTATGCCTAAAAGAACCTGCAGCGTGAAGATATGCACGCAAAACTATTTGAACAAAAACAGTCAGTTGACCTACTTTTGTTGTTATTATTAATTGTAAAATGTAAAGTAAGCACTAACATAATTTTATTGACTAAGATATTTTACCTAAGAAGACACAAGTATTGTAATTATTAGTTTAGGTATTATATTAATTAATTAATTTGCCCTACTAACACATATTTTATAAACTGTTTTATTTTATATTGGCGTTAATTGATTACTGTTCTTTTTATATAAGTATTTAGATAAATTCTTACATTTTAGTTTTTACTGTAATCTAATTAGGCTAAGTTTTTACACTGAAATAAATTTTATTTATTTATTTATTATTTATTTATCTTATCACTTATTTAAAAATAAATCTCTATTTCCCTTGGTCATCGCATCACGCGTGAACGGATGGCATAATCTCACTAATTCTTTTTGTTGTTGTGTTAAACAAGGTTCTTATGAAATAAAATATTAAGAAAGCTGAGCGGAACATTAGAACATTTAAGACAGGACAACGTCTTTCGGGTCAGCTAGTAAATTATAATACTTTATCTGTCTGTTTGTCACAATTTTAAAACGTCAAATGGCTTCCTGGCCACCCCACGGTAGAGAACAATACAATATACCTAGTTTACTTGCACGTAGTAAGGGTAGACTACACAAAATATTTAACATAGAACAACAAGGCGGCCTTATTACTTGGAAGCAATTTCTTCCAGAAAACTTTAGGGTAGAAACCTGCAGGCCAATTCCACTAAACTGTAGCTGCCTTGCTGCGCCCAATTGTGTCAAATTGAGCAATCGTCAGCTTTAATCATTATTAAAGACGCGGAATGATGCTAATTATATAAATATGGAATGCAATAAAAAGCAATAAATATGGAATTATTAGCCATATTTATTGCTTTTTATTGGCTAAACCTATAAAAAAGATTGATGTCAACGAGTTGCTAAGTTTGTCACGCAGCGCAGCACTGCAGTCTGCAGTTGTAGTGCAGCTGCAGGTTTTTGACGCAATTGGCCTGCAGGTAGTAGCAATTTGTCACGAGCCTAGCCGTGCTTCGGAGTGCAAGTTAAACCGTCCGTCCTGACAGTTGTCGATTAACTATCGTTAAACAGTGTGAGAAACCATTTGGCGGTTTGAAAACTAACATCAGGCTAATTTGAAAACTAGTCAAGTTCGCCACGTATCAACTTGATAAATACCTACTCGATAAGGAGAATTTTCTGAATACACTTACCACTAGCTTTATAAGAGCCATAGTAATCAGAAACATGGTTTCAACCACTTGAATGCTGTACAGGTTTCCTAAAGCGTGTTGAACATGTTCTGCATACCTGCAAAATTAAGAAAAACAATATTTTATTCCTAGAAAAGAAATCCAAAAGATGAGTCCACACATCACAGTGTGTTTATCTGTCCTTGCCGTGGTGGTGGTGACGGAGCGTCGGATCGAGCGGACAGGAACTAGGCTATTTTCCAAGCGAAGTGACGGACGGAAATGAAATACACTGGGCGTCAAAAATAAGTAGTACACTTTTCAAATTGCAATTACTCCTAAACTATAGTAGTTACACTTATGAAATAAAAAGCAGTTTATAGTAAACTTAACGAAGTTTATTAAAGTTATATTTTATTTGGCATGAATAAAGTTTCAAACTTAAAATTAAGATAAATACTAAAAAGTATCAATTTTTAACGATATGTCAACCACTTAATTTTCACGTTTTGGAACTTTTTCACAATTTAATAACTTGTGTTGCCGCCTCGGGCTCTAATTACAGCTTGGATCCGGTTTGGCATGCTGAACACTAAGTTTCGGAGGCGGTGTTGGGGAATATTTTCCCATTCTTCTATCAGCGCATGTTTTAGAGCCCTGAGTGTGGCAGGAGGTGGACTGCGCCTTCTGACTAGCCTCCCAAGCTCATCCCAGGCGTGTTCAATCGGGTTGAGATCTGGGCTTCTCGATGGCCAAGCCATCAAGTTGATGCCAACCTCCTGAATGTACTCTTGTACGTGGTGAGCAGTGTGTGGCCGGGCGTTATCATGCATTAGGATGGCTCCATCACCCATATTTATTAAATATGGCCCTGCATACTCGTTGAGGATCTCCGAGGCATATCTTTCACCAGTCAAAGTCCCATTTTCTATTACCACAAGCTCTGTGCGACTCTCTGAAGAGATACCAGCCCATACGTGTACAGAGCCCCCGCCATATTGGACTCTTTCCGAGATACAAGCTTGAATGTATCGCTCACCGGGTCGTCTGTAGACTCTCCGCCGTCCATCTGAAGTGTATAAAGAGAATCGAGACTCATCTGTGAATAAAACTCTAGCCCATTCTTCTTCGCCCCATTGTACGTGTTGACGGGCGTAGCGTAGTCTTGCTACGCGATGCTCTGTCTCAAGTTTGGGGCCATTTGCTGGTCTTAGAGGCTTCAGGTTAGCTTCAGCAAGTCTTCTTCTCACTGTACTCTCACTGATGTAGTCTGTTCGGGTCCGAAGAAGCTGTTGCTGAACCTCAACTGCATTAAGGTGTCGATTTCTTAACACAGTGGAAACAATAAAGCGATCTTCTCGGGTACTTGTGCACCTGGGTCTGCCATTACCTCGTCTCCTTAGATGGTTTCCAGTCTCTTCGTACCTTTGCTTTACTCGCTGAACCGTTCTTAAAGTTACACCCACCCTCCTTGCAGTACGACGCATACTGATGCCCACTTCGAGAAAAGCTAAGATTCTTGCACATTCTTCTGGTGAAAGAGGCATGATTAGTCAAATTTACTCTCTGAAGATACCTATGCTTTTCAATTACAATTGCTTTATCAGCAGCGAATGTGTCAAACACAAAAATCCTAAGTAAGACAACACCTTTCAACAGTTTAAAAAAAGTGTTTTTATTTATTCGTTTTTTTTAAAGTCAAGCATTATAAGTTCTTATAATGCATGAAGTTTTTATTGAATAAGATTAAATTTTCTTTTTAACCTTTTTTGTTTCAAAGGTCTAAGTTTTATAGTTTGGGAGAAATCGCAATTTTAAAACTGTACTACTTATTTTTGACGCCCAGTGTAATATTCGTAAGATAAATCTAACTGATAGGTAATACATATTTAGGCCGAGTGCCCATTAAGCTCTCAGTGAGCGGCTGAATGTCCGCCAATACGCGCTGTATGGACACATTCTGTAAGGACACTACGTGCTGTATGGTGTACAATACGAACTGTATGGACATTCCATCTACACCTTATATTATAAAGAGAAAAGATTTGTATTTTTGTATGTAACGAATAAACTTAAAAACTACTTGACCGATTTCAAAAATTCTTTCACATTATCCCTGAGTAACATAGGCTACATAATTTTCCCGAATTCCCACGGAAACGAAGTCCCGAGCGGAATACTAATTTAAAATAAGGAGGTAGATAGTCAGCCAGCTCACTGTGAGGCTAATGCACACGGCCTTAAGCAACTTACCACAAAATATTTTTATGCAACTTAATGCCAGTAACAAAATCTTTCCTATACTCCTCCTGCAGAAACTTTGGACTCTTCTTTCCATCATTCTTCCTCAATCTCTGCCCAAGTTTTTCGAAGTATGCAGAGAGATTTTTGAATTTATATGCAAGGAATACCATGGAGCAGACGGACAAGCAGTCGATGCAGGCCATCATGGTGATGATGTACCACCAGTGCACCTCCACGAAGAATCGGAGGATGTTGATGAGCAGCCCTGAATGGGCTGGGGTGGGATATAGCACCACTTCTCCTCGGATAGGGATGCCTGTCGAAAATAAAGATGGTTGGTTGCGGGTTTAAGGCCTGATAAAAAAAAGATGGTTGACTCCTATAGATTTAACATTTTAGGTAAGTATAACGGGTATTTCTTACTACTTGAATCACTAGATGACGTAATCCTATAGGAAACTTAACAGGAAATTGTTAAATATTAGGTACCCTGGCTAACTCCCCTTTCGTTTCATAACGACCTGTAGTCTCTCATGATGATTAATTTTCACTAAGTAACGCCAATTCTATAAATCCTTTAGGGTTGCGTAAACCGAAATGTAAAACCTATTAAGTACTCTTAATTAATGAAAAAAATGGTAACAAAACATTAAAAAACTTAATGAATTCAAAATCTTACCTTCCTTAAAATGTATCCTGATTCCATCCAGCAAGTAGGTTATCAGACAAAAATAAACACAGACTTGCATCGCAGCGCAGTACCTGAATGCACGCTTCACAGATTGCTTTTCCAGCTCTAGAGACACGGATTCTCGGTCATCTTCCAAAAACCTTTCCAGGTGCACTTTTATCCTCTTCTTTTGGAGGTAAAGGACAATGAACTTTGCGCAAATAGTCGTATGAGCTATATCGAATTGGACGACATCGTTTTTTTCCTTCGCAGTGAGAGGTCGGCAATGAGAAAGAAGTTGGTCGATGTAAACTACGAAGATGTAGATGTTAACAATGACAGACCAAATGTTATAAATGGTTCTCAATGGTTTTGATGCATTCCGTTCTTTGTACCAGCAATTTCCTCCCCCTAAGAAGTAGATGGCTGTACAAATCAGCTTCATACAGTATTTTTGGGGATGAGTTTTCTTTAGTGATCTTTCGCGATCCATCTTCATAGATCTTGCTTTGTATGACTAGTAAAGACAAATGAGGCGTTTTTCATGTAACTTTGTATTATTAAATAGTCAATAGGTACTCGCGTTCAAAAAGGATTTCAAAACTTCTTGAAAGAGTTTTCAATAAGACCAATTAAAATAATCGGTGACATTAATGGTTCTCAATCAGTGAGCAATTTTTTTTACTTAGCCAGGCAGGGTAAGAATGTAATGGTTTTTTGTAGGGTTCCGTACCTGCCCCGTACCTATCCCAAATCATTTAGAAAAGACTATACCTGTAACTGTTAATAATAACACGAGTGTAAGATGCACTGAGCCCTCCAGTCAGTGTCCGTAGAAGATACGGAGCCAGATACACCCTTTACAAAGTTAGATTTAGTTGGTTCAGGTGTTTACTGCATATCAATGAAAAATAACAAACTGCCATCAAATATAAGAAACTTGGACAGCTTGCTAACCTTTAGTAACTAATCGACTGAAAGTTTTTCTAATTGAAAATAGTTTTCATAATCTCAAAGCGGACTTTGAAATTGTTTAAAATTTTAATGTAGTACCTATAAGTTCTTATACTATATAAGTTGCTTCCTAAATAGGTAGTTATTATAAGTTGCAGTGCCACAGGGTGTGTGTTACACATAAACAGGTTTATGTGTTATACATGTAGAAAATATTTTAAGTATACGAGGGGCGGCTGATATAAAATCTACTTTGTTAAAGAAAGTTTTGAAAATCTAACTGGCCATTGCAAAATCATATTCTATATTTATTCCTTTTTCAAAATTATGACGCTTATTTTTTTTCGCTTGCTTTTGTTTTTTTGGCGCGGCTTTGATTTCACCATGTCGAAAGAAAATTGCAAAATGATGAAATTTGAGCATCGAGCAGTGATTAAATTCCTAAGTAAAGAAGGAAATACGCCTACGCAGATCAGAGACGCATGTTAAAGGTGTTTGGTGATTAAAGTCCTTCTGAATTCGTCATAAAGTTTTGGTCGAAGCAATTTAAACATGGCCGTGAGAGCCTGGAAGACGACTCACGTAGTGGAAGGCCAATTTCTGCTGTTACCGCAGATAATGTTGAAAAGGTGAAGAACCTGATTCTTGCAGATCGGCGAATCAAGCAGTGGGAGATAGCCAGATATGTGGGCATTGGCAAGGAACGAGTTCATGAAATTATTCACGAACATTTGGGCATGTCCAAGGTGAGCGCGCGTTGGGTCCCTAGAATGTTGACCACCCCCTTTGACAAACAAAGGCGAGTAGAATGTTGTCAGGCATTTCTAGACCTGGTCAAAGGTAAAGAAGAAGAGACTATCTCTCGAATTGTGACCTGTGATGAAACTTGGATTCGCCAGTGGGATCCGGAAAGCAAACAAGAGTCAATGCAATGGAAATTTAAAGGAGAAAAGCCGCCAAGGAAGTTCAAGGTTCAGCCGTCGGCTGGAAAACTAATGGCCACCGTATTTTGGGATGTCGAAGGGATTTTGATGATAGATTATTTGCCTAAAAATACAACAATGAATGCTGAATATTATGCAAACTTGCTTGACCAGCTTCGTGAACAAATCAAAGAAAAGCGAAGAGGCAAACTCAGCAAAGGTGTTCTGATTTTACAAGACAGTGCTCCTGTACACACAGCCTTAACGGCGAGGTCAGCCCTGAGCAAAAACGGCTTCACAGAAATTAACCATCCACCTTATAGTCCAGATCTGGCTCCCTGTGACTATTTCTTATTCAAAGATTTAAAGAAAAAATTGAGGGGTCGCAGATTTTCGACGGACGAAGAAATGAAGGAGTCTGTGACTGACCACTTTGACGAGCAAAATAAAAATTACTATTATAACGGCATGATGTCACTTATTTTCAAATGTCATAAGTGTATTTCACTTGCAGGAGACTATATAGAAAAATAAAAAATAAACTAGCCATCAGTCTTTTCTTTCATAGTTAGGTAGATTACTTATCAGCCACCCCTCGTACATTTAGATCACATTAAGAAATAAACGATTATGATTAATTACTTGTAAACAAATTCCGAAAAATAAAACTTCCGTGGAATCGTTCTACAGCTACACAAATGACAGAGCGCAGCTTTGGGATACAAAATGGCCGCTCAATGCATGCAGTGTTGTGCAAGTAGCGATAAGGCTCTTAAGTACTTTTAATTAATTCATAAAGTGAGACATTTGGAACTTCTGAGCATAGTTTCACAGCCTACTGGAACAACATAGATAATATTATAGTGAATACAGTTTCAATTTAATGTAGGCAGGCATTTTATAACTGGGAATAGTCGTTTAGCAGCTCGTTAAATTCTAACACGAAACAAAAAAAAGAAGATTTAATAGATTCTTTAAAGAAATAAGCAGTGCCTGTTGTGTCGTCTCTCTCTTTGTATGTTTCTTTCTTTTTGTATATTGTGTACAATAAACAGTAAATAATAAATATGAAGAAGTGAAAAACAGATTTTTATAAGTTTAGAAAGATTGCATCTTTTATTAGATAGTAAATTGTACAAAATTGTAATATATTATTAGATAGTAGCTAGGTGGGTACCTAAAATTGAGGTAGAAAGAAGGGGAAACAATTTCTTAGGGGCATACTTACGTTACATTTTACTACAGTAAGTATTAGTAAAATAGAAAAATAGAATATGGCACTTTTTCTTATAATCATCATTATTCAGTTATTTGTTGCAGTACCATAACTACAACTTTGGATATTAGACATATTATTAACCTTTTCACCGCCAAAGTCTGATATATCAGACAAATAAAATTACCTATTTAACTGTATTTTTTCTAATTAATGTCGTGGCGTGTGGTGAACGTTTTTGACGAAAACTCTTGGCGCTAAAAAGGTTAATAGAGAAAAACAAAACCTTAAGTCTATTTTTAATGAAGGTTCTGTAAATTAGAATACTCTACAAGTACTCTCTTTGGCTTGGGCCTGTAGGTTGATTCCACTTAAAACTGCAGCTGCTCCTTCGCAGTTGGAGGCAAATTTTAATTACTTATTGACATTTCGGTAATAATCATGTTAATACTTCTGCCGCGCAGTAATTATTAAAGGACGATGCGTCAAAACGTCCCCCCAAAACCCATTTCCGACCAACAGATTTGAAATTTATCTCAGATGAAAGATATCAATATAGTGATGACTTTTTACTCTAGCGCATTGATTCCCAAAGTGGTCCAGGTGGACCCCCAGGGGTCCACGGGAAACTCGACGGGGGTCTACGTTGGCGTGACATAAAAATTGGGGGCTCACAATTCGTAAGCGGGGATCTACGAAAATTTTTCTGCTTTCAATAGTGAAGCACTAAAATTATTTATTTTTTAAATAAAATAAGTGCGAATTGATTGGTTCCTTGTGTTGTGAGTAGATGCCAAAAGAATAAAGTTGGATTCCAACTTAACTTTTTTGACATCCACTGACAGAACAATCAATTAACCAATCAGTTCTCATTTTTGGAAAACTGTTAATTCGTGGTTGGAACTCAGCCGCAACACAAGTAGTTAGGTCTAAATCTTCACATATTTTGTCGAGTTTAGGGAATATGGTAGAAATGTAGCTGCAGGGGGTCCACTGGAACCAGTAAAATTTTGGAAGTGGTCTATGAGAAAAAAAAAGTTTGGAAACTTCTGCTCTAGTGACATCCAAGGCCTCAAATATGTGGGACATTCTGGGAAAATACTGTTTTATTTAAAAACTCAGATTTTTACCATATATTCATAATTTTTATTGTTGTTATATTCATAATTTACCATCTCAAGTATACATACTTATAGAACACATAAAAAAATATAAACCGATAATTTTGTCAATCTTTAATTATGTGTAATTTTTAATACCTATGGATTTTGACATTGAATGTAGCTATAAGATACATACGAAACTGTCGACATACACAAAAGGTCTGTTGGAGGTCGGGGACGGAGTCCATAAATTTTTGCCCATGGTCCATTATTTCAATATTTTAAATGTATAAATGTCAACTGCCAAAGGGCTTTGAAGATTTTGGAATACCTACTGTCCGCCATTTTGATTTTTTTTCAAAATCGCGGCCACACTTGAAACCTAGTAAAATCGATAGCTTAGATCAATACAAACTTAAAATATTCTTTGACAAATTCTCCTAAAGTGTCAGGTTTCCAAGTTATGAGCTGCCAAAGTTACACTGGTGGCGCCATCACTAAGTACTATGAAATATAATTGCTGGATATGAAGGTTTCCTCACGATGTTTTCCCTCGCTGTAAGAGCATCAGTTAGTGTGCAACCGATATTAGTGTTCAATGATGTCAGTGTCTTTAATTATTATGAGTGACTACTCGTTTCTATTTCTAACTATCATCCCGCCTGCAATCCACACAAACTACAGCGTTCAAAATATTTCAACACAAAGTTCTTGATTCATTGATATCTCTTATTGCTTTATTTAGCCTGTAGAATGCATAAGGACCTATTTTAGTACTAAAACACAATTATAAGAAACTGAGCATATTATAAGTATACGATCGACATACAATCGATACTTGTCAGCTGTCACTGGTCTGTCACTGGTCATCTGAACAGTGTAAGAAAGCGATGTAAGTACTAACATTCGATGCTCCGCAGTATTTGTCATAGACTTAAGTATACAAAAGAGATTTTAATGAGTAACCTACTTGCCGGTTTGCTGTGTGCACCAATTTTTAAATACAACAGTACAGAAAATCTAAAAAATGTACATAAATCGAATCTTAAAGATTAGTTTTTTATACGACTAAACGTTTGAAAACATTAGTTATTTGACATTTACTTGAAATAATTGACAAGTATCGCCTTGCCTGTTTTTGAATGCACCCTCAAATGGGTTTATGATGCGGTTATTTGAAAAAACAAGTTTCTGTAGACTTATATGGTAACATAAACTCATTGTAGGGATAGTTGAAGTAGGGATATGAGAGAGCTAATAATGATGATATATTTGAACTTTATGTTATAAACAATTCAACTATACTTTATTTTTATATACTTAAGTAACGACAAAATAGTTATTAGTTTAGGTAACTTACCTGTCGCGTGTCCAAGAATAAATGATGAGAATAGTCCAGGATGTACGGGTACGAGTTAACATACTCAAAGGTTAATTGGTACGAACGAATTGTACCTCGCCTTCTTCGAGGACCCGGAACAGTGCTAGTTCCACAAAAATAGCATCTTCTTGAGCGATATTCACCACCAGTGTCACTCATGTTACTGGCGTAACGGTCAACGATAACAACAAACAGTCAACGATAAAATAAAACAGTCAACAGTAACAATATTCAACAAAAGACAACAACCATAAAAATGCACCAAGGAGCACATATAGGACTTAGAAACGCTTGCGCACAGTGACAGTCAAGTGGCAACTGAAGTCAGGTAGGAGACAAGGAAGGGATGTACACGCGGTAATAAAGGAGTAAGAGATAGCTTTTAGAGCGAGATAACGCTATACAAACAAATGCGAGGTGCGGGTGGTGATAGAGGATTTAGAGTGAGATAAGATAACGCTATACAAACTAAAGTGAATGGTACCGGATCGATTAAAACTTTACGGTGGCTTGAATATAGGCCGACTGCTAAACTCGCGTATCGCCTGCGCGGTGTGAAGGCAGCGGGGAGAGATGTTAGCGGGTGGCTACGCGGGGTGCGCGGAGCAGAGAGCACGGCAGCGGCAGCCGGCTCTATGTCCTCCCGCTAACATCACTCCCCGCTGCCTTCACACGGCGCAGGCGATACGCGAGTTAAACGGTAGGCCTATAGGTGCGTGTCTTATATGCCCCAATAGATTTGTAAGTATGTACCTATCTTAAAAGTAAGTTACCTTTATTTGTATTGATATAAACAATCAATTCAATTAGGTTTAAAACATGTTTGAAAACAGAGACTAATTTTCATAGTACCTACCTACTTATTGGTGTTGGTGGTGCTTATAACTTGGAAACCTGACACTTTAGGAGTTTTTATTAAATAATATTTTACGTTTGTATTGATGTTAAAAATCGATTTAATTAGATTTAAAACATGTTAGAAAACAGAAACCTTTAGTCATAGTACTTAGTGATGGCGCCACCAGTGTAACTTTGACAGCTCATAACTTGGAAACCTGACACTTTAGGAGAATTTGTCAAAGAATATTTTAAGTTTGTATTGATCTAAGCTATCGATTTTACTAGGTCTCAAGTGTGGCTGCGATTTTGAAAAAAAATCGAAATGGCGGACGGTAGGTATTCCAGGCTCCATACAAAAATCTTCAAAGCCCTTTTGACACGTCCCACACGCAGTGCAGTTCCAGTTTTTTTAGTAGAACCAACCTATCGATGAAAGGAAACGATAGAAAAACTATATAATTTTTAATGTTACCTATTAAAATGAAATACACAACTGACTCAGACTCAGTTCTACAACTAATACTATTTTAGAGAAAGCTAAGGAGTCATTTAACGATAAAATCACCGAACAGCGTCAGTTTATCAAAACTTTAAAAAAATAAAGCGTTTTGTTTGTTTTAAATGACTCACCTATCCCGCATTGGAGACTGGTTGAAAGCCAACTTCCACTAAAAGAAACTAAGTGCAGCTTGTTATACTGAACCAAAACTGCATTGTTGTATTGCTACTAATTCACTTGTATATCCCCGCAGCAAATGCACTGGTATATTATATCTTTTTAATTGAGCTGCAGGCAGACTCCACTAAATAGTTGCGATGCTGCGTATTTAACGTGGCTTGGAATGACAGACACCATATTTAATGCTTTTACTGGCTAACCCACGTTATTTGGCCTTTTTAAAATATCTATGTCAACGAGTTGCTAAATTTGACAAACGTCACGCAGCAGTGCAGTTGCAGTGCAGTAACACATTTTTCTGCCATATTACAAAATTCTATTCTAACAAATTCTTGGCAATACAACAACGATTCATAATTCAAAATTTGTAAAGAACAATTTTAAACATCACCTTCTGCATAGGCCTAAGGCAATTGTAATACACATTACTATTTACAACTGTTATGAACATAAACTTATAATATTTTAACAATACAAAAAATATATGAGACCATTCTGTTCAGCAATAGAAGAAAATATTGGAAAACTCTCAAAATTTATACACAAGACAACATAAATACCAACTAATTTAACAATTTTATCTAACTAAATGATCGCCTCATTGGGACTTCTACAGCAGGCTGATTCTACTAAAGAACTACACCTGAACTGCAATTCTGCGCAAAGCTAATAAAGAGCAATAAATAAATATGGTCAAACCACGTTATTCTAAGCCCTTTACCTCGTATATGGTGCAATTTTTTAGTGCAACCGACCTGCAGATTATATTATATGACAATTTAATGAGAAAAGTCATTAATATACAAAATAATCTTTAATAGTCTTATTCTTAAACACATCAGCACAGCCTATTAACTTGCCTTATGATATTGGAATTCATTTAAGACTTATAGTCTTAAATATATTTAATCTAACATTTGGTTAATTAACTGGTAATCGTTTTACAGTATTTGGTACTTCACTATAAATCTTTGTCAATATAAGTAAAATTATTTTCGTAACGATTATTACTATAAATGCATTTGTACTAGAGGCAGTAATAATTAATCATTTAACAACAACAGATAGTCAACATATTGTTTCATCAACAAATAATGTTATAATCAAGTATAACAAAAGATGTCAATAATCTTAGACCATACACTCTATAGACGGAGCCAGGAGCGTGCCCCTTTTAGATAGCAATAGTTTACCCCTTCCCTGCACCCAACCATACTTCACTGTACAAAAGCTGTACAACAACTTAACTAATGGAGCCTCTTTTATCACAAATTCACCACAAGAACGAATAAACTTTATTCACAAAACCTTAAAAACCAATAATATTATATGTTACTTATCGTAACTAGATTGGCAGTTTACGGCAGCGACACGTTGCCACTTCGTAGATGCCTGCAGGCATATGTAACGTCAGTTGCCTGCTTGACATTAGGTGAGCGTGACGGGTCCGTTAAAGTCATTCAAAATGGTGAAATGTACTGTTAAAAATCGTGTATCACGGTCCGAAAAGGATGATAAAGCAAGTGGCGTTACTTTTCACAAGTAAATTTGTATAAGTTTGATCATATTATCTAAAATTACATCAGAAAACAAAATAAATATATCGTGCATTATTTTTGCCATCGGTGTTGCCAGTAAAACGATTTAAATTTTTCCCTTTTTTTGGGAGTTTAAGGGAAAAAGATCGGAGACATTAACAAGGTATGAGTTACTATGTAAATTTCTATTTACATAGTTAACTTGTTAATGTCTCAGATCTTTTTTTGTAACTAGCTTTTTAAATATAAAAAAAACTGTCATTTTTCATATCAAAATCCGTTAACTATCTCCTAATAATAGCTTTTTCTAAATATTTTCAATGTACAGACACGCTCCCGTTACAGTTTTATGACAGTCTCTATTGAAAATTTTGTTAAATTCTGTTCAGAATATACAACATTAATCACACCAATTTAATTACTTTTAAATACATTTATTCATTCATTTTGGAGAAATTATTTCTCACCACTGGCAACTCCGTCCGTTTTCATGACAGCTATTATCTTATCTCACTTCACCGGTAATTAGTTATTCAGTGGAAGAAACGAGACAAATATAGTTTACTTTGGCATAATATATCGGTTTCAAAGCTACGTCTTTTGAACTATCAAGTGGTTATGCATTTCTGAGAATCGTTTGTAAGACGTTACTACTCTAGTATTTATAAGCTCACTGTTAAAAACCGTAATGACTGACAGAAGCTGCAGATCAAACGCTTTGTTCGCCACGAATTGAAAATCGTGACATCAAAAAATGGGTTACGCAGAAAGAGATGGCGTTAAAGTAACATATCTCTATCTTGTAGGAACTCACATGTTTGCATCTCTTTCAAAAGTGCTGTGACGTCATAAGTACTCCGTCTATAGAGTGTATGGTATGGTCTAAGACAGTTATCATGTTGATGATTCATTACAATCTTACGGTTGAATCTGAATCATAGCCAAGGTCCGTCTCCGGGTTTTCAGTTTTACACTCCTTTTTAATGAAATTAAATGTAACTTCACTTTCATTGTTATTAACACTCTTCGGGATTCTCTTTTTGTATTCATCTAGAGAAATCTTTTTCGACAATCTATCTTGTTTTTCTACTTCTGATTCTACGATTTTAAAATTCTCGTTACACTTAAGACCTACGGGTTTTTTAAAGTTTTCTGTGTTATCTTGAAACGTTCTAGATATATCTTCAACAACACTAGCAGCAGCTTTAGCTAATATTTCAAAAGTCTTCTCGTAAGTTGGAATAGGTAAGATAGGAGGAGAGTACCCACTACTAACAGTATTGGCAATTTTTTTATGTTGTGGTGACGATATCTGTGGATTTTGGCTTTTGTTTACAGAAACCGTTTGCGTTGGTGGAACAACAGGCGGTTCTTTAGGTTTCTTTGACAACGGTCCCGGTCTTGGTCTTTTAGCTTCGTTAATTAGTTTCGGCACTTCTGGTGGAGCTTCAGTAACAGAATGTGGTCTCTTTAAATCGCCTTTGACTGGGCTGAGGGCAACTGCTTTGCTCAACTCTAGCAACATTTCAGACTTACTATTTACAGGAGTTATGTTTTCGTCAACTTCATTCAGAATAGTGTCGTCTCGTACTAAAGACGGATTAGTAATATTGATCTTGGTAATAGGGCCAGAATTATTTTGGCCTATGACAGTTGTACCTTTAACGCTGCTTGATAATTGCGGTGAGAGATTTTGCATGCTAGCATGTAATTGATTCGGTTGTAATGGCGGAGGAATGGGTTGTGGAAACTGTGAGGGTGGCGGTGGGGGCGGCGGAGGCGGAGGTGGCGGTAGATGTGGTGCCATATGCGGCCGGTATTGGTTGCTCCAAGGAACACAGTTATATGGCATTTGGTTGCCGAAGTTAACATTATGAGGTGGTCTAAAATTAACATTCTGAGGTGATCTAAAATTAACATTCTGAGGCGGTCTAAAGCCGATGTTCGGAGGGGGTCCAAAGATAACATTAGTAAAGTTCATATTTTGAGATGATCTTGAGTTAAAATTTTGAGATCCTTGACCATTGATATTCTGAGGCCTCATATTTTGAGGTGGTCTAAAGTTAACATTCTGTGAAGCTTGACCATTTACATTCTGAGGGTTCATATTTTGAGGTGGTCTAAAGTTAACATTCTGAGGTATTTGACCATTTACATTCTGAGGGTTCATATTTTGAGGTGGTCTAAAGTTAACATTCTGTGGTGTTTGACCATTTACATAGTTAACACTCTGAGAAGCTTGACCATTTACATTCTGAGGGTTCATATTTTGAGCTGGTCTAATGTTAACATTCTGTGGTGTTTGACCATTTACATTCTGAGGGTTCATATTTTGAGGTAGTCTAAAGTTAACATTCTGTGGTGTTTGACCTTTTACATAGTTAACACTCTGAGAAGCTTGACCATTTACATTCTGAGGGTTCATATTTTGAGCTGGTCTAAAGTTAACATTCTGTGGTGTTTGACCATTTACATTCTGAGGGTTCATATTTTGAGGTGGTCTAAAGTTAACATTCTGAGGTGTTTGACCATTTACATTCTGAGGGTTCATATTTTGAGGTGGTCTAAAGTTAACGTTCTGAGGTGTTTGACCATTTACATTCTGAGGGTTCATATTTTGAGGTGGTCTAAAGTTAACATTCTGAGGTGTTTGACCATTTACATTCTGAGGGTTCATATTTTGAGGTGGTCTAAAGTTAACATTCTGAGGTGTTTGACCATTGATATGAGGTGGTCCAAAGTTAATGTTCTGTTGCGGTCCAAATACATGTTCGAAATTTATATTTTGAGGCGGCTCAAAGTTGATATTTGGAGGCTGTCTATCATAAATGGGTTGGATATAGTTTTGAGTAGTTACGCCAAGACTCTGAGACATATTCGGTGGCATCATAGAATTTATCTGGGACAACATATTCAGTGACTCTGTTCTTCTGCCTGTTAAAGTACTTATAAAACTTCCTTTATCTGAATGGTCATTTACATTTTGATATGGTACTGATTCATTTATCTTGGAACGTGTTAGATTTGACGTCATTAATGTTGCAGAGTTCACTGGACTCTTCCTGGTAGAACCTGTAATCGTACTCGGACGAGTAGGTATACTTGTAAAGGGTAAATTGTGTTTACCAAGAGTTTCAGATGGTTGTGACATCCTTATATGCATGTACTGTGTAAGCGGGCTGTTAGTCTTCGGCACCGCATCTGGCATACGGTCTGTATGTTGCTTTGTATTAAGAAAAGGTTTGGAGTTGTCCGCCTGCAAGTCATGCATAATCTGTTGATTTGCATTCGACGTTATTTTCAGATTCGTATCCGTCATTTCACCCTGCTTACTGACCATTTGTTTCTTAGCTTTGAAACATATTACTCGATGCCCATTTACAAATATACTCTGAGTTTTATGCATACGCATCTTATTAAGAATTTGTTGACTTAGATTCGACGCTGCAGAGATGTCCATAAGACTGTCTTGACCATAATTGGGAACAACACCCTGCTTATTTTCCATGCACTTTTGTTTCTTACTGTCTGAACGTCTTGGAGCATCGACAAACAATTTTTTTTCTTGATCTTCATGTTTATTTTTTGTAGGATTGGTTTCTGAGCTATTGGTACTAAAGCTTGTATTAGGATACATTTGTCGCCAAATTTGATCTCTCGAGTTTGTGTTTTGCTCCTGTGATTCATTAAGCGCCGATGTCGGCTGACTATTGGCCAATGAATCAGTCGGAAATGTATCCTGTCCAAGAGATATATTGTTTGGTTTGCAGCGATCAGAGCTTTTTATTTCGTGTAGCCTTACACTCCTCAAAGGTGAAACAGCTTTTTTAGACCTACTTGCGGGTTTTGCTGGCTGCGTTAAAGTGTCAATTTGTTCGTTGCGAACTTTCTTCTTTTTTTGTGAAGGCATTTTCTCAATAAAATACGACGTTAGCTGATGATTCCCAACAGTAGGCGCGGAACCTGTTTGTTTAAGGTCAGTACAATTTGATATCGAAGGACTAATTTTTTGAATATTAATAACTGCGTTACTTGTGGTTTTTTTTCGTCCAGTCTTTAATGACGGTAGCTCATTATCTAAAATAACAACATTATTCTGTTTAGGATCAAAAACTGTGTTTTGACTACTTTCTCCTTTATTTTTTTCAACAGCAGGCAGCTGACTTTCATTCATAACCGTTGTTATTTCGACTGTCCCCAAACATGGCATTTTGTCTTTGGTATTTACGTCACAAGTTTTGCTTATTTTGAATATTTTTTTTGTCTCGTATAATATCTTATCAAGTTCATTGCCTTTGGAAGAACTTTGTTTACTTGTACTTTTAATACTAGTTTCTTCATTTTTTTTCACATTCTGCATTTCCTTGTTGTTTCTACCGTCAATATTCTTTTTTATTTTATTGCCTTTAATCTTATTAGTGTCCTTCAAACTATTATTCTTATGCTTATGAGATTCGTTATTCAATGCAATATTGGGAGTGACTTCGTTGTTACTTTTGACAGAGCTATTACTTGAGTTTTTGTAATTATTTAAAGTAGTACATTTTTGGGATTCGCATTTACTTTGATTTACATTGAAAATGTTGCTACTGTCTTGTTTTTGTTTTGGCACGGAAACAGATTTTAAATTTATATCTTTAGGAAGATTACATCGCGTCGGTAGTATTTCCAGCGGTGGATTCTTCTGCAATAATTTCGTAACATCTTCTTTTTGGTTTGATGGTACCACGGGCTTCACGAGTATGTCTTTTGGAAGATTATACTGTATCGTTGGCACTACCGGCTGAGGGTTTTCGGCTATTAATTTTGTTACTGTCTTTGGTTTAACATCTTTATATTTTATATTACATTCACTAATTTTGACACCCAGAGAGTTATGGAGTTTTTCGTTTTGTTTTTCAGGTTCAGCCACCTTCGCACTTTTGCTAGATTTTTCTTTTCGCTTTTTAGAATCTAGTAAAGGTAAAACTTTACTGGATTTTTCTTTTTGCTTCTTAGAGTCACTTTTGTTAACCACTTTTGAATTAGCATGTTTATCTTTTTTATGGATTTTCACGAATTCCGAATCATCATTCTTTGCTATTCTTAAACCTATTAAGCCTTGATTCTTTTTTAAATCTACATTTTCTCCTGTTCTTGCAGTTAAAGCTTTCTGTTTAACCTCTTCCCAGTCAATTGGTGCTTTATTTTCTTTTTTCTGCGTATGTTTGCTTAAACTGATGTGTACTTGGAGATTATTATATGGAGTACTAACAGGATGTATTTTAAATCTCATCTCTTCATCGAAATTCTCAGAAGTTATTTTGTTTCCAGTCACATTTGTAGTAGAACAATCGTTGATTTGTGTTGTTTCGTTTTTAGGTTTAAAATATTTTTTGTAATACCATTTATATTTATTGCAATCTACGACTTTAATGGAAAACGGGCGGCATTTGGGCAGTTTTTGTTTTCGAGATTCACTGAATATAGTTACCGGATTTGTCACAACACCTGTTTTGCAGTCCTGCTGCACTTCTTTTTCGATTAAAACTTCCCCATCAGAGTCAACAGCATCATAATCCAGGCTCTGCTTGTTATCTGAAAGAAAATTAACATTTAATTAGTGTGATCCATGATTTTTGAATGAAGTGAAAATCACTTCAATTCATGTTAAATTGTATTGGCCGAGCGAGCACAAAGCGCGGACGAAGTGTCTTTGTTTCAGCTTAGGTAAAAACTTCCGAAAAATCGAAAAAATCGAATCCAGGACCCGTCGATCATAAGTCCGCTACCACTCGACCAAAAAAATGGAATTGAGTAGTTACAGCCTTTGACTTAGTTCGTGACGATCTTGTTTACGTAAAGACTATCGATTCATTGGTGACCGCAAATTAAAAAAAAATGGGGGACCAGTAGATATGCCAAAATATTCATAGCCCTTTATAGTATATTCATTCTAGATTTCAATGTATGGACAAAACGGCAAAATTAATAATTTTGTTTTGATGTTGCAGTGTTATACCTACCAATAAGTACATTATAAATCACAACTCTCCCGCCCCTCCCGCATCCGGCGTCACCCCTCCCCCCCTTGAAAAGTGTCCCGTTTTACAGATTTCCTCAATTTTCAGGAAAACTATACAAGCTTGGACAAAATGGCCAAAGACTAAATTGTTTATTGATAAATTGCCTATAAATAAGTTCTCACATTCATTTTAATACGACTTATAGATTCCAAGATATGATGTGTCAAAGTTTACTAAAAATCTGCGCGCAGCAGAAATTTGATATTTGACACAAAGAAATCAATAACATTTATTATTGTTTCCCAAGAAACGTTAGTAACCCAGTGGCGCTCGCTAATCTTAACCGATCAGTGAGGTAAAGCAACGTACACATAGGCAGGGAACCTGATGGGTGACCTAAGTGGCAATTTATCACGAGCGTTATCATGCGTCGATTGACTTAAGTCGTAAAAAACTAAGTCAGAGGCCATTGTGCGGTTTGAAAACTCTAACACCAGGGTTAGCCAAGTTCGCCACACACTTGACTATACCTATACGATAAGAATAAGAAGATTGTTTCACAAAAAATGTGTTCGTATTGTAATTATTGTTTAAATCAAATCTCTGCTGCGTGCAGATTTTTAGTAAACTTTGACACATCATATCTTGGAAACTATAAGTCGTATTAAAATGAATGTTAGAACTTATTTATAGGCAATTTATCAATAAACAATTTAGTCTTTGTCCATTTTGTCCTAGCTTGTATAGTTTTCTTGAAAATTGAGGAAATCCGTAAAACGGGACACTTTTCAAGGGGGGAGGGGTGACGCCTGATGCGGGGGGCGGGAGAGTTGTGATTAATAATGTACTTATTGATAGATATAAGTAACACTGCAACATCAAAACAAAATTATTAATTTTGCCGCTAAAAAATCTATAATGAATATACTACATATAAAAGACGTATACCTATTTATCTATATAGGAATATAGATATCCCTACTAATATTATAAATGCGAAAGTAACTCTGTCTGTCTGTCTGTCTGTCTGTTACCTTTTCACGCCTAAACCGCTGAACCGATTTTGATGAATTTTGGTACAGAGATAGATTAGAGCCTGGGAAAGGACATAGGCTACATTTTATCCCACAGTTGGGCACGATATAACCTGTAGTCCACGCGGGCGGAGCCGCGGGCGGAAAGCTAGTTTATCTATATTGCACAAACAAAGTAGAAAACATTTTACAAAAAAATAGGATACAAATGCGAACTTATATCCAGAAGAGATCTCTTCCAGCCAACCTTAGTGGTACTAGACGGGAAGAGAATTACGCACAACGGAAAGAAAATACCAAAAACAAGAGAAGGGGTTACGTCGCAAACAAAAACAAGGGGTTATAAAAAAGCCTTTCTTCCTCGTAGGCAAACTGATTTGTCAAACTGATTTGACCACCAGGAATTTTGACATTCTTCGTGGTCAAACTATTAGCTACAATCTCTTTTTACTGTAGGTATGTGGTTTAAAATGCTAGTCTTGCTTTCAGAGCCTTTTTTTTTCTTAATAATGGGTTTGCTCTTGACCACAATCTAGCACAAGAGCGAAGATGCGGTCGAGGATGAAGCTAGCTCACCCAGAAAAAAGTCCCCCTTTTATAAAAAATAGTTTTAAGTTTAGTTAAGAGAATATTTGATCTCAGAAATGTTTTAGGACCTAGTTATTAGTTTATAATTTTAATTTTATGTAAGTTTATGTCTGTAGTGCACCTCTACAATAATAGGGATGTTGACTTTTTTTTTATTGTTTATCTTAAAAAGGACCTGAATCCAAAACCCAAAACCGAAAATTTTTTGAAAACTATTGAGAAATAAAAAAGTTACAAGCTATTTTTCAATAGAGGGGGAAACTATCAAACAACGAAAAAGAGATGCACTTACAGGCATGTGACGTCACCGCTATTTGTTTGCGTAGTAAAAACGAGATAGCTAGCTCTCCCCACAAAACGAGATAGCTAGTCCTTGCGATAATATAAATTCCAATAACTTGTTCATTTATACACAAATTTTAATGCTTTTTTCGGATATTAATATATTTTTAGCATTATTTTTTGTTTCACATATAATAATTCATAAAATCAAATACTGTCAACATCCTTATTGCCACGTCCTTACAGGACGTCACATGTATGTTCTTTTAATTTTAAGTACCACCTTTCTTATAACTCATGTGAAATGCAATTTATAAATAAAGAAATAAAGAAAATGCCTATTCACTCGAACTTTGAAGAGGCTCTATTTCCGCTCCCTATCATATAGTCTAAGTAGAAAAAGGTCTAACAAAGCAAAACACTTAATGTGAACAATCTGTCTGATTAGCAAATCGTCCATGTAACAAAACGGCCAACTATCAATATTCAATTTGATTGAGATGTTATCAAGTTACCTTGTATATTTGTACTTTTCGGTTCAACGTCGACAAGCCTGATGGGATCATCATACTCCTCATCAGATTCTTCCTGTGACGTCAGCGCCATTGTTTTTTCTACAACAAAATTAAGTAGCTATACATATATATAATCTTCTTAATTAAAAGAAAGTCGGGTTTGTTCGACCACTTATAACTCGTGAACGGCTTGATTCGTTTATACATATATGTAGAGACAGCAGCAAGTCGGGTTACCCTTTTGAACTACGAAAGTTGGCGCCATTATGTATAGCCTGAAGTGCCGCCGTGTGTACAATTTGAAGTCATTCTTAATTTACCTTCTCTATCGTTTACCTATTTATTTCACGCTGGACATGTACTGGACTTATAATGTGCCGGCCGCCAACTTTTTCAAAGCATTCTGTAGAAGCCAGTTAGTGGGACGCAAGTTTTGCTGTGTTGTGGACAAAAACCTGACATAACCATAACCACCTATCACCACTACACTCATGTTTTATCTAATATCTAATAATAATTCAGAATTTAGCGGTGATAGACCCAGTTGGTAATGAGACAGACTTGTAATCGGAAGGTCGCGGGTTCAAATCCTGGTGCGGGCTGTACCACTAACTTCGTCTTTTCGGATTTATGTACGGATGTATAATTATCATTTGCTCAACGGTGAAGGAAAACATCGTGATGAAACCCTTTTCGAAAGACGAGCGGTCCACCACCGATTGGGCCAGTGTGGTGGACTATGGCCTAAATCCCCTTCGTGTTTCGAAGGGAGGCCCGTGCCCCTCGGTGGGGATGTATATGGGCTGGTAAAAAAAAAAAACAGAATTTTAGACAAATGTGGCATTTTAAGTGGTTCTGGAACCACAAGGTGCTCTGCCTACCCCGACAGGGATTGTAGGCGTGAGTGTTTGAGAAGAGTTCTATACTTAATTTGTGATCGCACTAATTAATTGACCATGATGAGGCAATCGGCAATTGAACTTGAAAAATTAAGTTGAAACATTGTCCCACCAAAACATTGTAGCCCAGTTGGTAATGAGCCAGAGCCAGACTTGTAGTCGGAAGGTTGCAGGTTCAAATCCTGGTGTGGGCCTGTACCACTAAATTCGTCTTATCGGATTTATATACGGATTTCTAATTATCACTTGCTCAACATTGTGATGAAACCCGCCCATCCAAGAAAATTCATTTTCGAAAGACGAGCGGTCTACCAACCCGCATTGGGCCAGCGCGGTGGACTATGGCCTAAATCCCCTTCGTGTTTCGAAGGGAGGCCTGTGCCCCTCGGTGGGGATACATGTGTGCCGGTAAAAAAAAAATATCCCACCGTTGGGCAAAGTTCTACCCTAGTATATCCCACCTCTTTCTGTCTAAAGTACTAATTACTTACCTTCTTAAAATAAAATGATAATTTTGTTATTTAAAAGCACAATGTTTCATGGAAGACTTCGATCAACTATAAAGAACTAGATACACAATCCACAACAAAAAAGTTCCCTCACTAAATGATCACCCACTTGACGTTTTGGGTTGTCTTTTCGTTTAGTAGCATTCGTTCGTTCCGAAAGTAACCATGCCTCAGTGCGCAGTGAAAAATTGTAAAAATCACACCTCCAGAACTTTAAAGGAATGTGGAATGACATTTTTTAAATAAGTAGTTTTGTAATTATTAATGTGAATTGAAATTATCTTAGTATTTGGCCAAGAAAAGGTTATAAAACATTTTTTTAGTTTAATTTAATAACATTCGGCGAGAGTATAACCCTTTAAATTGAATAGACACTAGCCGAAGTTACAAATCCATACCGTTGTATTTCAACATCATTTGTTCGGGTTATGCAGTGACTCTGTTCTAAAACAAATAGAGACGCTGTTTTTTTTTTCTATTGTTTTTTTTTTCATTTTCATCTGTGTTATAAAATTGAAGTGTAAAAAGTATATAAATTAATTCTGTTTTCTATACTTACATTAAAGGTATTATGGCAAAACCATTAATCATATAAAACTGAATTAATAAAAAATTTAACGTGCGTGACGTTTACAAACATAAAGTTTTATTGGATTTTTAGTTTTCCTAGAGATCCTGTGCGATGTGGACTGTGGACATCCGTGATCGCACGTCAAAGATGTGAAGATTTTTTTCAGCCGTCGCAAAGTAGTGTCTTTTGCTCCAAGCATTTTTTAGAAAGTGACTCGTATGTCATTACAAAAGGAGCCAAAAGGTTACACAAAACACCTGCACCTCAAATAGTATGTACCTTTTTATCACTTTTGATTTGGAGTTTCTTGTATTGAATAAAATAAAAAAAATATGTTTCATCTTCAGGACAAACATGATGACAGCGAAGAAGACAAATGTTTTTTTTTGAGTTGGTTGCTTTTTTTAAAAAAAAAAAATATTTCTTGTACTTAAATATCTATTTAGTTTCATAGCTAATTTCCTCTCTTAAATCTCAATATGTCATTTCTGTTCAAAAAATTATACTAAGTTTTAAATAAGCAAAACATAATATATGTGTAATCGGGAAAGACACAGTTCTTTTCTTTTTTTATAAGTTATTTCGTATTTCATAAAAAAATAAGCATAGAATATTATGTTTATAAGCAATAATTAAGAAGAATGGCGGCGGCTGTGATTATCAATTGTAATGCATATTAATCGTCGGTTAATTTGAAATGAATGCGATTTTTTTAATAATAAAAAAACATAAAAACTAACATAAAAGTAAACGGCTGAACTGAACCAATTTTGATAAATCATATCTGAAATCCAGCGCAAGAAGAAGCTTTCGAATAAAATAAACTGCACCATTAACATCATCAGTTTAAGAGCTATGACGCTCCTATACATACACAACACAATCAGGGGTTAAAAAGAAAACCACACCATTTCGTAGCATTTTGAATTTGTTAAAAAGTTTGTACGAAGATTTTTTTTATGTGAAATCGACCCAACTAATATATTTTTAAAATTAACAAAGGCATCTCAACTCCTCCCATGTTCTACGTGACAGCCAGTGTCATCAAATTGTCTTACGTTATCCTTTGTTCAAAACCAAAAGTGTTATTTTACAAATTAAACAGATTTTATTTTCGACCTTATAATATTACGTTAAGGTTTAAATTAGATTAAAATGTTTGACACTTTAGAACTTTTTCATAATACATGAAGTGGTATACAACTATCTAAGTACGTATTGTAGTTGGGACACTTTTAAATTTCATTTTGTATGGGACTGTGTATCTAGTTTTCTATAGTTGATCGAAGATGGAAGAAGTTAATGAGCTATATACGTCCCTATCGAGGGGCATGAGCGTCCCTTTGAAACACTTATAATTACTATTTAAAAAATAAAAAGTATTCCTAGTTGCCCTGTTAACTGTGAAAGTTAACTTTAAAAAAAATATATATTTGTTAAAATAAAATCTACTTCAATAATATTATTAATAATTCAAGAAGCATATAATAAATTAATAAACACAAAACAACAAAATAATTAATTCTAGGAAATAGTTAATCCAACACCCATCTATACTATTATTATAAAGAGGAAAGATTTGATTATTTATTTGTTTGCATTGAATAGGCTCCGAAACTACAGGACGATTTGAAAAATTCTTTCACCATTAGAATCCTAAATTATCCCTGATAACAATAGGCTACATAATTTTCCCGAGCAATTAACTGACTGTACCTCGCAGTCTTAAATGTATAAATTGCCTATTTAAGTCATAACGAATAGGAAATACTTATTTTATTACAAGGCAAAAATTATTAATTTGTCTTTGCTAACTCACACGCAGATACCAAAATGCTAAAATATGTAGTGTCTAAATTCTCTTTGGCAGATACTAGACACTTTATTATTAATTTGTGCACTATTAATTTGTGGCAGATACCCAGAGACAAATTAAAGGGGAAAGTCAATTAAACTATTTTGTTGATTTGTAAATGACATGCTTATGAATATGACAGGCTTTGCTCCAATTGTCAATGTTTTTGTTTCAAATTTTGAAAATAGAATCAAAATTGAACAGTATGAGCCTTTGACAACATGACCCTGTGTCAAATGTCAGCAAAGTTTTCATTTAAAATAATTACAAAACAATTTCCAAATAATAGATATACTTAGATACTAGTAAATACTTATTTCAAAAATATAATAACTGCGTTGAAGAAACACATTCTACATTTAGTAGCCAATAAGATCCCAGTGTAGGGAAAAGGCCTGAAGCAAAAAACAAATACACGTCCACTTCATAGTACAATAAGGGGGTTGTATTACTTTTGAAACAAAAAATGGTTACTCAATCACCAAAATCTGCCTCACCACACCAGCTATTTATACAATGTAATGAACCTACAGAGGCCAGCGCATCAAGTTATTAATCCATTTTCATTGCAAAACCGCTCTTATCACAACAGTACAGAGTGCACGCTTGTGGTAACCTGATGTGCGGCCGTCCGTACTTATTTAAGTTAGGATAAAAGTGACGGTCCATTGGCTATTTATTCTTCAAAATAAGTAGAGGGAACATGACCTCTACTTATTTAGCTTTTGTTTAATAATAATTATAAAAAGCAAAAGATACTACGAACTCTTAATTAGGTATTGTCAGTAAGTATAAAATGGTTTTACAAACCGTTGCAAATATTAATCCAAACAACTAGAACACCACATCCTGCGCCTGCTACCTATTCATCACGTATTTGAGGGTAACTGGAGAAGGAATTCATTTTATTGAGTGTTCCGTGTTTTATTTATTTTTATCTCACTAAAAACATTTCGATATTACCACGATCTTACTCTTTTCAACTACAGAATTGAACTAAATATTTGACATTGATGCGGCAAAACATTTTTGCTTGAGAAATTCGAATAAAGAACACAAATTAAATACTATTTTCAAAATAAAATAACAGAATAGTTTGTTTGTGCTTCATTGGTGCTTTACGACGTCACGTGATGTTTTGTTTCTTTTTTCTAAAACAAAATGTGTCAAATACGATTTAGCCAAAACCATTCCTATTTCTAAAAGCAAAATAATCATTTTCGAGAACCCTATTCGATTTGCAAAATAGAGTAAATAAATGGCAAAGGAGATTTTGTGCATTCAATCCACTCATCTTTAACCAAAGAGTATTTTTTACCTAGTAAATAGTCCAAACATGTAAATGGCAAGCGGCGACCGCAGCACGACTTTTTGCAATGAAAATTGTTTTGTGACAATGAGAGTGCAAGAAGAACCTGGTCATCAAATCAAAACATTTTTATAAAATTTTCTCAAGTCCCGCAAAACTTTCGACGTGAAAATTACCTATCCTACTTTAAAAATTCATTAATTTAAATCATTAGTCATTATCAAGTCATTACCCTTAAGTCGTAACTCACAAATAGTATTTTTCTATGTGGATTACAATACAAAATTGCACACAAGGATAAAATACAGACTTATTACATAAAACATAGTGTAGTACTAACAACAAGACGGCCTTGTAGTTATATTTTTAACCGACTTCAAAAAAAGAGGAGGTTCTATGTTCGACTAGATGTTTTTTTTTTCTTAGGTATTTTCACAAAGTAAAAACTTAGAACTCATTTGCAAAAGAATGCAGGAGAGTCCCAGCTACGCAACATTAAAGGTTTTAAAGGATCACTTGAATCGGCCATCTTGGACAAGTCTTTTTTACTTTTATCAGGAACGCTTTCGCCACCAGATCGCAATTACGATAGCGAGTCACCCAGTTGCTGTGAAAGAACCCTTAAAGAAACCCCTTTACAGGAATGTTTGTTCTGAAAAACACCTAGTTTCTTTTTTTAAATTTGTTCCAGTTTCAAAGGCTTTGGTTTTTTATGGTTCCGCACCTTCTGTAGGATCGTTGTAGGAACTCTTTTGAAACTAGGTTACTGGGCGGTTATTATGCAATGGATTGATTGTTGGTGAAGCTGTTCACGATTGGTCACAAATTCGTCATTTATAGATCTTTGCTACTGTGCGTACCTAGTTTTTTCCGCTAGATGTCACTGGGTGCGCTGACTTAGGCCCGTATTACAGAACAAGACTCAAGTCTTGATCTATACTTAAGTATTAATAGTCTCTTTCTCTAACTATCAAAATTACAAAGACGAGTGCTACTTAAGTATAGATCAGAGTCTGAATCGCGTTCTGTTATACTTCCCTTAGTCAGTAGCCCAGCCAATGCAACTGAAACGTGCCTCAGATGGTATTGTTACGCCACTGGTTAAAATGATTTTAACCGAATAATTCATGATGAAAAACAGTACCTAATCGTAATAATGAAATTGTAATCACTTATCAGTTATAATTATAAAACACGTATATCCCATTAATTAAGCAGTCCCCTAACTCTGTCCCCCGCCGCCAAGTCTCCCGCAGCGTTTGTTCGTCTGTCTCACACGATAAACACAAAAACTACCGAACGGATTTTCATACGGTTTTCACCAATGGATAGGTTGAAACATTGATACTTACATGAGAAAAGTTCGCGACAGATCCGAGGCAGGTCGCCAGTTGTGTAAAGCAGCTCGAGCGGTCCTATGTCAAAATGTCAACATTGACAACGCCAGAGGGCGAGCAAGCCTTTGCGCGGGGCCCTCGCGCTATCAAATATCAAAGTGAAGTTTCAGCGTCAGCCGAGTGGCGCGCCGCGCGAGTTTGTCGCGCATCATGCTCGAGCTGCAGTTTTCGTAACAGATTGAAAAGTTAGAGTGAAGTCAGGGGTAAAAAACAAATGAGTAAAATATTTTCTACATGTCTACCTATTTATGAGTAAGTATCTGTAGGTACCTCTACACTACATAATTTTGTTAATGTAAGGTACACTCAAGAGCACGTCAAGCTTGACAGTTTGGACTTTGAACCGGCCCTGCATTGTATGGCGTGCAGTATAAATCAGAGCCCAGCTTAAACTGGTAGTGTGAAGCGTGACCTGCTCTTGACTGTACCTACCTATATTACATTACAACGGCAGCAAAAACTGCATCAGCATTTAGCATAAAATATTTTGCTTGATAAGATCATGTAACACTAGAATTACTAAAGCGCTTGTTCAGGTACTTTCTAGTCACCACGTATAATAAATACCACCCCTCTTCTTTCCGTTGGGTGTTGTAAAACCCGCCTGCCAAACGTGGTGATATTTTCCTTCTTTGGTCGCGGAATCTTAAGGACAGTTACCTGCTGAGATATGTTCAGTTGCCTGTAAGAAAAGACATCATTCAAAACGTACCAAAATTTAAAAGTGGCGGCCAAAAAAAGTAAAGGTATTATTTCAAAAGGACACATTATTCTTAATTTTTTTAATTATGACAGTTTAGCTGTACGACCTATACGAATTTTCCTTTTTTGAGCTTATAAAAATCTAGATTTTCAAGCTTAAATGCATTTTTAAATCTAGAATTTAAACCTTTAACCTAATACGAAAAATGTTTTGTATCACAAATACGAGTATCACAATCTATTGAAACAATATTTTCTATGGCCGGAACATTTAAAATCCAGATTTATAAGTGTCAAAAACAAATCTAGTAATCGTCGGACAGCTTAGCTATCTAACTAAAAAATGTTTATTATGTTCTTTCGAAATAATAACTTTACTTTTTTTGGCCGCCACTTTAAAAACTTTGGTATTTTTTGTATGGGCCGTGAATGATGTCCTTTCTCTTTAGCAACAAAGCCGTTTTTTCGTTTTTGTTTGTTTTTAGTTTTTTTTCTTATTGTATGGCAGTTAGTTCGGCTTAAGGTAACTTTATTTAAAGTTCCCTACACACCTAAGTACAGTAGAATCTCACTAATCCGGCACTATTAAAAACCAGAGGGTGCCGGATTATTGGAATGTTCAGATTACTGGATTGTATAGAAAAACTCATAGTAAATAAAATAAAGCATTTCATGAAGGGAATATAATGTATGTATTTGTGTCCATGTTACAGGTCCAGGTTTTTTTTAACCGTAACTTAATATATAATATCTCATAATTAACTTATTACTTACATGGTTTAAAAATCATCATTTATTGAGGTCTGCAGACGTAGGGTGAGGTGAGAATAGCGCAGGCGGAGAGTGCCGGATTATTGGACGTGTTGGTCTATTGAAGTACCGGATTAGTGAGATTCTACTGTACTTGCTATGCGTACACGAAAAGATTTAAATATCTTATCTTATCTTAAACAAAGACGGGTTTGTTCAAAAACTTATACTAACTCGAGAACGGCTGGATTGATTTTCATGGTGGTTTAAGATTTGTTGTATTTGTCTCCGTCCCGAATAGCAGAATAACTACTAAAAACATTGTAAAATTCACAAAAAAAATCCCACGGGAATGAAGTCCCGGGCGAAAAGCTAGTTAACTATAAATCATAAACTAACTTATAGATTAAATAATAATCTTAAATTAATAATCGAGTTTTTCATACCTACTGAAACCATAAATGAAAAAGTATTTATCTAAAATTATTTATATACAGGACAAGTCAATAGAACAAACAGAACAGCATCAGATCAATAACGCACACTCAAAGGCCCACAAAAAGGTTCCCTTGGCGGATTTTAACATAAAAATCTTTTTATGGAATTTAATTTTCCTACTAGGTATCTAAGCACCAAAAAAATGTGTGTTCTTATTTGTACGTATTTAGAGTATGAGTTGGAAAAACATCACTCTGGCGTTATTGGTATAAAGATCGATAGATCTAACGAAAAGTCATTGTTAGATTTTGGGCTATAGTATTCTCACTATGCAGCATGAAATAGATTTTTATGGCACTTGTGGAGGAGGTACCACCCATACCATAGATTAATAAATAGTTACTACGTAACCTATACACAAATATTCCCTGCGCATAGCAGAAGAAATCGTCAAGAGCTTGACAAAAACCACCTTGTGTCCATTGCGTTAACTTCAAGATGAATGCTCTCTTGACTGTACCTTGCTGGCTGGTCGCAAATATAATATGGCGATATAAATAAAATAGTAATTATGATCAATTTACACATGGCAGCACATCAACGTACCTATAAATTTTGACCTGGATGTCGCCTTTTATTGTTTGTGATAGCAGCGGCGGCGGCTTTCCTAGTGCAAATGTACACTGCAAATACAAATTCGTTTCTTACCTTTGCAGCATTTTCTCTTCTTCGATAAGCAACTTCTGTAATTTTCTTCACTTTTTTTCTATCTTTAAATAATTTCTATCTTCGTTGTCGTCTCTTTTCTAACGAAAAAAATTACAGCCACAATTCACGATTAGTGTAAAACTCTACATAAGTATAAAAACTCTACGCTGATATTTCTTTTCGTAGAGTATTTTTTTTATTTGACTTTTTAATTCTATTTTCGAATTTCGAATCGAAATCCTTTCGGTGACTGAAGGGAAGTGGGCACGTGAACCCATATTTATACAACGCTGTTCGTATTTCAAACTAGGTAAGCGCTTTAGTCGTTTTAGCAAAAATGGTGCTTAATAATTCGATTTTAAAGTTTTAAATCGATTGACGAAGCTGTAAGGCTGTAAGAAACCATAAAGATCGAGTGCTTTGTAAACCAACAATAGGTAAAGATTCAAGTTTGTTTAGGTTTACACCTTATTTTAAGATCACATTTTGTATTTAAGTTTACTGTTCGTAGAATATTAAAATTAGACGGAAATACATAATGTAAAGGGTACCTATCTTTTGTTAGTTAACAAACCAATGTTAGGTATAGGTATACCTACTTAAAGCCAGATAACTGTTTAAGCATTTTTTTAAGGAATAAAAAATTTAAAATAGAATAAAATAGTTTTTCCATAATCTCCCTATACCTACAGGGTGCGCCAGAAATCAAAGTGTATTCCCAGAAGTTCCGTTGAAGTTGTTCTGTGATAGTGATGTGATGGAACAAACGTAGTGATTATATGCTCAGTGATCTTTGATGGAACTACTAGGTTTTTTTTTCTTAGAGGTTCAGTGACATTTTAAACTACGTTGTGGATCTGGATTTGTCTGTATTGTTAATTTTGACTTTTTGCAAATATGCTACAATTATTTTGGTCCAACTAGCTGATACCTAGTTCTTATCAAGCACGCGGCTAGTCCCAGAATAGTCAAATACAAATTTAAGACTAATTATCTAATGTTGACAGGAGGGGGTTCCATATTTTAATTATAATTAGCATTCTACCCGTGACTTCGTTCTCGTGGGAATTTGGGAATATCATGTACCCTACGCCCATCACGAATAATGTAGGATTCTAATGGTGAAAGAATTTTTCAAATCGGTCCAGTAGTTTCGGAGCCTATTCAATGCAAACAAACAATCAAATCTTTCCTCTTTATAATATTAAAATTAATAAAATCATGTTATTCAATACAGTAAGTAGCCAGAGAAAAGGTATTAACTGGGTAGCATTGAGCTAGCACGTACTTGACAAATTTTTCCTTTTCTGTTGAGTGACACTTGAGTGGCGTATTATCAAGAAGTATATATATTACATAAGGATTTAATACAGTCCATATAATTTTTGTACGTTGTACGGTGTGTCTGTGTGCTTCACGGGACTCGTCGAGCATGATGCGCAACAAACGCGCGGCGCGCCACTCGGCTGACGCTGAAACTTCACTTTGATTGTGCAAAGGCTTGCTCGCGGCTCGCCCTTTGGTAGTGCAAGTAAGACACTTTTCGTATTTACAAAATTTAATTTATTAAACTGAACGTACAATTTACTGTATTGTGAACTGAACTTGATTGTATTATGAACTTGTACTGTTTACGTTGGAAAAAACAAGATCTTATATACTAAGAAATTACATATATTAAAAATCAATTAAGTCTATTAATTATCTAGAAGGGAACATTCCAGAGTATAAGTAAAATGACAAAATAATGAGACAAGGTTGTTAATAAATATATTGTAGAAAAATGTGGTCTATATTACGTAATAAAGATAAAATTTAGAGTCACATTTCACCTTCCCCCTTAAATTGATGAGTTGTAGTTTCATCTATATATGTAATTTGTGATTTTGATTCAAATCAAATCAAATCAAAAATACTTTATTTTCATAGAACATACAAAGTGTTTCTTGAAAACGTCATAAAAATACATTAGCAAAATCAATGTAAATCATTGAACAAAATAGTGAATCACATTAGCATTTTTGACTTGGCGCCTATTCGCAAAGGTGCAGTCTTCTTCAGGAGAAGAATAGGCAAGAAACTCCGAGGGTCGCTCTTTTTAAGTCAATCATACGAATTTCCTTATTTCTAATTTTAATTGAATAACTCTGGAGCTGAGCAATTTATTCCCATGGTTGCTTTTCGTAGTGATTGTTGTAGTGATAGCTCTGTTGTTGATTCTGTTGATTAGATTAATTGTTTGTTTAGTTTGTAACATTTTCCAAAGGTATGATTTGTTTTCTTGCAATAATTACAAAATATTACTGATTGTGTTAGTGAGGTGTGAAGGTATGTGGGACTGATTTCTGAAAAATGTATTGAGCTCTAATTTTAGTTGTTGTTCTTCGTCAAGTGCAATAGTTATGACTGATTCTAAACTTTTAAGTGGCTGCTGTTCCTAATAATATAGCTCAGTGGACAAACCTTGTAAAATAGTTTAATGTACTGGCTATCTTTGTAGTGTCAAATAAACTTATTATTTATTATTATTTATTTATTTATTATTATATTTATTTATATATAAACTTTCGGGTTTTTGCGACTTAACAAGGATGTTTAATTCTCATCTAAATTGGGGTCTAAAGAATTAATTAGGTTCAACTCTGTTAACAAAAAATAATACTTTTTCTTTATAATTTTATTTGCATGAATACGATGTTTGTTTCCATCGATAAATGGTTCGTTTTTCAGTGAAGGCATCCAATAACTGGGTCTTGAGGGAAAAACTCTTCACCTGATTATGATGCTGGCTTTATCTGGTATTTTAGATTCGATGATGGTAAAAGATGATCCTTAAGTATATTCTGGATTTTCGATTTTGAGGGCATGGTCACAGTTGTTAATGAATTCATGAAGTTTGGTTCAGGTTCCGTCTTTAATCAACACGCGTTCAGCCAATTCGATGCTTACGTAAGTTATTTTGTTGAAAAATGGCAATTCTTAAGAATAATTAAGTGTGCATACATTTTCTGAGAATGTTTATTTGGCGCCTCGCGTCTTGAGCTTTCTTGTGTCCTTTGAAATTCCGGTGGTTGTCGCACTCCACACGAGTTAAATGGAACCACAGCCAGTCTTGTGATCTAACCGCAAAGTAACTATTAACGTTCCAGACACCCCTTGTCCATTACAGTGCACCCCTATTTTAAACTATCCCTATTTAAGGCGACTACAGCACCTAAATTACGATTTTATGATGCGTAGGCAAGCATGACGCACTGCATCAAAACGAAGAAAAAAATACTACGTGTTACGTGATAAAAATCTAAATACTTTTAAAAAAAACAATTTATTGACTAAAATAGAAGTTATTGTACATTTAGAATAGAGTTACGTCTACGAATTCGGAATTAGTACTGCCATTTTTAAAAATAGAGAAAGCTTATATACCAGTAGTTAGGTAAATAAAGTGATTAGTTAAACAGGACAAGGTTCATGAGAAAAGTAAAGTAATTACTAAATTGGGTATACAATGACTTACTTCTAAGAGATGATATAAACAAAAACAAACTGATTAGTAAATTGACAAATTAACTATCTACCAAATAAAGTGATTGTTATGCTTATCAATTATCTAACACCTCCCCCCTTAGAACAAAGATTGGGCGTTCTTGTGAGACATAGTGTTCGTAATTTAATTGTAGGTAATCTTCAAAATTTCGATGCTCGCGAGGGTTAGGAGAAGCAGAGGTCAAGTCAATTATGTTCGAGTTTAGGATGGGTGGTCGAGATAGCGCGTCAGCATTAGTGTTGTTTTTGCCTGCCTTGTAAACAATCTCGTAATCATACTCTTCTAACTTGAGTCTCCAACGAACGAGACGACTGCCTGGATCTTTGATGGAGAAAAGCCAAGTTAGGGGCTTATGATCCGTAACGATTTTGAACTTTCTTCCGAACAAGTAAGGACGGAAATGTTTTACTGCCCATATGATAGCCAGTAATTCACGCTCAATAGTAGAATAATTACTCTCGGCTTTGTTGAGAGTTCTAGAAGCGTATGCAATAGGCAGGTCTTTACCTATTTCACCTTGTGATAGTATTGCTCCAACTGCGTGAATAGAAGCGTCAGTGGTTAGAATGAATTCTTTACTAAAGTCTGGGTATTGTAGGATTGGGATAGTCGTTAAAATCCGCTTGCAGGTATCTAATGCTTGTTGCTGGGCTTCACCCCATACGAATGGAACGTCTTTCTTTAAGAGGCTAGTTAGTGGTTTAGTAATTTTGCTAAAGTTTGGTATGAATCTACGATAATATCCTGCTAGTCCTAGGAAGGATTTAATATCTTTACACGATTTTGGAGTTGGAAAATCTTCGACAGCTTTGACTTTGTCGGGATTGGGTTTTACTCCTTCACTGGAGATTATGTGACCAAGGTAGGCTACTTCCTTTCTAAGAAATTCGCATTTATCTGGTTGGACTTTTAACCCATGTTTCCTAAGTCGATCAAAAACTTCGGTTAGTTTTTGTTCGTGTTCCTGTAAGCTAGCTGCAAAGACTACAATATCATCAAGGTAGACAAAACAGCGTTCTCCCTGTAAGCCATAGAGTACACTATCCATAGCACGTTGGAAGGTAGCTGGTGCATTTTTGAGACCGAAAGGCATTCTAAGAAATTCATAGTGACTATAAGGTGTGTTGAAAGCTGTTTTGGGAATATCTGGAGGGTCTAATTCAATTTGATGAAATCCTGAGGCAAGATCCAAGGTCGTGAAATAGGTTGAGTGTCCAAGTTTGTCTAGTATATCAGTGATGTTAGGTAAAGGGTAACTATCTCCAATAGTGATATCATTAAGCTTGCGATAGTCGATTACGACTCTCCATTTTTGTTTCCCGGAAGCGTCTTGCTTTTTAGGTACTACCCAGATAGGACTACTCCATGGTGATGTGCTAGGTCTAATGATATTTTGTTTGAGCATTTTATCTATTTGTGTTTTTACTTCTTGTTGATGGATATGAGGAAATCGGTAAGTTTTGGTATTTATTGGTATGTTTGATGTTGTAGGTATAGGGTGTTTGGTATGATTTGTGAATGTTAGTTGATCGCCTTCTTTATAAAAGATGTCTGAATATTGGCAAATAATTTTATTAAGTGATTCGCGTTCTTCCGGATTTAAATGACTAGATCTGATTAGATTGGTGAAGTCGTGTGGGGAATTTGAGCCACGTTCTTCGTAGGAATTGACAGAATTAATAGGATAGCTGGTTGATTCTGTATATTTGTCAAATGGATGGGCATTGATAACGGGCATTACTATGTGCACATCATTATCACTAGCATTGACGCATGTTGTCAGGAATGTGTTATTGGTGATGTTCACAATAGCATTAGGGATAGTAATGTTTTTACTGAGTGTTTGTTTTTCAATAATCGCAGGGCCATTAGAGACATCGTTAGTGAAGCAATAAATAACCGTTTCCGATCTCCGTCCTACAAACTGTTTGTCGTTGTCTAATTTGTTTATCTCCTCATTAAGGAAAAATAGATTGTATGATCGGTCACGTACTCTCATTGTTTTTGATTGAACGTAAATGTTGACATTGAATTTACTCATGAAATCGTTACCAAGGATGCCGTCAGCTTTGATATTCAGATCGGCTACATGAAATTTGTGTTTAGGAAATTTGTCTAGTGATAGTTCGGTTGTACCGTATGTTTGAATAGAGGAGTTTGAATTAGAGACGCCGACTATGGAAACTTTTGTGGAAGTGTTTATAGAACTATTACAAATTATGCTCTTTTGGATTACAGAAATAGCGGCACCAGTGTCAACTAAAAGGGTCACTGGTTGGCCGTCTACATGAAATTTGCAATGTAGTAGATTTTCAGGTGGTACATTCAATGAGGAGATATTATAGGATTCAGGGATCACAGAGTTGGGTTTGGTTTTGGCATTATATCTAGATTTTGATTTAGAACTTGATTTAGGATTTGATTTCAATGATTTCTTTGATTTACGAGATTTAGTAGAGTTAAGAGAATTTGAATAGCTCTGATTTTTTGAATTATAAGATTGTAGGATTTGGGGCTGGCTACCCTGTCCGTCATTTGAATTTGTAAGATTTTGAGGGATAGAGATTTCAGGATTTAGCGAGTTTGAGTTAGTAGAATTAAGAGTTCGAGATTTAGGTTTGGTAAAATCTTGGGTTTGGGGCTGGTTACCCTGTCCATGGATTTGGAAGTTGTGTTGATTTGATTTAGTTTTGGTTTCATGATTTTGCGAGATTTCGAGATTTAGAGGAATATTTGTTTGCGTACTAGATGTTACAAGATTTCGAGATTTAGGATTTGGTTGAGTTTGTTGCTTTGAGATAGAGTTAGGCGTTTGTGTCCACGCATCTCGAGTAATTTTCTTACCGTTTGCACGAATATTAGCTACAGCATGTCCCCGATGGACCGGTTTATTTGTGCTGGGGCTAAAGCAACTTTTATGGTTTACTACTGGAGCTGTAAATCGGCCATTTCCCTGTTCAGATCCAATGTCGGGTCCCAAGTCGGTGTTTCCGAGCTTGAGCAGTGGGCTGAAGCGGTTATCTCCAAGGGAGAGCCCATTTCCCTGGCCGCTAAGGAGTTTAAATTATTTACCTTAGCACTGGCTTGCGTGGGAGGCATTGATGATGATGTTGTCGGATTTTGTTGTCGCATGGCGTTGTTGTATGCGCGTTTACGGCATTCAGCAATCATGTGACCTGGCTTTTTGCAGTAATTACATACCTTTATAGGTAGTCTATTTGATCCTTGGTTGCTTTGGGTTGGGACTGCTCTTGGAGTAGGAGTCGCTTGTATGGGGCGGTTTCGATAAAAGTTTGGTTGGTTAGTTGATCTTTGTTCTTGTGGCGATCGATTTGATGATGAGGAAAAGCGATATAATGACTGTCGTGCTTGATTCATTTTGCGAATTTTATCTTCTTGGATAGCGAAACGTCCCGCCTCATCTAGTGTGGTGAATTCTTTGGTACGTAACATGGTACCGATGTCTGTTGCGAGGCCATTAACAAAGACATTAAGAGCGGTCTCTTCGGCTGTTATTTTGCGTCCCTCCAAGGTGTTACCTTTTATTTCAGTTGTAAGTTTTTCAATTATTTTGTTTTTACATAGATCGACGCGAATAAAGTATTCCGTCACTGTTTCATTGGGTTTTTGGAATAGAGATTGTAGTTCTAAGTTCAAATGCGCAAGAGTCTTGGTTTGTGAGTATTTTTGAATAAGGAAAGTTTTTAAACTTTCCCAAGTTTCGTACTGTTTGGCATGCACATCAGAAGAACCTGGGCCGATTATTTTATTTAATGTATAGACAAGAAGAAGTTGCGTTTGAGTAATTGATGCGAGTTGGAACGCGGAGTCGCATGATCGTACGAATCTGTATACTTGACTAGGGTCAGATGTATCAAAATCTGGGACTAGTTTTAGCAAATTATTTAAATCTATTTCACTTCCTGGCTTGCTATCAGGCATAGTGAAAACGAAATCTCAGAGTCTGTCGTAATAAAAAGTGAATGAAACGTTTAAGTAGGTACCTATGTGTTATGTGATGAATAATAACAATAAATGGCAGTAGAATAGTGATTAGAATATTAGGAATTTGGGAATAGATACAAGGATCAGAACATATAATCTTTGCCACTTACCACAGTAACAGAATAGGGAGCTGCATGGTCCGGCGAAAACAGGTCAAAAGCCTTCAGCTACCGTAACGTTCTCCAAGGTCTTCCTTTTTGGGCGATGCTGTCCCGCAGTAGACTGGCGATAATCACGTTACGTTTAGTCTTCGTCTTACGCGAATATGCAGCGGATATCGCGATATCCTACCGACTGCGCCACTGTTACGTGATAAAAATCTAAATACTTTTAAAAAAAACAATTTATTGACTAAAATAGAAGTTATTGTACATTTAGAATAGAGTTACGTCTACGAATTCGGAATTAGTACTGCCATTTTTAAAAATAGAGAAAGCTTATATACCAGTAGTTAGGTAAATAAAGTGATTAGTTAAACAGGACAAGGTTCATGAGAAAAGTAAAGTAATTACTAAATTGGGTATACAATGACTTACTTCTAAGAGATGATATAAACAAAAACAAACTGATTAGTAAATTGACAAATTAACTATCTACCAAATAAAGTGATTGTTATGCTTATCAATTATCTAACATACGGTAATATTCAAGACATAAACTAGATACTTAAGTAGTTTGCTGAAAACATGATTCAGCACTTTTGGTTCGATAGAAAAAGCTCACAAAGTCACCTCTAAATACCAATATTGTGTATCTTTTAAGCTGTAAAAACGACAGTTAAATGCACACAGGAACTTGAATTTGCTATCAAAATGTTCGTGATTGAACACTCTCGATGAGTAGTTAACGCATTTTTCGATTTAAGCTGTTACATTTCCATAAATCTAATTTTTCTAACTTTCGAACATGTTTTTACGCACGCACGATTTCATAGTCCGTAACCTCGTGTTCGCACTGCCGGCCCAGGCCTGTTGAGAGACGGAGATGGCACTATTCCTATGTGTGCTGCCTTTATCGGGTGCTGTAGTCGCCTTAAGTGCATGAATGTATTCCCATAGTTTTAAGATACTTGAGATAAATTTATTGTATTTAACTATATTCATTTAAGTGCAAGTTAATGTATTACCATATTCTTAATGTTTAACATGTAACTTTACTTTAGATAAGTATTCAAAAATAAGATGTCTCCTGAGAAAGTTCTCTAATGTAAGTATTGGGCAATATAAAAACCCATGTACTTAACAGAAGAGCACACACAGTTATTCATCCTGACGCCATCAGCATAGGAACTACTCATTTAAGTTATACTTTGTAAAGTCATAGACTTTTGAGTAATAATAAATATTTTTTTGCATCTTCGGGAACCGTCATGCCGTGTGGTGATCGGTTGAGAATAACATCACCCCATTTCTTTCCGTGGATGTCGTAAGAGGCGACTAAGGAAATACAAATGAGACCTGCCTCCTATATTAATCCACCCCAGGCAACGACACCTCAATTTGTTCTGAATCTGAGGTGTCGTCCTATGGTCTCATGCGGTGTTGTAGGCTCTGTAAAGGGCCGTCTGGTTCGTGACCACCCTCCAACCGAAGTCCGACGCCAAACAGCTTGCTGTGTTCCATCGGTACATATAGGAGTACCAGTGCCTTAATAGGCACCGTCGCTCCATCGTCGATCTCATCTATGACCTTGGTCAAGATTGAGGTCAAGAGTTAACCCATCTTACGGACTCTACTGCTAGCTCGACTGTTGTACTCGCTCGTCCTTGTCACGAGTCTTGTTTGAATGCTTCCTCTGACGACATTCTTATCTCTCCAGATACCAGGTGTCACAATGCTAAGGCCCGAATTACAGAAAAAGACTCAATTTATACTTAAGTATTGACTGTCTCTTTCTCTCACTATAAAAATGACAAAGACGACTGCTACTTAAGTATAGATCAGAGTCTGAGTCGCGTTCTGTAACACTGACCTAAGTCTTGAGTACGGGACTGATTGGAGACCAACCACCACTAAGAAAAATAGCGATAGGCACAATATAAATACTAGGACCAAGCATAAACTGGATGTACTAGACAGTCGTCTCCACAAGGTCACGAACTCTTATATGGGTCAATGTATACGTTTCTACAATAAGGTTCTCATGTGTATTCAAAATTTACCTTTGGATAAATTTAAGACAGTAATTAAACAAAAACTTTGCAAAAAGGGCTATTACAAAATTTCTGATTACATAACTGACAAGCAGCCATGGGAATGAACTGCTCAGCTCTAGAGTTATTTCAGACTTAGTTAAAATTAGAAAATAAGAAAATTTGTAATGCGATTAAAAAGAGCACCCTCAGAGTTTCTTGCCTGTTCTTCTCTGGGGAAGACTGCACCTTTGCGAATAGGCGTAGAGTCAGTAGGGTCAATAGAACGAATGCGTATGTATGTATTTAAATCCTTTAATGTTTGTTTGTATGTATTTCATGTAATCTTGACTTGTTTTAAGTGGCATCCTGAATGTCCTATAAAATAAAGATTTTTTCTATTCTATTCTATTCTAAGTATATAAGGTCCTAATTTATTAGTCACTTTCCTTTTAACTCGTTATTGTGTAGGTCAAAATATATCATTTGAGTCAAAAAACAAACGCATAATATTAAATTTAAAAGGTCTTGAAAAATTTTGTTATGATATTTTTTCATTACTATGTTGAATAAACCCATCCATTCAAACGTAAATAATAATTGCAGTAGTAGAGCGGGCGAGCGGGGAGTGGACGGCTATAATCGAAAGAGAACCATTCCTTTATCTTTAAATGGAATATTTTTTTTTTTTACAAAATTTAATTTTCAGATAATTAATTTTTATGTTGTTTTTTGGAATACTATCAACCTATACAATAACGCCTTAGAAGGTAAGTGACTAATAAATTAGGACCTTATATATACCAATATCACAAAACGTTGCAAACACTTCACTTAACTGTAGTGCTCGTAAACCAGTGGTGCTCGCTGATCTCAACTCAACCGATCATTACTTATTCCTCACCGATCCCTCCCTATCTGATATAACTGAAGAAGTGGGATGCGTCCGGTTGGAACGGATCAATCTTCAGTAAAGTTTATTCAGTGAAGTTTTCCTATCTACTGTAAAAACCGGATAGTAGTCCAAAGTAGATGGTCAATGTTTGGTCGGTTTGGCCGGTTTGGTCGAGTGGCAGTGACGCTGCCTCTTGATCGGCGGGCCCTGGGTTCGATCCCCAGTCGGGGCAAACATTTGTGTGAAAAGCAGATGTTTGTTCTCGGGTCATGGGTGTTTGTGTGTGTCTTTATGTGTGTTCCGAGGGACCCACGACACAAGGGAAAACCTTAGTGTGGGCCTTTGAGTGTGTAGCGTTTATTTATTTATTTATGTTTATTTAATGTAAGTACACAGTTAAGTCTTCTTCTTCTTATCGTGTAGGTATAGTCAAGTGTGTGGCAAAACTGGCTAAACCTGGTGTCAAAGTTTTCAAACCACACAAAGGCCTCTGATTGAGTTTTAACGACTGTAATCAATTGACAAACGCCGGGACCGACGGCCCTCCGAAGCACGGAAACTCTCGTGATAAATTGCCACTATGTTCATTCGTCAGGTTCTCTGTGTTATGTAGTAGACTAGCTGACGCCCGCAACTTCGTTTGCGTGTTAATTATTTCTTTTAAACTGATTACACTTTATTGACGGTCCATTGATTTAGTTTAAGATTTAGATTTTTACATACAAAAGTTTTTTCCCGCTAACTCCCGTTCCCGTGGAAATTTTGCAATATCCTGTTGCAACTAAGCTTTAAGGTACCTGCATGCCAAACAAGCGTCTAACTTACGCTTGTTTGGCATGTTTAGATTTTTCATACAAAAGGAAAAATCTAAACCGCTAATTCCCGTTCCCGTGAGAATTTCGGGAATTCCTTTCTTAGTGCACCTCTACGGTACCTAAGCTACGTCCCTTCCAAATTTCAAGTGCCTACGTTTAGCCGTTTAGGCTGTGCGTTGATATGTCAGTCAGTCAGTCAGTCAGTTTCTCCTTTTATATATTTAGATAAGCTAGATAAGTTACCCTATGATACTCTGTTGAATGAATCACCATTTAGATAAATATAATAATGATATCCTTATTGATGACCCAAATAACGGCTCCGGTATCAATTAATAGAGTTACTGGTTGGCAGTCTACGTGAAACTTGCAGTGGGTTAGATTTTCAGGTGGTACATTCAATGAGGAGATATTATAGGATTCAGGGATCGCAGAGTTAGGTTTGGTTTTGGCATTAGATCTAGATTTTAATTTAGAACTTTATTTAGGATTTGATACCTTGTGATGATCTTTCATTTAGTGTGTCTTGACTACAAATCTTAAACGTGGTAACAACGTTGATCGAATTTTTAGGAATAATAAGTATTTGTGTATGTAGAAAATAACAATCATATACTTTTTCGTATCTTTATATTTATCATATTTATGGAAAGAAGCATTTTCTTTATCATACACTTCCTTACATCTAATTATTACTAAGTAAACTGGTACATTTTTATTTACAATGTTTTATAAGAATTGCTAAGAGTAAGTAAATAATAATTATTGCAAAGTAAATTTACTTACAAAGTGTACTTGGTACATTATAAAGACATGATACATTTTAGTTGTTTGATATTTATTTTGTAATTAAGTAAGTACTTAAAACAACAATAATTTGTGTCAAATTGGTTTTCTCATAAGTTACAATATGTAAGCACTAAATCTACACTTCACACTAATATTATAAAGAGGAAAGATTGTATGTTTGTAAAGAAAAAACTTAAAAACGGTGATAGGTAGCCCAGTTGGTAATGAACCAGACTTGTAATCCGAAGGTCGCAGGTTCAAATCCTGGTGCGGGCTTGTACCACTAAATTCATCTGTTCGGATTTATGTACGGATTTCTAATCATCACTTGCTCAACGTTGAAGGAAAACATCGTGATGAAACCCGTTCGTCCAAGACAAAATCATTTTCGAAAGACGAGTGGTCCACCAACCCGCATTGGGCCAGCCTGGTGGACTATGCCCTAAATCCCCTTCGTGTTTCGAAGGGAGGCCCGTGCCCCTCCGTGGGGATGTATATGGGCTGTTAAAAAAAAACTTAAAAACTGCTGGATCGATTTCTAAAATTCTTTCACCATTAGAATGCTACATTATCCCTGAGTAACATAGGCTACATAATTTTCCAGAAATTCCACGGGAAAAATTTCCGGGCGGAAAGTTAAAAATAATTAAGGTACTATGTTAGTCAGTTAATGTTAACAAATGTTTACAGTTATATAAGAATCTAATATAAATATTTACAATTTGCTAATGTTCTAAAGCTAATTATTAATCACATAGTTCTTAATGAATACTTTCCTACTTTTCATTTACGTAAGTGTTTACGATACAAAGGTATATTTTTAACAACCCCTGGGTTTGGGATTACGTAATAGTTATTAACGAAACAAGTGTAGTAAGTTACACATTACGTTTTACAATGCAGTAGTCGATGAAATAACAAAAATAAGATCTATATTTTGAATTATTAACATTAGTTGAAATACCATGTCTCAGACTTGTTACCTAGTCAAATCAGCAAGGTACTCTCTTTTTTGCGTGATACAGTTTTGTGAATGTAATTATTTTTTTATGATTTTAAAAGCTTAAGCTTTGAGTCAGAAAATATTGGTAATTATAGAATTTTTTTCTCTGAAAGATCGGCTAATTGCTGATTAGTTTAAATAAATGTTTTATTTCATAAAATCACTTACATCGCATGTGTGAGTGTGCGCTACTTAACATAATACTTACAGACATAATTACCGGAGCTATTTCCGAGAAAGTTAACTGTTCGGCGCAAGGACGTCAGGATAAAAGTTATGCGTCAGGATGGTGGGTGATGTAGGCCCGTATTACTGAATGCTACTCAGCTCTGAATCTAGCTTTAAAGCTCGATTTGAGTCAAGCTTTTATTATAGAACGTAACTTGAGTCATGGTTTAGCAATCCGCAATCACTTGAATAAAACCTTATTATTGAACGCAACTTACGTAAAAATCTCGACTCAAGTATGACAGATGACGTCATTTGCGCGTTGTTTACGTGAGGATAGTCTGTACCATACTTGAGTGATGGTTTTATTGTGTTTTTAAGTTTTTTTCTATAATTACTTGTTTTTTTTACATTTTGCTATAATTTGGTTTGGTTTGGTGTTATTGATTTATTTAGTTGAAGATGAGTGAATTCGAAAACATTGACTATTATGACAATTTGTTTAATTTGGGAGACCGAAGGATGGACATAGATGTTCCACTAAGGTTGCTGAGAGATGCTCAGGATCCTTACGCCATGGATGTAGAAAAATTTAAATTGAGGTACCGGTTCACTCAAGACACCGTCAAAAATGTAATTTTACCAATAATCTTCCAAGATCTCGTGAAAGAGAATGAAAGGGGGCTTCCTATAGCGCCAGAGCTCCAAATAATAGTGGCCCTTCGATTTTATGCTACAAGCTCATTCCAGGTAAGCCTAAATCCTTATCCTTACTTCCTTACTATCTTATAAAGTGCAATTAAAATGGATACACCTATGTTGTTGATCGAACCAATAATTTTATATCATTTTAATTTTTCCAGATAGTTTGCGGAGATCTTTTATCACTTTCACAACCATCTGTTTCAAATATTGTGGCGAGGGTCTCGTTTTTACTGGCTCAAAAGCATATGGATTTTATTAAGTATCCGCAAAATATGACCCCGCACAGGCTCGAATTCACCAGGCTCGGGCAATATAACAATTACCCAGGGCTACAAAATATAGATGGGGCAATCGACTGCACTCATGTCAAAATTGTTAATACTCCAGGAGTGCAACATCACGAAGCCTTTAGAAATAGAAAATCTTATTTTTCTATAAATGTTCAAGTAAGTTATACATTTTTTTCTGTTGTATTTAGTATGTAGTCTTTTTTTCTAACCTGTCAGATCCCATGGCTGGGCAAAGGCTTAATTAAATCTAATTATCATAAAAGACCTATCATCGTTTTGATATTTCTGATTCTATCGGTCCAATAGTTAATAATATTACAGGAACACTATTATCTACTAACTGATTAATTTTGTTTCTATTATTTTAGGCAGTTGTCGGGCCAGCTGGTCAATTTTTAGACATAGTGGCACGATGGGCTGGCAGTACACATGATAGCTGGATCTTCCAAATGTGCAGCTTAAAAAATAAGTATGAACAAGGGATCCACAACGGGAAACTTGTTGGAGATAGCGGTTATCCATGCTTACCATATTTGCTAACACCTATTAATCCTCCAAGAGACCCTGCCCAAGAAATATATAATAAGGTGCATGTGAAAACAAGGAATCCTGTGGAAAGGACATTTGGCCGGTGGAAGAGGAGGTTTCCTTGCCTTCAAAGAGGCTTAGGAAATAAGCTAGCCACAGTTTCGAATGTAATTGTTGCTTGTGCTGTGCTGTTTAATATAGCACAGCACGTAAATGATGAAGAGATACCCACTGATGAACCCTTGGAAGCAGAAGACAATCTGAGCTCCAACGATCCTGAAAATAGTGGCTCTGCAGAAGGTTTTGCCATAAGAGATGCAATAGTCAGAAGTTACTCATAGTAAACATTTTTGTTTAATTTTAATAAATATTTATCATGTACCTATGTACTTTTTTTCCCTATCATTGCCAAGTGCACAAAAGGATATGATTACAATGCATGTTTAATCATTGAATCTAGTTTCGATTATCGAACAAATTTCATCAAAACCAGTGGATGTGATAGTCTGTTCCAAGTTACCTTCCATACCTAAACCACTGGACGAATTTTGATATTATATATATAATGTAGTAATTATTTAAAAAAATAGAGATACCTGGGATATCGTGCCCGTGAGAATTCGTGAAATCCTGATTGCATGCTTTAGTTATTAAATGAGCCTTTGGGCTTAAATTTCAGCTTTCTAGGTCCGAGTGTTTGGGCTAGGCATTGATGAATCAGGACCTTCAATTTTTTATACTTAATAGAAGATATAAGAAGATAAAAAAAAGAATATTGTTAACAGAGTTATTCATTTATTTCACAAATTAAATCAAAAAATAATCAATCATTTTAATTAAAAAGCTGGGCTGATATCGCAGAAAGATTCCTAGTGGAAATACTAAAGAGATGTTTTTTCACTGATGGTCTTGTGAACCTGCTCTATGTTTTGTTTTATTTAATTTTTCTTTAAGGATTTCTATTTCTAGTTGGTGTTTTTCTGTCATTTGCTGCAGTTGAAGGGTGTGTAATTCTTGTGCTCTTCTTTCTCTATTGTAATGCTCATTTCTTAATATTTCAGTTCTTAGTTTTTTTTCATTACTTTCTCTTTCAAGTGGTGTTGGTCTGATAATTTGAGAAGCAGAGTTTATGGTGGAGTGAGAGGTGCTGGTGAGTGGTAGTGTGCGGGAAAGTGGCGAATGCGGTGTTGACTGGGATGCAGAGGTAACAGTGTGAGAGGTGATCGTGGAAGTTACATGGTGTATTGTTGGTTGGGATGCAGATGTAATCGTGTGTGTATGGGTAATTGTTGCTATTGGGAGGCAGATTGTTGGATTTGTTATGGAAGGAGGAGGAAGGATAGGGAATGATATGATTTGGGATGCTTCTATTTCTATTTCATCTGTATGAACTGCAAAATCCTGTTGTGATGTTGATGGTACCGGTGAACGTTGGGATGGGTGTCTGCTGTGGCTTGTTGTGGGTCCTGCAAAATTTATTGTGTTATCACAGAGTTCATATTTTTTTAAACATTAATTTTTAGTACAAGATCTTTATCAAAATAGTAAATAGTTGAATCTAAAATTTTCATAAACATTTACAATAAATGTTTACCTATAGAGTCCGAGTCTAAGGCATTCGGTATTTCCACTAGGAGAGCTGGTGCTACTTCCTCTATTTCTGGATTTATTTGGGCATCGGGACAAGGACCGCCTCCACCAGTGGCCAACCGGTGTTGTCGCTCCTTGGTGAGTGCCTCCCTCTGGCGGGTCTTCATGTTATTCCAGAGGCGTTTTAACTGATCTCCCGATGCCTATAAAATAATAAAATTTAGCATCAATATGAACTGCCTCCATGGTTCAAATGTTTAGAGCATTGCGATCTCCACCTGATGGTCCCAGAATCTAAACCCTGCTGCAGACACACAAAAATGTTTAAAAATCACCCTGTGGATTTCTTCCCAGTTTGGTTAGTATATTGCAGGCATCATCTGATTGTCTGATATCTGTAAGCCCTGGCTATTGTTTTATTGAGATAATTGTTATGCTGGTTGCTGGTATTCAAAACTTACCTTTAAAAATTTAAGGCAATAATTACAACAACTTTTTTAAAAGGGCTATTACAGAACTTCTAATTATTTATGACACAAGCAATTATGAGAATAAATGTATACATACAAATAATTTACATCTTAATCATCCATAATAGTGAGACCATCAAGATGGTACATTCACCAGTCACCAGGGTGATAACTGTACCACTTAAATCTTCTTGAAATGTAGCTTAGATTAAAATATTCTTCTTAAGACCACTTTTAAGTAAAAAATTAAGTCAAAAATGTTATCTTACCGGTTCCATAATAATAGAGGAAGTGTTATATCTCTCTGCGATATCAGCCTAGGCTTTTTTTTTGCTGCAGTCGTCACATTATCAGTTTTTTTATTTTCTATAATGTGTTTGAAATTTTTCAAAATTTGTAATAGAAGATTTCTTTCCTGAGGAGAACAAAAAACTGTGTTAATAATAGTATATCAGAACAAAACAAATTGTATCAGAAGTTCACTGTGACAGTTTGTTTTAATCGAGAAAATAACTTACTTGTAATGTGAAGTTCCTTTTCTTTGCACTCATGGTTTATTTTTTCGTAACCACTACTGGTCGTACACAACACACAGCACAAGAGAATAACAAATCAACAAAATCAAAAACAAACCAACCAAAAGTTTATACCACAGACACATTTGTTGTCGTTCCATTATACGCTCATAGTAGAGTTAAAATAAAGTGTACTAAATTAGTAGAATTTTAACAAAAAAGAAGTTATTGTACTCAGAATTACATTTTATAGCTATTAACTTTAATTAAATTGTCATAAAAGGTCCTTATAGTCCAAATAATATTAATAATTCCATGGAACAACTACGTGGAATGTAACGATTTTGTCAATCAGTCAATCAATCTTATGAAGAAAAAAAAACCATAGACAAATGTCAAATGCTTACTCAAGTCATAGTTGATTAGAGTTTCAGCTGATTAGGACTTGAAACACGTTCTATAATAAAGCTCATACTTGAGGCTTGATCTCAACCTAAATCGATATTTGAATGATCAAAGTTTAAACAATACTTGAGTCGCCTTCTGTAATACGGGCCGTAGTGTGTGTACGAATCAGGAAGCAATTCGTCACAGATGGGCGCAGTCCGGCTAATTGCTTAACTCTCCGGGAACCAAACGTTTGCCCATCATAAATCACGAAGCTCCTGCTGGTAAGTACTGTGAGAAACAATTACCTATTTGTCTTTTCAATATTTTAAGAGAAACAATCTTGCCCAAACTTGCGCAAGTCTTTCGAACATAAAAATTTACTCAAAAACTAATCTAGCTTTGCAGTTTGGCCTTTCTTGATTTAGTAAAAATTTGATACAACTCACCCGCCTTTCTTTCAAAACTGTCAACTGGACATCAAATAAAACTTAGACCCGTATTACAGAATGAGACTCAAGTCTTGATATATACTTAAGTATTGGCTGTTTCTTTCTCTCGATACCAAAATGGCAAAGACGTCTGCTACTTAACCCTTTAGCGCCAAGAGTGTTCGTCAAAAAATTTAAAAAAAAAAAATTATGTCGTGGCGTATGGCGAACGCTTGGTGAACGATATTAAAGTTAAAAAAAAATTGTCTAATACACATACCGGCAAATTAAGCGGAACAACTTATGTTTTTCATACAATTAAGTCAACTTTAGAGCTCATAAATTTAGATTTTTAATTAATGCTGTTATTAAAATTTTACGCATAGTTTAGGCCAAAATGTTTGTCTGTTAAAATCAAATATAAAACAGGCCAAAAGATAACATTGCAAAAACCTTTTCATTCGTATGAAAAGTTTAAAGAGTTATTTTTTCTATTGAATCCATGAGAGATTTTAGGCTTTTTGTCAGTTTTTGTAACAAAAAGAGAGAAGACCATTTGAAAAAATTATTTGCATAAAAACAGTGCAGTTACGCACGTAAAACGTATATTTTTAGAATTCCCAAGCTAAGTCGATTGTATGAAAAACAGACGTTGTTCCGCTAAATGTGCCGGTGTGTGTATATCAGACTTTGGCGGCGAGGGCACGAAACTTTAACGTCTGATATGTCAGACTTTGGCGGTGAAAAGGTTAAGTACCTATAAATCTGAGCCACGTTCTGTAATACGGACCTAAAACTCGACGCTAACAAAAATAGATTCTATGCCTACGTAAATAAGAATCACTTCTGTATCATAACAAACTGATCCGCACGCGAGAATGCGCCGGGTGTAATGTGAGCGGTGACCGAGGGTCGGCAGCAAACGGCTCGAGACGTTGCTGCTCGTCCACAGGGCGCACGCGCACCGCCTGCAGCAACCGGACCAGGCAGCACTTCATTTGGATCATTGCGAAGCGTTTCCCTGAAAAACGAACATAAGTATGTATGTAAACACTTTATTGCACATAATAAAAATTACAAAGGCGAGCTTATCCCTTAGAGAGATTTCTTCCAGCTAACCCTCGAGAGAAACGAAAGGAGACTAATCGCAGGATCGGCGTACTTGCGCAATAAGGAATGTTAACTAATAATATCTACTTTAACGCTACACTAATTATATTGATAATACATATATATATATATATAATCAACCTTTCACGGTAAAAGTTGATCCAGTACTGATTTAGAACAAATGTTGATCCACCTATTTTGTGTGTACATTAAGCTCCGGATTCAGATATAGCTGTATAGCTCGAATATATGAATTCAGCGTGTGACGTCAGTGGATGTGCATTTACCCGTTTTCGATAAACTCGTCATAAAATTTTAAGGTAATTGTTGATCCACTAACGGTCAAAAAAATCATACGCAAGCGCATAATGTGGCTCCGATTTTTATCCAACTTAGTGGTAAATGTGGCTCCGGAGCCACATATGCGGTGAATATGAAGGGTAAGTACGGCAACGTCGCGCTATTGTGCAAATGAAACAAATATTGCGTTCTTACTTCAAGTTAAAGTGAGATAACATGCTGTCGCGTTTGTATTTTACTTTACTTGAGTCAGTCTGGTCCGAGCTGTCAAGTAAGTTAATCTGTGTTCTGTGTTCACGATGGCAACAGATTCTTCAGGATTGTATAGTGGTGAGTACCGAGTTTATTGTTTTTTAGGTGCCGCTACGTATTATCTACAAATACTTAGATTTAAGTAATTAGTTTCAAATGAATTCGAATTAGGCATCAAATTAAACTTTGAGTCGTATCGTATTAGAATTTTGTATAGTTATTCATGTAAAGTCATACTTTAATGTTATGTATGTATTTTGTAATGAAAGTGTAAAAACTAATCTGTGTCGGTAAACCAGGGCTCATGATGACAGTAGGTGATTTATGTAGGTAGGTATCTTAAACTACACTTCTTCTATTATAAATAAAAATCCTTATAATATTAAATGCGAAAGTAACTCTGTCTGTCTGTCTGTCCGTCTTTCACGCCTAAACTACTGAACCGATTTTGATGAAATTTGGTGCAGAGATAGATTAGAGCCTTGGAAAGGACATAGGCTACATTTTATCCCACAGTTAGGCATGATATAAACTGTAGTGCACGCGGTCGGAGCCGCGGGCGGAAAGCTAGTTAGTTATAAACTCTATCACTTCAGTCTGTAGGTATTGCAACGGTGTCTCTTCAAGAGAATCAAGCTGTTTAAATTAATTGCCCCCAAGAGACTCTCTTGGGGGCAATTAATTTAAACAGCTTGATTCTTTTTCAATATATGGTTATAATCAAAAAACTGTACTTCCGTTACAATAATATTTTACTTTCCGTTACATCCACAGCTTATTAAATGCTATTGCACGCCTACGAACGTTTTTTACAACTTATTCCGCGAGTTCACTACAACGAATTCACAATAATCAATGGATGGCGCAAGACCAGATCTTCAATCATTTCGAATCATGACATCGAATACCATTTCAAACCTTTTAAATTGATATTCGAATTACTTCTTCGAAATGACCGAATGAGAAAGAAGTTGCGTTATGCCCGATCCTCCGTGAAGGTATGCATACCACAACTACCTCCCCCCCATTGAAAAATTTTCGATCGGTCGAAATTTTTTTTTCAACAGGCCTACCTAACTTCCTATACGATGGCCCTATGTTTTTAATCCATCGAGGTGGCCTTGAAGTAGCATCTCCCTGGGCTGCATTGGATCAGGTGGTCGGGTCGGTCTTCTTTCTTCCATTAGGATAAAGATCTTCTTTGTTCGGATGATGGGGAAATATGACCAAATATTATAGCTCCTATCAAACCCGCACCTGTCCCTAACTAAAAATTAAAAGGAGTAACAAGTGTTAGCTCGACGCTGCACACCCGGGTACTGCCTTTATGAACATGAAGCCAAAGGTCACCAGGTGCTGGTGGACCCTGACCCCAAGTCAAAGACGCGGACTTAAAAAATTCAAAACCGCACTTTAACAAACGCGCCTATCATCGAAACTACGGGTGTCTTCAGCGTCGTTGCTCGAAATCCATATGACATGAAAAAAAGTAAAACAGATCAGAACACAATAACAAAAATCTGAAAACAGAGCATTAGTGAAACTTGAATAACATTTATATGCATGTGCACTTCCTTACATTGCACCTTTACATGCATTCCCA